>CM051019.1:17299271-17364174 GCA_027704905.1 Muraenolepis orangiensis
AACAACGTCAATGGTCCAACTTCTCCGGGATTGTATCGCAGGAGCGGAGTCGGTGTTCAGATATATTTGTATATTATATATATGATATATTTATTTATTTAGACACTGAAGCAGTGCTCTTTTGGGTTTGTGTTTCTCTTAAATAACACAATCAAACTAGAGGGCCCTCAGTAGAACACATACTTCCATCCCCTGGATTAGGATTAGATAACTGGAATCAACACAGACAAACAAACAAACAAACAGGCAGAGAGACTTCGATGGTAGAGGTAATACTAAATAACTGTAGCACTTGTGAGGGCATCTGAATAATGGAAATAATGGAAGTACTTTTGTCAATAGTTACATAAATGGCGAGATGTAAATATAATTTATGAACTAGCAGCTACATGAATCAACACATAAGATGTAGTGATGAGATACTACACACCTCACACACCAGAGGTTTGACACTAGTGCAGCTACACACACACACACACACACACACACACACACACACACACACACACACACACACACACACACACACACACACACACACACACACACACACACACACACACACACACACACACACACACACACACACACACACACACTACAATGGAGGGAGAGGAAACCTTATATATCCACTCATCAAACCTCCTACTTCCTTGTCCTCCTCTAACACATGATCCTCCTCTGTACCTCCTGCTCCTCCTCTGTACGTCCTCCTCCGTACCTCCTCCTCCTCTGTACGTCCTCCTCCGTACCTCCTCCTCCTCTGTACCTCCTCCTCCTCTGTACCTCCTCCTGCTTCTCCTCCTCCGTACCTCCTCCTCCTCTGTACCTCCTCCTCCATACCTCCTCTTCCTCTGTACCTCCTGCTTCTCCTCCTCCGTACCTCCTGCTCCTCTTCTGTACCTCCTGCTCCTCCTCTGTACCTCCTGCTCCTCCTTCTCTGTATCTCCTGCTCCTGCTCCTCCTCCTCCGTACCTCCTGCTCCTCCTCTGTACCTCCTGCTCCTCCTCCTCCGTACCTCCTGCTCCTCCTCCTCTGTACCTCCTGCTCCTCCTCCTCCTCTGTACCTCCTCCTCCTCCTCTGTACCTCCTGCTCCTCCTCCTCTTCTGTACCTCCTGCCTCCTCCTCTGTACCTCCTGCTCCTCCTCCTCTGTACCTCCTGCTCCTCCTCCTCCTCTGTACCTCCTCCTCCTCCTCTGTACCTCCTGCTCCTCCACCTCTGTACCTCCTGCTCCTCCTCCTCCTCTGTACCTCCTCCTCCTCCTCTGTACCTCCTGATCCTCCTCTGTACCTCCTGATCCTCCTCCTCCTCTGTACCTCCTGGTCCTCCTCTGTACCTCCTGCTCCTCCTCTGGTCCCCAGGATCCCGGTCTACGTGCCCACTGGCATGGCCTGCTTCCCCAACGAGCTGATGCACACCACCCGGCTGTGGGTGAAGCAGAAGTACCACCAACTACGCTCCTTTTCCATCATGGCCCGCGGGGGACACTTTGCCGCCATGGAGGAACCACAGCTGATGGCCCAGGACCTCCTGAGCTTCATCAGGACCCTGGAGGACCAGAAATAATGAGAGAGAGAGATGAAGGAGAGAGAGAACCCTTGCTTTTGGGTCAGAAGTCATAAGGGTTCAAATTCCGGTTATTCACCAAGTTATGCTCACATTTAGAATTAGGTTCCAGATTATTAATTGTATTACTACAATCTATTGATCAAAAGTATTGAGCTGTTATCTATAATAATTTAACTAGAATGGAGTGAATCCTGAGCTTGTTTCAGTAATAACACACAGTACGCAAATGTTTTTACAAAAATCTTTAGAAGCATTTAAAGTGCCAGTAGTGCAGCAGCATCATGAATACAGTGCAGTACAGTGCAGTAACTGTGATGAGTCCTACTGTGTTATAGCGGAACCTCTGATCCATCAGTCCTACTGTGTTATAGTAGAACCTCTGATCCATCAGTCCTACTGTGTTATAGTAGAACCTCTGATCCAGCAGTCCTACTGTGTTATAGTAGAACCTCTGATCCAGCAGTCCTACTGTGTTATAGTAGAACCTCTGATCCATCAGTCCTACTGTGTTATAGTAGAACCTCTGATCCAGCAGTCCTACTGTGTTATAGCGGAACCTCTGATCCAGCAGTCCTACTGTGTTATAGTAGAACCTCTGATCCAGCAGTCCTACTGTGTTATAGTAGAACCTCTGATCCAGCAGTCCTACTGTGTTATAGTAGAACCTCTGATCCAGCAGTACAGAGCCTAGGCCGGAAACCAGAAACTACAAGAGACGGAGTAATGCTTTGTTTCCTGTTTTGTTAGAGATATTCTTAGTGTGTATTTCTACAGACCCCCTGAGGAGAAGAAGAAAGATGCTTCTGATTGTTTTGACATTTTTTATAATCGAGCGACTTAAACAGTTTGTGTCCTGTATTGGTTTATATTTAAGTAGTGGTGGCCAGTGACCTGGCTGTGGTCATGTGACAAGACCATTGGAGGCCGACTTAAAAAAAAAAAAATTCATATTCAATAAACGTTTGACTTCAGAAGTGTGTTGTTTCCGAGACAGCAGTTCTGTGTGTGGTGGGTGTTGGGAGACCGCCCCCTGGTGGTCATAAATGATCATAATCTGCCCTTCCATATTTTAGTATATCAGCATGGGTTGTGGAATGTAATCCTATTAATATCATTAATGTTGTCATCTTGAACACCAACTTCAATAACTTAATCCCCCAATCTAAAGAAGTAAAAAGGGAGTTGAGTGACGTGTCGATGGGATGGGGGTGGGATTCGACCACTTAGGACACGAGTTGAGGACTCATGAATATTCATGTGTGTGTAAACATTCGGAACTACGTCGCAGGGCCAGACAAGGTTTTGGTACCACCCAAGGTGGCAAAATCTAGTTGCATTTTTTGGAAAAGGTGTCCATAGATTATATTTTGGTATGATAACCTTTTGTAAGTGGTAGCTTTGTTATCAGTTATCAGCACATGAAGTTAACCACCCCTACAATAAATTGTCTTGCTGATGCAGATCCGAATTTAGGCTAATTTCCAGGACCTTTACTCATGTTTTATGAGGACTTGTTTAGTTTAGTTGATCAGTTGTTAGTCTGTCTGATAAATACAGCTCACTGGGGCTGTGTGTCAACAACATTCATTTTCCCACAATTTTCGCCTAAACAATAGTTTTTATTTGAGCATTGTGACATATAGGAACATCAATGACACGCACAAATAACAAAAACTGAAATACTCACAGGACTGTAATGATTCAGGAAATGTATAATGTTCCCATATCATCCCACCATGAGGGGTGATTGTGGGCCAGGTTCCAGGACAGTTTGGTGCTGGGGTCCCCGCATCCAGTCTAATGTCAGCATAACTGTAGCCGTAAGATCAAAGCTATAACCATCCTCACTATTGCTTATCCATTTCAGTGAGGAACCCAAATCAAGTCAAGAAATGACCTATACTATTTCATGCTATTTCAGCAAGATGGTGAACATTTTTTTATTGGATTTATTGTAAGCATACCTTTGTCATCAGTTTTCCATCCATGCCCATTTGGGTCTGGTATGTCTGGCTGTCTCTCCGGGCAGTGCCTCCAGACTGCTGCATGGTAATTGGCTTGCTGTGTATGCAGCTGTGAGCAGTCCTTTCAATGTACTGCTGGACTCTACGTCACCCTTTATGGTGCAAAACAGCAGGTCGTCGAAGATCATTGACATCACATACGCTGGACAAGGGTGCACACATCCTGCAGACAGATGATTCCATGTTTGTGTAAAGTTCCTCCTGATAAATCCCAAGATGTTCCCAGTGATTTGAAGAACTCTTGGAATGTCCTGTGAACTTCCTTTGAGAAGTTTAAGGGCACTGAGTTTTCCTCATCCCGCAAAGGCACTTACGCTATTGCAAATTGTGAAGACACACGATATTTGATTGGCCATTTGTAACAAGTACATAGGAATGCTGTACAAAGGCATGTACACCTACAAGAGCATCGCATAGGTCATCTCCATGGAGCTCAACAGTATCCGATGCAAAGAATCATGACATCTGTATCCTCACTCACAATAACTGAGGTTTGATAGCCATTCTGGCTGGCATGATTTGCATGTAGGAGCATACAGGTATCAAGCTCCTCATGGGAAGATTTCAGCTCTTCAATAACATTCCAATCTTTTTTGTTGAGACAAAAGCATGTCTCTCCACAGGTTGCATAGCTGATAGCTGCTTGTCCTGAAGCTTTACCCGGTTCTCTGGAAGCTTCCACTGGTCCACGATGAATGTAATCAGGGCAGTTTTGCTCTCTTCATTACTTAACAGCTTTCTCTACTGCACAACATTGTGTCCCAGAACAATGTTCTTCCATTGAGTGCTACTTGCTGAACCACGACTGCATCTCTCAGCATTCTTCATTGATGTATTCCAGTACACATCAAAGACCACATCTATTTGTCCTTCATGCAACGCAAGCTTCAGCACAGATCTGTCAATCTCTCCAAAAGTCTTGCCATCACCTTTCAGTTTGTGAACAAGGCTCATTCTATCAATGATGCATGCAGAGTGGTCTCCAATATATTCTACTGCTGATGCTGACTTCTCTTAAAAAAACCTCGAGATTTGAAAGTGACCAAGGCAGTGGACAAAGTGGATGAGCCAGGACATCTTTAATGTGCAGATCTCTACTTTGCGAAAGCAATGATCATATGCCCAAAACAGATAGAAACTATTTATATCTGCTTTCAAGACCAGCTCCTTGTTTTATGTTTAGTTTCCTCTATCTATCTTTGTGATGCTTGCGAATGTCTTTAGATTATGTTATTTAATTTTGGAACTTGGTTGCTGGTGACTGTTCACTTCTGAACGTCTGATATGCTTTCTCTCTAGTCTGGTGAGCTTGCAGCAGATCACTGGCTATGTCTGGTGAGACAGCAATTCCTGTGGAAAGACTGATGATATCTGACGGATCTGGACCCAGAGGGGTTACCCAGCCTCTCTCCATCATCTCTATAAAGGCATTTACATCTGCCCTACCCTGCTCTATCCTGGGCGTCTGTCTATCGTGATGACTGAAACACTCTGTAGACTTGTTGCATGTCATGTTCCTGAGCTGCCTCAGATACTGACTTCTGTTTTCTTGAGTGAGATAGTATCGGGTGATGGCTCCAGATTTCAGGCTGAAACCCTTGGTTCCTCTGGCAGTCTGGGTGTCCTTGTTTACTCAATCGTCTGGTCAATCGCCTGGTCAACCGGAATCTTTCAAAAGGGATTGTTCCTGCCAAGCTGGTCTTTAAAACCACTCTCTACAAAGTATGCGTGAACAGCAGGATGATCAACCTCCTGGGAAGACATTTGTGCATAGTAGAATGGGAGATATCTAGCATAGTTCAGCTTATCAAATGCAAAACACCATTGAATTATTGCTCTAATTGCTGCAAGATGCATCATCCACTTTCCCTCTCTTGATGCTAGAATTAGACATAGCAGAATCTCAACCATGTCCACATAAGACATCCCAAAAGGCAGACAGGGGGCCGCTGTCTTTTCAAAGGTAGCTGAGGTACTCATTGAATCATGTTAGAATACACAGACATTAATCATGATCAAGGGTTACCTCAAATCTTGTCTGTGATACTTCTTCACACAAGTTGTTGACTGCTTGCAGAGTTGTTTCCAAGTGAATCACATCTTCCTCATGATTCTCCTCTAACCAAGGGTGGAAACCTTCCCATGCTAGTCTTAAGATTGTCAGGGTGTAGTGTTGGTAGGACCCAGAACACAGACCAAAGACACAGGGAAGCGGTAACGTGAGGCTTTATTGCGTAAGCACCATAGTAGAACGGTCGGGGACAGGCGAGGGGTCTGGATACCGGGAGGTCGATCAGCGGAGTAGCGACAGGTAGGAGACAGGCGCATGGTCCGGGACGGGGGAGGGGTCTGGATACCGGGAGGTCGATCAGCGGAGTAGCGACAGGTAGGAGACAGGCGCATGGTCCGGGACGGGGGAGGGGTCTGGATACCGGGAGGTCCAAGTAGCGACAGGTAGTAGACAGGTAAGTATAATGACCGGAGGGCTGGAACCGTGTCATCCAGGGAGAACGACGTACGATCTAGCAAAGGGGTAAAGGGACGCCAGGGTATACATACACCCAGGTGCGGTGATTATGTTAATCAGCATTAGCCGACAGGTGCGTGGGTGCGCCACCAAAGCCCGCGCCTTGGCCATGCCCCCTGTCAAACACTGTAACCGTGACAAAGAAAGCCTCATAGAGCACCTTGTGCCGCCGCACTGCTCGATTATACTTGTGACCGTCAATAACCCCTGAGACTGAGCCATCAGCTATCACTCCTGCTTCTACACAAAGGTCTCTTAGACCAGCATCTGCAAACCATTTTCCAATCGTCGCCATGAAGGTACATGTGGTAGTGAAGACCCCCATTTTAAGGATCATGTCCTTGAATAGCTCCTGGTGTTTCCAAGTAATTTCAACAGCTTTGGCATACAATGCCTGGTCATAAACAACAACAATGTTGAGCTGCAGAGACTTCCTTATCGACTGGTGAAGTACCTCATGTACTGTTGATTGCTGTTTTGCAGGAGCATTGATTGTAGGCAGATAGCCTACATTGTCTTCTTGTACACTTGTACAAGAAGGTGAGGATGTAGAACCCAGTCCAGCTACAAACATCTTTGTTGGTCAAATGAGCCATTTTCCACATGTGGTTTCTGTCTGTTGCATGTTGAAGAAAAGTCTGTCCAACTGGAGGATTGTCCTGCATTGTAAATGGGAAGTTCAGCTTTACTGCGTGATGTCCCTTCACCGCTGATTGTTTCCTCTAGTCTGTCTATATGGTCCCTTGCCAATATTGTGAACAGACCGGGCTTAATGTTTGGTGGTAGTGGAATGGCATCTTCACTTGCTGCTTGCTTCTCAAGACAGAGAGAGAGCTGTGTCAATTTCTTCTACCTGAGAATATGAAATACTATGGCCAAGTCTGTTCAGTATCTGTATCAGTTCCACGTTTCCAGGAAGTGACTTGACAGCAAAGGGCAGCACAACATGTTTTGTAGGCTTGACTCAGGTAGCAGCATAAACAAGGTCTTGGCCTTGGTCTTGAATGAAGCTATGAACCTTCGCACTCTTTGGGATTTTCCTGGGTTACTTCCTTCTATGGATCTACCTGTTAGAAGTGTCTGGAGTAACTACACCAGAGATGTTGGCGCACTGTTCATCTTCTCAAGATCAGATGCATGTGGTGGCCATGCTTGAGTCATATCTTGGTTCCGTATACAAGCTCTAATCTTCCTCTTGTGATATGTCTTTGTCACTGCTTGATTTGTACATCCTTAGTTCCTCTGAGTTTGTAGCAAATGTTAACAAGCTCATCCATTGTCAAATTGTCTGGGTATACCAACAGTTTTCCATTTCCTGTGATACAATACTGATGGTATGCTACCTTCAGGCAGGTCTTTTGCAAGATCAAGGATGGGGCTGGAGCCTCTTATTTTATCCTCTCTCAGTAATTTCTTCCATGAATCTATATTTGCAACAAAGACAATCTGACTAGCCTTTTTAAGTTTAGATGACAACTGTAGAACAATGAATGCTGCTGACACTAGAGCCCATGTGACCTCTATATTCATCAGACCGACTAACAACTACAATTTGTCACCTTGGGTGGTACCACTTTGTGAACATTGAGTCCCGGGCCCATGTTCATGGTGCTCATGGTGGGATTATATGGGGAGATTGTATATTTCCTGAATCATTACAGTCCTGTGAGTATTTCAGTTTTTGTCATTTGTGTCATTGATGTTCCTGCATGTCACAATGCTCAAATAAATATATAGTTTAGGCAACATTTGTGGGGAAATTAATGTTGTAGACACATGAAGAGCCTCTGTGACCTCTGTGTTTATCAGACAAACTGAGCTGAAATGAAAGAATCTACACTTTAAAATGATACTAAACAAGCCCTCAAAAACATGAGTAAAGGTCCTGAAAATTAGCCTAAATTAGGACATGAATCAGTGTCTACAATCCAATTAATTGTAGGGGGTGGTTAACTTCATGTGCTGATAACTGATACAACGCTACCACTTACAAAAGGTGTGTGTGTGTGTGTGTGTGTGTGTGTGTGTGTGTGTGTGTGTGTGTGTGTGTGTGTGTGTGTGTGTGTGTGGTGTGTGTGTGTGTGTGTGTGTGTGTGTGTGTGTGTGTGTGTGTGTGTGTGTGTGTGTGTGTGTGTGTGTTATCCTGCCCGGCGGCTATGGGACACTAACGCAGGTAAATAAGTACATAACACGTATAACACACGGTTAAGTGTCCGTGTGGCACTCGGACCGTAACTTAGCCTGTGAACGGTCGGTGGACTTCTGGACTTCTGGACGTTGACTATCAAACATAATCCGTGTCCACAAGTTAGTAAAAATCCCAGTTTTACCGGTGGACTCGAATACAAAGTAAGTCGATGTATTTTATATTAAATCGATAGTGTAACGTGGCTTTTTAACGTGTGGTTCTGCACTAAATATGTCCTGGTGGAGGTGAGTTCTGCAGTTTACTGGAGCAGGGGTATTCGATTCGATTCGATTCGAATCGATTCAAATGTATTGTCATTGCACAGCACAAGCACAGAACAGCGAAAATAATTTGGCATCTAACCAGAGTGCAAATGTTGCAGTAAAGTGCATGGTAATATATAATGTACAGTTGTTGAATAACAGTCTAATAAAGAACTACTACTAAAAACATACAATAACTTAGAGTAGGTATGAGATATGTGCAGAATTATAGGTATATATATATATATATATATATATATATATATATATATATATATATATACACAAGGTAAGTAGGTAAGTATTATACAAGTATAAACAGGTAGTGACCAGAGGTGTGCAGTTGTATCAAAAAGATAAATATATATACATGTATATACAGCAGGTAGTGAACAGGGGTGTGTAGTTACATCAGCAGTTGAAGATTTATATATATATATATATATATATATATATATATATATATATATATATATACACTGTAAGTACAGTAAAAATGTACATGACTATCATACAGGTATGTAAACAGTAAATATGTCAACTATACATACATATATGGATGATGGTGTTGAATGCTTAGCTGACCCCTTATTGTTAGTAGTCTCCTAGTTTTCCCCACTGCATTGCGAGGAAAAAAACAACATGTTGACCACCGACATTCATGCCTTTAAGGGATGCTTTAAGGGATGCCTTTAAGGGATGCCTTTAAGGGAGGTCTTTGGTCGTTCAGTCGACCCGTTTTCGGTATTTACAGAAAAACATGAAGACAAACATAAGACACCAACTGATTTGCTGTGCCTATTTGTCTCCCAACTGTATTGTAAGATAATGCTCCTCGATACAAATATAAGGGTTGTATTATATATTATATTATATTATATTATATATCTATATATAGATATATAATTGTTTTGTGTGGTTGCGTAGCATGCACAGAAATCGCAGAAGTTGCCGGTGGTGAAAGAAAGAGAAAGTGTAAATAATAATAAAGTAAATAATAATAAACGTCTAACCGGAGCACGCATGTTAGCAGACATGTTCATGGTTCAATACTCCAGAAACACGTCGTTAAATCTGTTGAACCATTAAATAATTAATATAATGTAATACAATATATAAGTCATGATCCCGGACCAAACTCAATATTCGTTGATCCAAAGTTGACCACAGCCGCCCCCTTCCAGATGAGTGGACCAGAGATAAGTAGTTGTATCACAGGCCAAACCATTAAGTGGTTCATGTTGATCACCATCATTAACAATATATAGAGATGAAACCAGTCAATATGTAGCTTTTATGTCATGGCGATCTGCCACATAATGTACATTTTAAAGAGACTTGATAATTAATTATTGTTCAATGGCAAACAATGAATGTCATGTATGTAACAATGTATTTATAGTTGACAAAGTTAGTACATGGGCTAGCCTAATGTTCATCTTTCCAATGAAAGAAGACAAACATTAGTATGTCGAACATATAAGCTGAAAATTAGGCTTGTCCATTTACTAACTTTGTAAAATATTAATACATTGATAAATACATGACATTAATTAAGTAGCACAATGAGGTTGAACAATAGAAGAGGTCAACTAATAAAGTTCTGCCTCAATGACTCTAAGCCACCAACCACACCTGAGTTCCACCACTGAATATGTCAGGTTTGCTTGGTGTTCTCCTTTATTCATGTCCATGTTTTAAACAAATAATCTTAAGCATGTGACCATAAACCTTCCAGAGAATTAGACAAATACCTCCCAGTAATCCGGCTAAATGTATTCAGATGAACTGTTGACTCTTAGCTCTACAGCACACAACAGACACTTTGTGTATGCAGTGTATGCAACTACTGAGCTAACTCTCTCTGTTGGTGTACAGTTCTGATGTTTTACTATTTACTAAGAAGAGATACAATTTACTTTATTAACCCAACACTGGACATTAGGGAGCATTGGCTAGTAATTACTATTTAGTCATTTAGACATAAGACATGAGACAGAAGCTGTATCCAAGCGACTCCATGTCATTAAGGAGCAGGTAGGGGTTAGACAGTACAGAGACGGGTCATTAAGGAGCAGGTAGGGGTTAGACAGTACAGAGACGGGTCATTAAGGAGCAGGTAGGGGTTAGACGGTACAGAGACGGGTCATTAAGGAGCAGGTAGGGGTTAGACAGTACAGAGACGGGTCATTAAGGAGCAGGTAGGGGTTAGACAGTACAGAGACGGGTCATTAAGGAGCAGGTAGGGGTTAGACTCTAACCCCTACCTGCTCCTTAATGACCCGACTCTGTACTGTCTAACCCCTACCTGCTCCTTAATGACCCGACTCTGTACTGTCTAACCCCTACCTGCTCCTTAATGACCCGTCTCTGTACTGTCTAACCCCTACCTGCTCCTTAATGACCCGTCTCTGTACTGTCTAACCGTTAGACAGTACAGAGACGGGTCATTAAGGAGCAGGTAGGCGTTAGACGGTACAGAGACGGGTCATTAAGGAGCAGGTAGGGGTTAGACAGTACAGAGACGGGTCATTAAGGAGCAGGTAGGGGTTAGACAGTACAGAGACGGGTCATTAAGGAGCAGGTAGGGGTTAGACAGTACAGAGACGGGTCATTAAGGAGCAGGTAGGGGTTAGACAGTACAGAGACGGGTCATTAAGGAGCACGTAGGGGTTAGGAGTCATCTTACTGTACAAAGTACAGGACGTCTACAGGCAGACTAAGGACACCTAACCACTACATGAGTGTTTCTCAAACCGTGGGTCGGGGCCCAGCAGTGGGCCATGTAGGGGTGGTTGCTGGGCAGCATTAACCCATATATCCGATTAATGACAGTTTAAATCCTAGGGTTTTGTGTTTCTTGATATGTGCCCCAGTACCATGTTTGTGGAGGTGATGGTTACCATGGCGCTGGGGACGTTGGGGGCACTGGTGTTCCTCAAGAGGACCCGGAGGAAGTTGCTGACAACAGAGGACGGGTGGTGGGGTGCAGGGGAGCTCCAACTGGACAAAGAGGACCCCAGCATCCGACCCTTCACTGTCAGCTGCAGCCAGGAGGAGCTGGAGGTGTGTATGTGAGGGCCTGGACTCAACCCTGGAGGTGCTGTATATGAGGACCTGTGTGTGTGTGTGTGTGTTAGAACTGATGTGTTTGTGTGTGTGTGCATGCGTGCATGTGTTATAACATGGTGTGTGTGTGTGTGTGTGTGTGTGTGTGTGTGTGTGGTGTGTGTGTGTGTGTGTGTGTGTGTGGTGTGTGTGTGTGTGTGTGTGTGTGTGTGTGTGTGTGTGTGTTGTGTGTGTGTGTGTGGTCAGGACCTGCACCGCAGGATAGACTCCACTCGTCCGGTGTCCTCGCTGGAGGACAGTCAGTTCCACTACGGCTTCAACTCCGACTGCCTGGCCCAGCTGGTGTCCTACTGGAAACGAGACTTCAACTGGAAAAGACAAGTGGACAAGATCAACCAGTACCCCCACTACAAGACCAACATCGAGGGTCAGCAGCACACACACTACTATATATATATATATATATATATATATATATATATATATAGTTATATATATATATATATATATACTGTATATATAATAGGTCTTAGATCTGACTACAGCGCCTTGTATAATACTAGTCACCAAATGGCTTCTTAATCCTACCTACTGCAGCTTTACTAGTACTAGTATATAACAATATAACAATATATAACATAACAATATATATATATAAAGTTATATATATATATATATACATATATATATAGTTATATATGTATATATATATTGTTATATTGTTATATATTGTTATATTGTTTATATACTAGTACGAGTAAAGCTGGTACAGTCGGTAACTATAACCGGTGTCACCCTTTAATAAAGCACCTCTTTAGCCAATCAAGGGATGTGTGTTCCACCAGGCATCGACGTGCACTATGTCCACGTGAAGCCCCTGAGCCTCCCGGTCGGGGCCCGGTCGGTCCCCGTGGTGCTGGTCCACGGCTGGCCCGGGTCCTTCTACGAGTTCTACGGCCTGATCCCCCTGCTGCTCGCCGCCGCCACCGACGGCCCCCACCCCCTGCACCTGGAGATCATCTGCCCCTCCCTCCCCGGATACGGCTACTCTGAAGCCCCGCACAAGAAAGGTCTGCTCAGGAGTGTGTGTGTGTGTGTGTGTGTGTGTGTGGACGTTGTAACATCATGAGAGGCCGTCTCAGTGGGCTAGTGTTGGGCGGTGCAGAGTTCCAGGCAAAACAGGTCAAAATAGGAAAGTTTAAATAGAAATAAGCTTAATTTCCCCACAAAGGGCTTTTCTCCCAAGCACAGTTCATCAAACAGAAATTAAACTTTCCTTCTTTTTGAGGCTTTTCTCCACGTGTCTCCACGTGTCAGTGCAGCTTCAATTAGGTGGCTTAAGCACCCACACCTGTCAGAGTTGTGGGGCATGCTGGGAGATGTAGTTTGTGGACCGGCGGCCATTTTGGTATGTTGCAGCTGGTCTACCAGGGGAATATAGCACCCCTCTATAACCTGTCCCCTCTTGATGCCACAGTGTGTGTGTTGCAGGGTTTGACTTGGCATGTGTGTGTGTGTGTGTGTGTGTGTGTGTGTGTGTGTGTGTGTGTGTGTGTGTGTGTGTGTGTGTGTGTGTGTGTGTGTGTGTGTGTGTGTGTGTGTGTGTGTGTGTGTGTGTGTTCCAGGGTTTGACGCTGTGTGTGCGGCTCGTGTCCTCCACAAGCTGATGCAGCGTCTTGGCTTCCAGCGGTTCTACGCCCATGGAGGAGACTGGGGGTCACTGGTCACCACCTGCATGGCCCAGCTAGAGCCAGAGTACACACACACACACACACACACACACACACACACACACACCACACACACACACACACGCCAAGTCTAATCCTGCAACACACACACACACACACACACAACCACACCAAGTCAAACCCTGCAACACACACACAAAGTCAAACCCTGCAACACACACACACACACACACACACCAATTTAAACCCTGCAACACACACACACACACACAAAGTCAAACCCTGCAACACACACACACACAGTGGCACTAAGTGTCCAGGGTGTAACCGTGTCCCCTCTGTGTTGCCGTAGCGTGGTCAAGGGCCTCCACATCAACATGGCGCTGCCCTTATCTGCCAACGCCGTCGTAATGATCTCCATGCTGCTGGGACGCTACTTCCCCCGGCTGTTCGGCTTCACGCCCTTTGACCTCGAGCGCATCTACCCCTGCCTGGAGAAGATGGTGGTTGGCCCAATGTCAGAGACCGGATACATGCACATCCAGGGTACCAAGCCCGACACCGCCGGTGAGACAGCCAATCAATCAATGTATCTATGTGTCTAAATATATCTATGTGTCTATATATATATATATATGTGTCTATATATATATATGTCTATATACACAGTATATCTATCTTTATATGTCTATGTATATAAGTCTATATATGTCCTGATATGTTCTGAAGGGTTCTGAGGCAGGGTTCTGGGTTCTGAAGGGTTCTAAGGCAGGGTTCTGGGTTCTTGTGTTTCAGGTCGTGGTCTGAACGACTCTCCAGTCGGCCTGGCTGCATACATCCTGGAGAAGTTCTCCACCTGGACCGACAAGAGCTTTAAGAACCTGGAGGACGGAGGACTCACCAGGTGAGAACACTTTAGAACCTGTAGAACCACCCGGTAGAACTACCCTGTAGAACCACATGGTAGAACTACCCTGTAGAACCACATGGTAGAACTACATTGTAGAACCACATGGTAGAAGTAAATTGTAGAAGCACAGAGAGCATGATTGGATTACCGCAAAATTCAGCGTAATGCGTTGTTATCAACTGGTATTGCTAACGGTTGTAGGCATTAGAACCCTAGAGAACCATAGGGGTACTACACACTTCCCGGATCTTTCCTCGTAGCGCTTAGTCAATTAAGTCAGTCAAAAGTAGATTACATATTGTAGATATTGTTCTAGATATTGTTGTATATTGTTTGCCAACTTATTGTACTTTTCCCTTTCTGTACTTACTTTGTACAGTTCTTGGAGACTTGTTAGAAATGAAATGCACTTTTGACTTCTGGTGACGAGTTGTTCTCTTACCTTCCCTTGTTGAAACACACTATTGTAAGTCGCTTTGGATAAAAGCATCTGCTAAACGACTGTAATGTAATGTAATGTACTATAGTAGAACTAGCAATAAAATCTTAGCAGAAGTTCTATCAGTAGAACTAGCAGTAGAACTATAACAGTATAAATAGCAGTAGAACTCTAGCAGTAGAACCGTAGTAGTAGAACTATAACAGTAGAACTAACAGTAGAACTCTAGCATTAGAACTAGCAGTAAAACTCTAGCAGTATAACTAGTAGTAGAACCTTAGTAGTATAACTAGCAGTAGATCTATAACAGTAGAACTCCAGCAGTATACCGTAGTAGTAGAACTAGCAGTATAACTATAACAGTAGAACTAACAGTAGAACTCTAGCAGTATAACTAGCAGTATAATTCTAGCCGTAAACCGAAGTAGAACTAGCAGTAGAACTAGCAGTAGAACTATAAAAGTAGAACTAACAGTAGAACTCTAGCAGTAGAACTAACAGTAGAACCCTAGCAGTAGAACCCTAGCAGTAGAACTAGCACTATAACTTTGGCATTATAACTTTGGCAGAAGAACTAGCAGTAGATCTCTAGCAGTAAAACTCTAGCAGTAGACATGCACTAGAAGTTTGGCAGTAGAACTAGCAGTATAATAGAAGTAGATCTCTAGCAGAAGAACTAAAGCAGTTGGACTCTTGCAGTAGAACTCTAGCAGTTGAACATCGGTTCTACCCTCCTGGGTGTGTCTCCTACCAGGAAGTTCTCTCTGGACGACCTCCTGACCAACGTGATGATCTACTGGACCTCCGGCTGCATCGTGTCCTCCATGCGCTTCTACAAGGAGAACCTGCAAGATCTGGACCAACCTCACGCCAAGTAGGTCCTCACCCACCTCACCCAGTAGGTCCTCACCCACCTCACCCAGTAGGTCCTCACCAAGTAGGTCCTCACCCACCTCACCCAGTAGGTCCTCACCCAGTAAACTACAGAACCCGCCTTCATCAGAACACATTCAGCTCCAGACCTCTTGGACCATAACATCATCATTCCGGGGTCTGTGCCTTGTTCACCAAATATGACCAACTCGTCAGGTTGCTCTCTACGGGGCCACGGTAGAAGTTCACTAGCCACCTCTGGCCTATTCCGCTTTTACTGAGGCACCGCAGAGCATAGAGGCGCTGGTGTGCCTTCTTCAATATGACCTCCGTGTTGCGGGTCCACGCCAGGTCATTGGAAATCTGTAGTCCAAGGAAACGGAAGCAGCTGACGACTTCCACCGGTGTCCCGTCCAGGCTGATGGTGGAGTGGGTGCCCCAGTGTCTCCTGAGGTCCAGGATGAGCTCCTTAGTCTTGCTGACATTCAGTGCGAGGCTGTTGTCCTCACACCATCGCGTCAGCTGGACCACCTCTTCTCTGTACTCCGTTTCATCGCCCTCGCTTATCAAGCCGATGACTGTGGTGTCGTCTGCAAACTTGATAATCCGATTATTGCTGTGCGTGGCAGTACAGTCATGTGTGTACAGCGAGTACAGCCGGGGACTGAGGCAGCAGCCTTGGGGTGCTTGAGGACCAGAGTGGATGAGATGTTGTTCCCAATCTTCACCACTTGAGGCCTGCCCGTCAGGAAGTCCATAATCCATTTACAGATGGGGGCGCCCAGACCTAAGTCCCTCAGTTTCAGGACCAACTTGGAGAGAACGATGGTGTTGAACGCCGAGCTGTAGTCAATGAACAGCAGTCTGACGCAGGTGTCCCTCCTGTCTAGGTGCTGCAGGGCCGTGTGTAGTGCCAGGGAAATGCCGTTGTCTACAGACCTGTTTGGTCTGTATGCAAACTGGAGTGGGTCTAGGGACTCAGGGATGGACAACTTTATATGCAACATTACAAGTTTCTCCAGGCACTTCATGGCTATGGGTGTTAAAGCCACTGGATGATAATCATTGAGACTTGTTACCTTGGTCTTTTTGGGTAACGGCACAATGGTTGTCTCTTTGAAGCACGCTGGGACGACGGACTGTTGCAGTGATGCATTGTAGATGTCGGTGAACACAGGAGCCAGCTGGTCAGCGCAGGTCTTGAAGACGCAGGATGGAACTCTGTCTGGGCCGGCTGCCTTCCCTGCCTTCACCCTCCTGAAGATTCTGCGGACCGCGGACTTGGACAGTTAGACAGTAGAACGTAGTCATCTGGGCTGATGTTGTTGGTCTGCTCATGGTCCCTTTCGAAGCGAGCGAAAAACTTGTTTAGCTCGTCTGGTAGGTTAGGGTCGTTGTTGGTGACTGCCCCTGAGCTCCCCTTGTAGTTGGAGAGGACCCTCAGGCCTTGTCACATACGTCTGGTGTCAGAGCCCCCGAACTGTAATTCCAATTTTTTTTTGTAATCCAATTTACCCCTCTTGATGGCTTTTCTGAGTTTGCCTTCTTGTAGAGATCGGAGTCGCCTGTTGTGAAAGCGGTACTCCGTTCCTTAAGTTTGTTCCGTATGCCAGCATTCATCCATGGTTTGCGGTTCAGAAATGAGCGAACAGACCTGGTCGGATGCATTCTTCCACTAGCCTGTTAATGTATGCTGTGACATGATCTGCATACACATCAAGGTCAGTGGTCTTGAATACACTCCAGTCAGTGATTTCTAGCCCCCCCTGCAGGTGTAGTACGGCATCGTCTGTCCAGCGACGCACGTTCTTTACAACTGTGGGCGTGGACTTCAACTTCTGCTTGTAAGCGGGAAGTAGAAGCACGGAGGCGTGGTCTGATTGGCCGAAAGCCGGCCGTGCAACAGCGTGCTTAATGGTGGTATAACAGTGATCAAGAGTCTTGTTCTGGTTGGATGTAAACCGCCGACATGAGAATAACTTTCTCCTCCTCTGCGCCTCCTGGTCCTCCTCTGTACCTCCTGCTCCTCCTCTGGTCCCCAGGATCCCGGTCTACGTGCCCACTGGCTTGGCCTGCTTCCCCAACGAGCTGATGCACAACCCCCAGCTGTGGGTGAAGCAGAAGTACCACCAACTACGCTCCTTTTCCATCATGGCCCGCGGGGGACACTTTGCCGCCATGGAGGAACCACAGCTGATGGCCCAGGACCTCCTGAGCTTCATCAGGACCCTGGAGGACCAGAAATAATGAGAGAGAGATGAAGGAGAGAGAGGAGAGAGAGAGAGAGAGAGAGAGAGAGAGAGAGAGAGAGAGAGAGAGAGAGAGAGAGAGAGAGAGAGAGAGAGAGAGAGAGAGAGAGAGAGAGAGAGAGAGAGACCTTTCTTTTGGGTCAGAAGTCTTGTAGTTATAACGGTCTGTACAGTCTATTAGCATGTTATAATGTTACATGCTACATGAGCTTGCACATATTTTTGTTGTAGTTTTCAACAAGTAGTTTTCAACCAGATGTGTAAATTCTGGTTAATCACCGATGTTATTAATTGCATGCAAGTATTAAACTGTAATCTATTGATCAGTAGTATTCAGCTGTAATCTATAATCTATAATAAAACTACAAGTCTAACTACAAAGGAATGAATCCTGAGCTTGTTTCAGGAATAACACACACACACACACACACACACACACACAGTACACACATACTCACACACATACACACACACACACACACACACACAGACATCTACACTGAACACACATACACACAAATAGTCATTATGCTGTAATGTTCAATAAATCAATAAATGAATCAATAAAGTTAGATGCAATTTTGTATCTCAGGATACAAACTGATCAATGGATTAAACACACAGAATTTGGCTGATAAATTGACACACTAACAAATACACACAGATGTTCACACACACACACATGGATAACCCCCCCCCCCGCCCCCCATCAGTGTCCCAACTCCCTCCTCCCAGACAGACTGGTTTTACCCCCTGTCCATCTCTCTCTCTCTCTCTCTCTCTCTCTCTCTCTCTCTCTCTCTCTCTCTCTCTCTCTCTCTCTCTCTCTCTCTCTCTCTCTCTCTCTCTCTCTCTCTCTCTCTCTCTCTCTCTCTCTCTCTCTCTCTCTCTCTCTCTCTCTCTCTCTCTGCCTTGCCAGGGGAGGATTTGGATGAGCAGACGGGAGATAAGGACCACTGTACGTTCCCCACATTACCTCACCCGATAAGGAGAGAGAGAGGGGGGGGAGAGACATAGAGCATCAGAAAGGGAGGAGAGATAGGACTCGAGGATCTAAGTTACATGTGGTGATGAGGATAGAGACCCAACTCCCTGTGGACCAGGAGGAACAAGCAGGCACTAGAACCCTACCGTTGGAACCAGAACCAGTTACAGAACCGGAACCACCACCAGAAGTGATCCATCACAACGGTGGTTCTGGAGACAGAACCAATTCAGGACCGACCCAGGGCCAGCCAGAGCAGACCTGTGAAGCGGTTCCTCAGCTGGTTCCCGGTGGGCTCCATGGAGCAGACTCCTCTAGAGAGCCTCATGTCCATCTCCGTGGTCCACCAGACCGGAGCCCTGGACCCGGTCCACCAGAAACCCTCGCGGTCCGGACGCCTGCGACAGCCACGCAGCTGGGTGAGTCAATGCACATTTAATGTTTAATGTACTTTGTTTAATATGTTTCCTGTACTATGCTTAATGTACTATGTTTAATTGACTATGTTTAATACACTATGTTTCATGTACTAGTAGTTTTAACGTGTTTAACGTACCTACGTGCAGTGAAATGTACGACTACTGCGACAGACATCCCAACATCTATGATCTATGTTTTACGAATTATTTAATTTAACATTCAACAATTCATTTGAATTTAAAACTATTAAAACAAAGATACAATTTGGTTAAAAAAAGGTCAACCTACCTTTTATGTGTGACGAACATAAACGTACGTCTGATAATAATAATAATAATAATAATGTGAATATTATGGGATTCAACATGTGTGAGGAAGAGGAGGAGAAGTTCAACTTTAACTTAACTGAACGTTGTTTAAAGTTAAGAGATATGTAAATCAAATCTATAGATGTAAACCCTCCTCAACTCACAAACATAAATTAAGTGGAATATCAGGATGAACTAGTGGAGGAGAGGTGGAGGGATGAACTAGTGGAGGAGAGGTGGAGGGATGAACTAGTGGAGGAGAGGTGTAGGGATGAACTAGTGGAGGAGAGGTGGAGGGATGAACTAGTGGAGGAGAGGTGGAGGGATGAACTAGTGGAGGGATGAACTAGTGGAGGAGAGGTGGAGGGATGAACTAGTGGAGGAGAGGTGGAGGGATGAACTAGTGGAGGAGAGGTGGAGGGATGAACTAGTGGAGGAGAGGTGGAGGGATGAACTAGTGGAGGAGAGGTGGAGGGATGAACTAGTGGAGGAGAGGTGGAGGGATGAACTAGTGGAGGAGAGGTGGAGGGATGAACTAGTGGAGGGATGAACTAGTGGAGGAGAGGTGGAGGGATGAACTAGTGGAGGAGAGGTGGAGGGATGAACTAGTGGAGGAGAGGTGGAGGGATGAACTAGTGGAGGAGAGGTGGAGGGATGAACTAGTGGAGGAGAGGTGGAGGGATGAACTAGTGGAGGAGAGGTGGAGGGAGGAACTAGTGGAGGAGAGGTGGAGGGAGGAACTAGTGGAGGAGAGGTGTAGGGATGAACTAGTGGAGGAGAGGTGGAGGGATGAACTAGTGGAGGAGAGGTGGAGGGATGAACTAGTGGAGGAGAGGTGGAGGGATGAACTAGTGGAGGAGAGGGTGGAGGGATGAACTAGTGGAGGAGAGGTGGAGGGATGAACTAGTGGAGGAGAGGTGGAGGGATGAACTAGTGGAGGAGAGGTGGAGGGATGAACTAGTGGAGGAGAGGGTGGAGGGATGAACTAGTGGAGGAGAGGTGGAGGGATGAACTAGTGGAGGGATGAACTAGTGGAGGAGAGGTGGAGGGATGAACTAGTGGAGGAGAGGTGGAGGGATGAACTAGTGGAGGAGAGGTGGAGGGATGAACTAGTGGAAGAGAGGTGGAGGGATGAACTAGTGGAGGAGAGTTGCCGGTAACCGCGGTGAAGTCCTCCAAGGTGACGTAGGTCATTGATATTGTTCACAATAACTAATCGAACAATACTACAATGTACTCTAAACCAATTCCTTCTGTGTTATAGCAGAACCTCTGATCCAGCAGTCCTACTGTGTTATAGCAGAACCTCTGATCCAGCAGTCCTACTGTGTTATAGCAGAACCTCTGATCCAGCAGTCCTACTGTGTTATAGTAGAACCTCTGATCCAGCAGTCCTATTGTGTTATAGCAGAACCTCTGATCCAGCAGTCCTACTGTGTTATAGTAGAACCTCTGATCCAGCGGTCCTACTGTGTTATAGCAGAACCTCTGATCCAGCAGTCCTACTGTGTTATAGTAGAACCTCTGATCCAGCAGTCCTACTCTGTTATAGCAGAACCTCTGATCCAGCAGTCCTACTGTGTTATAGTAGAACCTCTGATCCAGCGGTCCTACTGTGTTATAGCAGAACCTCTGATCCAGCAGTCCTACTGTGTTATAGCAGAACCTCTGATCCAGCAGTCCTACTGTGTTATAGCAGAACCTCTGATCCAGCAGTACAGAGCCTAGGCCAGAAACCAGAAACTACAAGAGACGGAGTAATGTTTTGTTTCCTGTTTCGTTAGAGATATTCTTAGTGTGTATTTCTACAGTGGCCGGTCTACACTGTGTGATTTGAAACCTTTAGACACTTTTTCGACTGTTAACTTCCAATAGCTCGGATCCCCACCTCCAGCAACATGATTGGCCATCAGACTTCATCTAAAGTCTAAATTGTTACACCACATGAAATCAGACGCAAGTTTCCTGGACTTTCCTCACGCGGACAAAGCAGTGGCAATACTTTTTTTAATAGGATCATGTCATATTGTACATTCTGACGTTACCGGTAATATATGCACGCAGAATTCAGTAGTCTTACTTTCCGTAGCAAATACAATTCAGAAGTGTCCACATTTTCAGACGGCGGTCGCAGCTACACCTAGAGGCAGGTTGACGTGCGGGTTTAAAGTATAAATACTACTATACTGTTTTTACATTCTGTTCGGTCAGTAGCTTCACTTACAGAAGGTCAAAGAATAAAAGATTAATAAACGGCTGATCTATTGATCTCTGTGCTCCAGGTCTCCAGCGAGTCCCGGTGTGGTCCGGGCGGTCCAGCTGGGTCTGGGGTAGTGACCCGGGGGCTGCGGTCCCACCACTCCCCAGAGAACGCAGCACGGGAACGCAGCCGCGTACGCAACCTGAGACAGGCCTTCCACAGCCTGCAGGTACACACACACACACACACACACACTGTACTCACACACACACACACTGTACTCACACACTGTACTCACACACTGTACTCACACACACACACACACACTGTACTCACACACTGTACTCACACACTGTACTCACACACTGTACTCACACACACACTCACTGTACTCACACACACACACACACACAGTACTCACACACTGTACTCACACACACACTCACTGTACTCACACACACACAATGTATATATAACAGCAGCTCCTCCGGTCCACCAGGCGGCGCTGCCCTCCGTCCCTCCGGACACCAAACTGTCCAAGCTGGACGTGCTGCTGCTCGCCACCAACTATATCACCCAGCTGTCTGACACCCTGCAGAGGGGAGGAGCCTCCCAGCCAGGCCTGCCTCGCCCCCCGGGGGGGGGCCTGCACCCCGTCAAGGTCAGCCTGGCAGGGGCAATCTCACACACCCAAACACACTGTGGAGTGACCTCCGTAAAGGTCCATAGTCAGCTGGACATGGTTAGACCTCAGAAGTTAGAGCAGGTGTCCCCTCCTACCCCGAGGTGTCTCCCAACACCCGACCTGCTCCATGGTCAGCACCGCCATATAAATGCAGTCCATTTACCTTTTTTATCATTCCATCTTTACACAGAACCATTCCCTAGATTTAGACAGAACCATTGCTAACATTTACACTGAACGATGTTTCAATCAACAATGTTTAGATCAAACTATTCCATTGTTTTAGACTAAACCATTCCCAACATTCAGACTGAACCATTCCCAACATTCAGACTGAACCAGTCCCAATCTTTAGACTGAAGTATTCCCAATGTTTAGATCAAACCATTCCCAATGTTTTGACTGAACCATTCCCAATGTTTAGACTAAACCGTTCCTAATGTTAAGATCGAACCATTCGTAACGTTAACACTAAACCATTCCCAATGTTTAGACCACAGTGTGTCTGAACCTCTTCTTCGTGTCTGTTCCAGAAGTGGCCAATGCGCTCTCTGCTCTACTGCGGTAACGTGGGAGAACTTCTCTCGGCCAATCAGAAGAAAGCTCAAACACAGGAAGTGACACGCCCACCAATTCCTAAGTTTGAGAACAGCCGCGAATGATGACTCCAACCCAAGGTAGTGCACTTAAACAAAAGATAGTGAACTTAACCATAACGTAGTGCACTTAAACTCCAAGGTAGTGCACTAAACCCCAACATTGTACACTAAAACCCAAGGTAGTACACTAAAACTCCAAGTTAGTACACTAAACCCCAAGGTAGTGTACTAAACCCCAAGATAGTGCACTAAACCCCAACATTATACACTAAAACCCACGGTTGAACAGTGAGATGTACAGGATCCATATCTATCATCCCCCACAACTACAGTTATGCGAACATATTTTATTTTAATGTAATATTATATTAAAACACATGTGTATACCCTTGCGTCCGTTTCATCTTCTTCATTGAGAAAGCATCAATACTCCATTATGTGATGGAATGGTTGTTATATGTCAATCACTAAACCCAGGGTTAGCGTTAGTTAGTAAGGGTTAGTTAATTAAACAACCGGAACCCACTCAACTATGCAAATTATGCAAACCCTTACCCTTGTGGTAAGTTAATTAACCTCTAACCATAGTAGTTAGTTAACCACTTACCCCTACCCTAGTGGTTGGTTAGTTAACCACTATCCTCTACCCTAGTGGTTAGTTAGTGAGTTAACCACTAACCTCTACCTCAGTGGTTAGTAAGGTAATTAACCTCTACCCTCGTGGTTAGTTAGTTAACCTCTAACTTCTACCCACATCGTCAGGAGTGAAGAAGTGTGTGTGATGCGACCAAACCCCAGAATGTTTATTTTCAAATCTAATTAAACTAAACGTTTATCAGACTAAACCTTATCTCGTCATGAAGACCATTGCAGGATGTGTGCTTGTTAGTTCATACGACTGGGATAAGAGATGTGTGTTAGTCTGGGGTAGTTTTTATGTGTGTGTGTGTGTGTGTGTGTGTGTGTGTGTGTGTGTTGGGGAGGAGAGGATGGCCAGATAAGCGCTGGAGGAGGAGGAGTGGTTGTTATGGAAACTCTTGGCAGCGTGGCATTCAGCTGTGGAGTCTTTGCCCTTTGACCTTTGTGCCTCTCTGGACTCCTAACGGACAGCGAGTTCTTCTGCTCCGAACATCTCTCCTCCATCCCTGGGTCGCCTCACAACCGGAAGGTCGCTGGTTCGATCCCCGGCTCCTTCTAGCAACAAAAAAACAACTGTCGAGGTGTCCTTGAGCAAGACACCGTAACTAACCGCTCCCTCTGTATACACAGCTGACCGCTGCTCCTAATACTAGGATGGGTTAAATGCAGAGGAATTCCTTTCACTGTACTTGTGCTACACTGACGAATTATTGTTAACCAGGGTCATAGTTAGTTAAGGTTAGATGTTAACAGGGTTATAGTTTGTTTGGGTTAAATGTTAAAATTAACAGAGTAATAGTTTGGGTAAGATGTTAGCAGGGTTGTAGTCACTTAGTGTTGTGTGTTAACAGGGTTATAGTTTGTTAGGGTTAAATGTTAACCTAGTTAAGGTTAGATGTTAAGAGTTATAGTTGGTTAGGGGATAGTTAGTTCACTGAAATTACATCAGTTCTCCTACCCCATAATAGTCAGGGTGAGCAGCGTAGTAAAACAGTGAGTAGTACTGCAGTACTGAGACCAGGGGTAGTAGTAAATTAAGATATGTCTTCATCGCTGGCAGCCATGTGGACCACAGCCCAGAACCCAAGAGATGGTCTAATGTTCAGGAACCCCCCCCTCCATCACCAGAGATGGTCCAACGTTCAAGGTTAGGTCTGTAAATCAGACCACATAACACCCCCTTAACTTGGACCGGTCAGTCTGAGAGAGAGAGAGAGCGAGAGCGAGAGAGCCAGAGAGAGACAAAGACAGAGAGAGAGAGAGAGAGAGAGAGAGAGAGAGAGAGAGAGAGAGAGAGAGAGAGAGAGAGGCAGAACAGAGCAAGAGAGAAAGGAGGTAAAGATGACAGAGTGAAAAGGGAGGAAGCAACAGGAAGAACATGACAGGATGGAGAGATGGAATACGAGAGAGAGAGAGAGAGAGAGAGAGAGAGAGAGAGAGAGAGAGAGAGAGAGAGAGAGAGAGAGTCAGATACAAGTTAACAGCTATTGCCGAGTTATACGACGCGATAATAATAAACCATAATGCAGTATGCTGTAGTTCATCATGAACACAGCCAGTTTAAAGTTGCATCCTTTAAAGGATGTCAAGACTTCTTAGACATTCTCCCACACACACGCACGCACTTGCACATACACAAACACACAGGGACACGGTGACCTGAGGGACTGGGGAGAGGGGGAGAGGGGGGATGGGGGAGGTGATAACACACTCCCCTGGGATGGGGGAGATCCATGGTTCTCAAAACAGAGACCCTTTTATACATCTGTCCTGTCCGCCGAAGTCTTCTGGGAGTTGTAGTTCTGAAGTGGTTTGCCTCCAGCAAAAAAAACAACCAATAGCCGTATAGTTTAGTTTCTATCAGTTACCAGGTGTGAGATCTCCCATCCTGCATCGGTGTGTGACACACCAAACAATATCCACTTGTGATGTCACAAATTCATGTATTTTGAAACCTCTGCCTGGATGAAGAATGCAGTAGCGTCAGTTCTGACACTTTATGAGGTAGGAGTACATGTGTTGAGATATACATACAAACATACACAGCAGAAGGTCATCTGGGGCCTCAGGGTGGTGAGTTAAAAAGGACAACATAAACAACAAGTCAAATCCACATTCTTTATTCATCTTTTAACCTGACACCGTGGGAAGTGGCGCCCTCCAGTGGATCATTTTTTATCACCAGTCATTTTTTTTCCCCATAATTTTGTCAAGAGTTGTTATTCAGCTCAAGTTGAACAAACAGGAATATTCTTTATTTACCGTGTATTTTACATTCATATCTACACACACACACACATTTAAATAGTCATCAAAGCATTGGCACCTGAGCTCTGCCCTCACAAGGGAACTCAGTCTATGTAGCTACCTGCTCACGCACACACTTGAGGTACGATCTTAGTTTTCAACGGAGCCAGGAGGCCGTCGGTCTCCGTCCCGTGTCGTCACGGATCAGCGCGTGACCGGCGAGATGGGGGGGGGGCGTTTGAGAGGAAAGAAAGAAAGGTGTTTGAGGAGCACTTTAAAACCAGGACACAGTTCCACGTCAATGAGGCGGAAAGCTAAACGAATGGCAGCATAATAAATATCAGAGTATTTATTATCACTGGAAATTACTGAGTGCAATGCTCCCCCCGTCTTCATCTACTCTCAGAAGGGCCCTAGATACTAATTATTATTATTATCTAGAACCCAAAGTAAAAGTAGCGGGCACAGTTGATTGAGAAGGTAAGAAAACGTTCTCAAATCGGGGGAAAGGTTTCTCTAAATGAGTTACTTCAGAAAGTGATGACACTCGCAAGGAAATACTTACGCTTTATTTCAATGAGTCACAAGGAAAGGTTTATCTTTACTTAATAAGGGGAGAAGAACCCCGGAGAAGGCAGCTGATGGACGTTAACGGGACAACGATTTCATCACCATTGTGTGACTATTCACCACGACTCTTAGATAAGGAGGACGGGTAGTGCCGTAACACAGTGACGACACGGCAGCGTCGTCGGCACATCGGAGCACTGGTTTGGATAGAGAGAGGTCCGGAGGGGCCGTTTGGAGAGTAGCATTAAAAAGGCACACTTCAAGTAATTTCAGGTATGAAACATAAGCGATCCATAGAAATCATCAAAAATATCATAGATCTGTTTCCATACCAAACAAGGAACAGGTTGTTTTTTTTGTCAAAAGGGGATGTCATTAAACATATACAAAAAAGATAGAAATTCCAGGTACCATGGAAATGTTTTGATTGGCTGTGAATTTCCCGGCAAAATGACGGGATGTAGCATGTGTGCAAATATGAAAGGAAAAAAAAACAAAAACAGATAAGGCGAATAAAAGTGAATACTTCAGAACGAATCATGTTCTGTAACCAATAAACAAACCGTACAACACAACAGTGCTACATCCCGACATTTTGCCCGGGGGGACTCACTGAAGACATTTCATGGTCCTTGCATATAGAATCTACCACAGCTACATTTCAACCCACGAAATGCAGGCAGGCATCCTGTGAAGTTAGGAAAAATATACAAATATAATTCACAATATCATTTGTATAAGAGAAAACAATTATCAAAACTACAGGGAGGTGACATCACATTCTATATGCTTTGTAGAAAACAGGGGTACCGGAGAGCTCCCGAAGGAAGAGAGGAGAGGAGATGAGAATGATGACATCACAAAAGGCCCAGGTTGGACCACAGCATGTCACATGACCTGACCTGTGGTGTTGTGATTGGCCATCATTAAGACACATACAAAAACACAGACACAGTAAGGCAGGGCTGCACAGTCCTCACATCCCTGGCATTCTTAGAGAGGCAACATCACACCTTTGTGAGATATTTGTGACATAACAAATTATTCAGTTCGGGGCTTAAGACAAATGACCGAACCCTGAACATCCCTGTTCTTCCGCACTGCAGGGTTCAGAGGTCATGAAATATAAAACACACACACACACCGACTCAAGTGACACCACAGAAGGTCACTTCATGTACCAAGAACACAAAATTAAAGACCACACTTCAAACTACACATCATAACGTTAGATTTACAAAACAGGAACATGTTAACTCTGCACTAGGAATGACGTAGAGACCAAGAAGAACCACGGCGCAGAAGAACCCAGCTCAGAAGAACCCAGATGCTGGAGACGGGTTCAGAATCTTTCTACCAGCTCAGACCCTGCTGAGGAGGGTTCAGAACCTTTCTTCCAGCTCAGACCCTGCTGAGGAGGGTTCAGAACCTTTCTTCCAGCTCAGACCCTGCTGAAGAGGGTTCAGAACCTTTCTTCCAGCTCAGACCCTGCTGAAGAGGGTTCAGAACCTTTCTTCCAGCTCAGACCCTGCTGAAGAGGGTTCAGAACCTACAGCCTTCTGCTGTCTGACTGGAGGATCCACCACACAGCGAAGACACTTCTACACTACTACACAGAAGTCATCGTGCAGATCATGAAATGGCATCCAGCCGAACACTCAGCCGAACACCAATGAGTTGGACCTCCGAGTTTGGTCCAGACGGTTGACCCAAAATCCTGAGAGGGACTTTTACTTTGAAGCCATCATCCAGTGCAGTTCATTCACCATATTTGCTGGTCTGTTAAACACAGATCGAGAACTAGAACCAGCAGGTGGTCACGGCCTGAAGCAGGTCGTTCGGTAACGGTAGTGTTAAGGGGGTTAGGGGGGGGAGCAGGCCAACTGTTTAACGGTCTGAGGTTACGAAATTACCATTTGATGTAAACTAGCTGATCTGTGGAACGCAGTGGACGGAATCAGTCTGGCGGTCATCATCATCATCATAAACCCCAGTTGTAGGTCCACTAAGCAAACACTACAGGAACGGCTAGCGTTAGCCCCAGCTGTGGCCCCACCACTACAGGAACGGCTAGCGTTAGCCCCAGCTCTGGCCCCACCACTACAGGAACGGCTAGCGTTAGCCCCACCACTACAGGAACGGCTAGCGTTAGCCCCAGCTGTGGCCCCACCACTACAGGAACGGCTAGCGTTAGCCCCAGCTGTGGCCCCACCACTACAGGAACGGCTAGCGTTAGCCCCAGCTGTGGCCCCACCACTACAGGAACGGCTAGCGTTAGGCAGTATGAGGTTAGCGTTAGCCTCAGCCCAAATAGGCAGAATGAGGTTAGCGTTAGTCTCAGCTGTAGCTCCACCACTAGCTCCTATCAGGTCTGCATCAAGTTTTACCCCAGTAGTAATTATCATCTTTTTATATTATAGTATACTCTAGATAAAATGTCATGTGTGCTTTTTCATCTTGTTCTTCTTCTTACAAAAATAACATATAAAAACACATCTAGTTTTAAAGTCTTCCTTCGTGGAGGAGTTTGTTGTGCGTGAATTGATCCTCGGTCTGAACTTTGACCTCCGGGACACGGCCGAGGTTTGGCAATTACAACGTCTAGTTGAGACTTCCAGTGGCTACAGAGGTGTGTGTGTGTGTGTGTGTGTGTGTGTGTGTGTATGTGTGTATGTATGTGTGTATGTATCACAGGGCGGTCTCCTGGGTGGGGCAGGGCGGGGTCAGTGCGGTGGAGGCCTGAGGAGAACACAGACCGGCCTCCCCCCGCCCTTTCTTCTCCTCCTCCTCTTCTCCTTCTCCTTCCTCCTCCAGTTGCCCGGGGCTCTGCTTCTCCTTCTGGGCCTTCAGGTAAGGCTGAGAGTGTGTCTGCTGCAGGAGTTCCGACAGGTTAGCCCTCATTATATATCACCATGCACTTTACTGCAACATTTGCACTCTGGTAAGATGCCAAATTCCTTTCGATGTACTGTGCTTGTGCTGCTGTGCAATGACAATACATTTGAATCTAATCTAATTCACTCACTCACACCCACCCACCGACCCTTACTCAATCTCTGACCCACCCTCACCCTTGCTGACCCTCACTCACTCACTCACCAACTCACTGACCCCCCTCACCCCACCCTGTTTCACACTCACCCTCCACCACATCTCTACCTGGTGTTTCTCCACCCTCCGACTTAAAGTATGAACCCACGAGGACATTCAGAACACAACCGCACAAGAGTTACTTTGGATGTCATTTAGTTTTACCGTGAAAGAAAACCATCATGGTAACAATGGGTTAGTGAGTGAATCAACCTAAATCTACTCCACTCGTTGTGTGGAGCGGAGAACCTCCGGGTGAAGTAGTGCATCAAAGTAGAAGAGGTATGAAGAAGAAGCAGCAGCCAACCCTCCGAACTAAAAATTAGGAACTATCTGATGTTAGCCGAGGAGGAGGGATACCTTGTGGTGGGCCAGAGGCGTGATGCAGCACAGCTTCTCCTTGTAGCGCTCAGGGAGGAAGAAGAGCAAGGTGCCCAGCACCGGGAACACAGTACCAGGGGTCAGGTCCCGCTCCTTCATGGGCCCTGGACGGGGGGGACACACACACACACACACACACACACACACACACACACACACACACACACACACACACACACACACACACACACACACACACACACACACACACACACACACACACACACACACACACACACACACACACACACACACACACACACACACACACACACACACACACACACACACACACACACACACACACACACACACACACACACACACACACACACACACACACACACACGTTCTGTGGACCGGGGGAACTACGAACCTCGGGAGGAAAAGTTCCTTCAAGGGCAATTTCCGTTGGCATTCACGTCGCCAATAGGAATGTTCCGTCAACATCATTGACATTGCCTGCGCGAAATGCTAGGGAATATCTCACATTTCGGCTGGACGATACAAACCAGTTTTTGTACCTTATTTTTGAAAGTGTACGGTAAACACAGTTAAAGGGTATTTAAAAATGTCTCTTGTTTGACCAATCCCAATACACCCACGCTCCTCTTTGCTAGGAGAGGATCTGTTCTGAAGTAGGAGCTAAAAAATCCCCTAATAACAGCATTCTGGGAACTACAAATGGTTCTTAAGTTTCTGTTTTGCGGTTACCTAGCGCACGCACACACACGCACACACACACACACACAGTACCTGTCAGCAGGCTGACCACCAGCCCCACCAGCACCACGGTGGCAGAGTTGTGAGCGCTGTACCACATGTAGGACAGAGAGTAGATGGCCTGCACCCCACTGGGCCTGAACAACACAAGGAAACACACCTTTTAGACCAGTGGTGGTGCGTGGGTTCCGTGTGTGTGCGCCTGCGTGTGTGCCTGCGTGTGTGCGCCTGCGTGTGTGCGTGTGTGCGCCTGCGTGTGTGCGCCTGCGTGTGTGCGCCTGCGTGTGTGCGCCTGCGTGTGTGCGCCTGCGTGTGTGCGTGTGTGCGCGCACCTCGCGCGTGTGTGTGTGCGTCTGCATATGTGTGTGCGTCTGCATATGTGTGTGCGTCTGCATGTGTGCGTGTGTCTGCATGTGTGCGTGCGTTATCGCGTGTGCGTCTGTTTGATAAGCAGGTACGACGGTATGAGGGGTCGTTACCTCGTCTTGCCGGTGACGGCGCTGACCAGTGTTGTCACGGCAACCGTGGTCATGTTGCCCAGGAGGGGCGGGAGCGTGGCGTTGACCCCCGGCAGGGGGACCGGGCCGGGCATGCGCGTGATGAAGCTGCCGATGCCGATCCAGAAGGCCATGGCCAGGCCTGAGGCCAGGCCCACCAGCGCCCCCTGGAGGAGGAGGACAGGATACAGTGGTCACAAAGCATCACTCATTACAGCCCTGGTGTTGTGGTGCTGCTGCTGTTGTTTTTTGGGAATGCAAACATGTTTTTGCCGGGGGGAGAGACAGAGAGAGAGGGGGGAGAAAAAAGGAGAGAGAAAGATGGAGAATGAACGACCAGGGTGGAGAGAAGGAGAGAGGCAGAGAGAGAAAGACCAGGGTGGAGAGAAGGAGAGAGAAAGACCAGGGGAGAGAAGGAGAGAGAGAGAGAAGGAGAGAAGGAGAGAGAAGGACCAGGGGGAGAGAAGGAGAGAGAAAGACCAGGGGGGAGAGAAGGAGAGAGAAAGACCAGGGGGGAGAGAATAAGACAAGACTGGGCCACTGGGGACGAACTAGAGGCAGAGTGTGGAAAGGAGGGATGTACTAGTTAGAAAGTAAGAGAACCTCCCAGACAGTATAGAGAACCCCCCTCAGACAGTAGGAGTTGGAGATCCTCCCAGACAGTAGGAGTTAGCGAACCTCCTAGACAGTAAAGAGAACCTCCCAGACAGTAGGAGTTGGAGGACCACCCAGACAGTAGGAGTTGGAGAACCTCGCAGACAGTAAAGAGAACCCCCCAGACACTAGGAGAACCTCCCAGACAGTAGGAGTTGGAGGACCTCCCAGACAGTAGGAGTTAGAGGACCTCCCAGACAGTAGGAGTTAGAGGACCTCCCAGACAGTAGGAGTTAGAGGACCTCCCAGACAGTAGGAGTTGGAGGACCACCCAGACAGTAGGAGTTGGAGGACCTCCCAGACAGTAGGAGTTAGAGGACCTCCCAGACAGTAGGAGTTAGAGGACCTCCCAGACAGTAGGAGTTGGAGGACCACCCAGACAGTAGGAGTTGGAGGACCACCCAGACAGTAGGAGTTAGAGGACCTCCCAGACAGTAGGAGTTAGAGGACCTCCCAGACAGTAGGAGTTAGAGGACCTCCCAGACAGTAGGAGTTAGAGGACCTCCCAGACAGTAGGAGTTAGAGGACCTCCCAGACAGTAGGAGTTGGAGGACCTCCCAGACAGTAGGAGTTAGAGGACCTCCCAGACAGTAGGAGTTAGAGGACCTCCCAGACAGTAGGAGTTAGAGGACCTCCCAGACAGTAGGAGTTGGAGGACCTCCCAGACAGTAGGAGTTGGAGGACCTCCCAGACAGTAGGAGTTGGAGGACCTCCCAGACAGTAGACAGTACTTACGGTGGAGTTGGCCCAGGGGAAGAACATCCCCAGGCAGAACACTCCCAGCAGGGGTCCACCCACCATCCCAAAGATGCTGAAGGCCGCCTGGAGAAAGAGGGACATTCACCCTGTGATCCAGGGGTTCTTCAACTAGTCCATCACAGTGTGTCTGTAGGACACTCACCCCCAACTTGACCCATCCATAGATTTCGGGGTTTCTTAAACTATGGGTCGGGACCCAAAATGGGCCCCTAAGCTCTTTGACTGTAGCTATCGGGGTTCTTAAGGGGGTCAGGACCCAAGAACCAGTGTTAAACAGCTTCTTTTATTTTTTTTAACTTAGGATTTAAACTCTCACTCACCTGGAGCACAGAACCCATGAGGGAGGCAACGTACGCCATGGCCAGACACACCAGACCATAGGCCAGGGCTGGGAAGCACAGGGAACAAACGGTCAAACCCCCATCCACCAGGGGGCAGGCAGGGGGTTGGATTTCTTACGAATCATAAACACTGACCTAGCGCCTTAGAGAGCAGCGTAGCTTTAGCGTCGGTCATGGCGGGGAAGTGGGGCTTGATGAGGTCTTCCATGGTTACTGTTGCTAGGGAGTTGAAGGCCGAGGAGATGGTGCTGGAGGGAAAGAGAACAATATAGTAGAATAAGTCTATGGTATTAACTATACCAGTACCTTACTAGTGTGGTTAACATCTTACTACCGATGTATCGGTAGTCCATCTGTATCGGCCTATATTTGATAAGATTTGCGACTCAACCTCAAAAGACTTAATTAAAATTAAGTTTATTCTATATTATAAAACCAGTTATTCTATATACAATACTATAATGACCACGGAACGGTTACTCAGTATTTGTTGACCAAAGCTTAGTTGGAGACGCCAGAGCGCATCAGGGAGAAAGTATTTCATTAGATTAGATTATTATATCTATGCTAGGTAGGTATTTATCAGTTATAGCTGCTCAGTGAGAGTGTTGCCCTGACTCATTCCAATAAACAGTAAACCCACGGATTCCTTCTCACTTGTTAAAGTGATGCTTTATTTATTAATACACAATCCTTTACAAACGAGTCCAAATGAAACACCACTCTTAACTAAATCTAAATCTGGAGGATTGAATCCTCTTTATGGGTCCCATATACAGTGAAATTAGTTTCTCTGCATTTAACCCATCCTAGTATTAGAAGCAGTGGGTATCAGCTATTTTATATACAGCGCCCGGGGAGCAGTGGAGGGGTCTGGTAAACTCGGCAGTGCCCACGTGTTTCAGGGACTTGAACCGGCGACCTAACAGACTGAGCTATCCTGCCGCCCCCAACTCTGTAGTGCTCCACTCTTTACTACGGGGGGGGGGGGGGGGGGGGGTGGTGTGGTGTGTGTGTGTGTGTGTGTGTGTGTGTGTGTGTGTGTGTGTGTGTGTGTGTGTGTGTGTGTGTGTGTGTGTGTGTGTGTGTGTGTGTGTGTGTGTGTGTGTGTGGTGTGTGTGTGTGTGTGTGTGTGTGTGTGTGTGTGTGTGTGTGTGTGTGTGTGTGTGTGTGTTACCTCAGTGCTCCACTGAAGAGACAGGCCACGAAGAGACCAGGTAGACCCGGCAGGTCTTTGAAGACGTCCATCACAAAGTAGAGCACCATCTAGAGGAAGGAGGAACACGTGACACCTCAACAGGAGCCCATTAGCAGCAGCAGCACCTGGGGGGGCCTCTACGCATTAAGAGTGTGACCGGAACCAGCCAGGGGTCCCTAGACATTAAGGGCCCGACGGGAGACACACAGACCTGGTCATTGGTCTTGACGTAGCCCCGGTCCAGAGGGCTGTCCTCTTCGTAGCGGGCGTACATCACCAGCCCCATAAGACACCCCATACACAGAACGATCTGCTGGCAGGGGAACACCACGTAGCACGACCTGGAGGACATGGAGAGAACCTGGTTACACCATCTGAACCACACACACACACACACACACACACACACGGAGAACCCGGTTACACCATCTGAACCACACACACAATCATAGAGAACCTGGCTACACCATCTGAACCACACACACACAACAAGGAGAACCCGGTTACACCATCTGAACCACACACACACCCCATAGGAGAGGGTGGTGTAGGGTATGGTAGTGTAGGGTATGGTGGTATAGGGTATGGTGGTATAGGGTATGGTGGTATAGGGTATGGTGGTGTAGGGTAGGGTGGTATAGGGTATGGTGGTGTAGGTTATGGTGGTGTAGGGTATGGTGGTGTAGGGTATGGTGGTATAGGGTATGGTGGTGTAGGGTATGGTGGTGTAGGGTATGGTGGTGTAGGGTATGGTAGGGGTAGGGTATGGTGGTGTAGGGTAGGGTGGTGTAGGGTAGGGAGGTGTAGGGTATGGTGGTGTAGGGTATGGTGGTGTAGGGTATGGTGGGGGTGGGGGTAGGGAGGTGTAGGGTATGGTGGTGTAGGGTATGGTGGTGTAGGGTATGGTGGTGTAGGGTATGGTGGTGTAGGGTATGGTGGGGGTAGGGAGGTGTAGGGTATGGTAGTATAGGGTAGGGTGGTTTAGGGTAGGGTGGGGTAGGGTGGTGTATGGTATGGTGGGGGTAGGGTGGTGTAGGGTAGGGTGGTGTAGGGTAGGGTGGTGTAGGGTAGTGTAGGGTGGTGTAGGGTATGGTGGTGTATGGTATGGTGGGGGTAGGGTGGTGTAGGGTAGGGTGGTGTAGGGTAGGGTGGTGTAGGGTAGGGTAGGATGCAGGTCTAGTACGGCAGGTCATACATGATGGCCTCCCTCTCGGTCCTGGAGCTCAGGTAGCGCTGCACCTGGGCCTGGTTGACACCGTACAGTGCCAGCATCAGGAACACCCCACCCACGCCCAGCGTCCAGAAGGTGTGTCGCTCCAGAGGGTCCGGGTTCAGACTGCAGGACACGTCAGAAAACTTAGCAGTAGTAGCAGCAGCAGTAGTAGTATAATTAGCATTAGCATTAGCAGCTATACCAAAGACGGGTGGTGTCCTTACTCCAGGGAGGCGATGCGGCTACCGTTGATAGCTTTCCTCCACACCTCGTGGATGCCCCCAGCTTGGCTGGTCCCCACCACGATGACCGCGAGCTGGCCTGCGAACATCACCACGGTCTGGAACACGTCGGTCCAGATGACCGCCTTCAGACCTCCCTGGGAGAAACACGGTCATGCTTCAGGTTAGTCCAGGCTCAAGCTAGCGGCTAACGATGACCTAGTTAAGGGCTAATGTTTGCCTGAAAATAAGGGCTAACATCAGGCCCAAGCTGAGGGCTAACCTTAGCCTGAAGCTAAGGGCTAACGTCAGGCCCAAGCTAAAGGCTAATGTCAGGCCCGAGCTAAGGGATATTGTCAGGCACGAGCTTAGAGCTAACGTCGGGCCCAAGCTAAGGGGCAATACAGCCTATATTTCGGTCCCTTACCAAAGCAGTGTACAGTGTGCACACAAGGCCCATAGCAAACACCGCCCCCCAGAGGTCAAAACCGGTAACTGCAACACACAACAACACCATAAGAACGTCAGAAATGACCCGCATTGTAAAAGGTACGATCAACGAGAGCAATGCCATGATTGAAGTTATCCGAGGTGTGATACCTGCGTTGAGGGCCAGGGCGGGGGCATACAGCACCACTCCCATGTAGATCACCTGCACCGCGACAACATCATTAACATCAACGTGGACCTCTGCACACAACTTCTCAGTATTCTCAGTTCTCAGTCATAATAATAGAGGAGTTACCATCTGGAAAATGAAGGTTATGGTTCCACAGATCCGGACCGTCTTGTTGAAGCGAAGCTCCAGATACTGACCAGGGAGATGCAACCAAACACAGAAAACAAGGAACAACAGGTCTGGTGATGCTAATGGTAATGCTAATGGATTGAGCTAACTGGGTAATGCTAACTGTGGAGGACTGGCTGGGTAACGCTTACTGTGGAGGATTAGCTGGGTAATACCAACTGGTGATGCTAACTGGACGATGCTAGAGGCAACTACGATTAACTTGGGTAAATTGCCAACTGTTAAAAGTAGCCATCTAGATGCTAGTTTACAGTGTGGGGGCAAGCTGGCACGTACCTCGTAGGCACTGGACAGGCGCAGCCGGTAGAAGACGGGGATGAAGACGTGTGCGGGGATGAGCAGCCCCAGGAAGTAGGAGCAGCCCAGGAACCAGTACTGGGTGCCGAAGGTGTACACCTCCGACGGCGCGCCCAGGATGGCCACCGCTGACTGGAAGGTGGCAAGCAGCGACAGGGACACGGGCAGGCAGCTCATGGAGCGGTCGGCGAGCAGGAACTCCTGCGAGGGGGGGAGGGAGAGGGAGGGAGAGGGAGGGAGAGGGAGAGGGAGGACAGGCCGACGTCAGACCGCGGCTTCCCCGTTGCAGCAGGAGCGCCTGCACTAACTGGTCAGCGGATAGTGTTGCGCAGCAGCGTGCTGGAGGCTCACCTGGGTGGTCCTCTGACGGCCCCCGGAGAAGGCGTAGTACAGGCCGATGCCCGCGGATGCCACCAACAGCAGCACAAAGATCACGTAGTCCACTGTGCTGAACTGCATCTGGACTACCTCTCCCATGATGCACTCTGGGAGAGGGGCCGGAGCACGTGTAGGCTTGGGGGGGCGGCGGGTCAGTGAGGCCAAGTTAGCTCCTCCCCTATATAGACACTCACTGAGGAGAGAGAGAGTATCAGAGAGACATCATTACAATTCTCCATTGGTGAAACGACATGACAACAGCGAGACATCAAGTCATGGCTAAATTATTTGTAAATACCAAGTAAATAGTACTGTAGTATAGTATTAAGAGCACTTCAAGTCAAGTCAAGTCAAGTTTATTGTCACTTCACAGTTTACAGTTTAGTATAAAGCAGTGATGTGAAAATCTTGTGTGCAATACCCGACGACAGACAGCAGTTATAAAATAAAATAAGATAAAATAAAAATAGAATAAAAAATAGAATAAAGAATATAATAATAAAAATAAAAAATGCAATTTATAAAATGCAAAAATCAGCACAAAAGAGCAATATATATATATAAATCAATGTAATAAAATATACATTGTTATATGTTATACGCCCTTGTTCAGCAGCCTGATGGCCTGACTGTGGAAGCTATCTCTAAGCCTATTTGTACGACACTTGATACTGCGGTATCGCCTGCCTGACGGTAATAGTGAGTAAAGTTCATGGCTGGGGTGGGCAATGTCTTTTATAATTCTTTTGGCCTTGGCCACGCACCGCTGGTTGTAAATGTCCAGGAGGGAGGGGAGCTCACCTCCAACAATATACTGGGCCGTCCGCACCACCCTTTGAAGCCACTTTTACTTGCTTTGTGTCATTTCTGTCTATATATATATATATATATATATACAGTGCTGCTCGAAAGTATGTGAACCCCCTAGACATGGTCATTGTAATTGTACAAAAATGTAAAATAACCTTATTAAATGTATATCCAAACACCAATTTGTAAAGCAGGACTTTCCAAATAATGGACACAAACAAAGAAAAATTATGTATTTTCATTATTTATTCAAAAAAAGTGAAACTGAAATATGACTTGTGCAAAAGTATGTGAACCCTTTTGGTTAATAGCGTGTGGCACCTCCTTTTGCAGCCATTACTGCAATCAAACGTTTTCTATAGCCACTGACCAGTCTCTCGCATCTGCTGTGGGGGATTTTTGCCCACTCTTCCTTGCAGAACTCAGCCAGTTGAGAAAGGTTGGAGGGACATCTGGCATGTACCCCCCGCTTCAGGTCTAGCCACAACATTTCAATTGGATTGAGGTCCGGACTTTGACTTGGCCAATCCAGAGTACGAATCCTCTTTTTTCTGAACCATTCCTTGGTAGATTTGCTGGTATGTTTTGGGTCGTTGTCTTGTTGAAAAACCCATTTACGGCCCAGTTTCAACTTCCTGACTGATGGCTGGAGATTCTTATCAAGAATTTGCTGATACACTTCAGAATTCATGTTTCCCTGGATGATATGGAGTTGTCCAGGTCCAGAAGCAGAGAAGCAGCCCCATACCTTAACATTTCCACCACCATGCTTCACTGTTGGGATGAGGTTCTTTTCTTCATGTGCTGTGTTGGTTTTTCTCCAAACAAAGCGCTTACGATTATGACCAAATAATTCTATTTTGGACTCATCTGTCCAGAGAATGGACTTCCAGAAGGCCTCTGGTTTGTCCAAGTTCTCTCTGGCAAAGTTTAAACGGGCAGCTTTGTTCTTTTTGGAGAGCAGAGGCTTCCTTCTAGCAACCCTCCCATGAATGTCGTGTTGGTTCAATTTTCGTCTAATTGTAGACGCATGTACATTTACACCTGACGCTGCCAGAGAGCTCTGCAACTCTTTAGAGGTGATGTGTGGGTTGTCCTTTACCTGATTTATTATTCTACGGGTGCTTCTTGATGTTAGTTTTAATGGGCGTCCACTTCTAGGCAAAGATGCGGTCATCTTGGACGCCCTCCATTTGTAAATTATTTGCCTCACCGTGGATGGATGGAGCTGGAATCGTTTGGAGATTGTCTTGTAGCCTTCTCTAGACTGATGGGCTGTCAGTACCATTTTCTTGATTTCCTCGGGTATCTCCTTTCCTCTTGGCATGGTTGATTCGTATGGGTACACCCTGGCACTGCAGTCGTTTGGTTGTTTTTCTCTCTCTTTTAATCTGTGTTGTCCAACCCTTTTCCTAATGATGTCTCATTTGATTGGTTTGCTTAATTGACTAATTATGCACCCAAAAGTGTTTCACCTGAATCTGTTACCTCCTTGACTTTACCAATACAGCTGGGGGTTCACTTACTTTTGCACATCCACTAATTCCATGTTTCATGTATTTTTTTGGCTACTCACACAATTCCCTCTAAAAAAGTACATGGAACTGTTAAACATAAACCTGACATTTCATATATGTAAAACTTGTGATGATAAAATAGGAAAATCATGGTAAAACAACAGAAAACTCTTAACTGTTCAAGGGGTTCACATACTTTCGAGCAGCACTGTATATATATATATCATGTTTCTGTTACCCTCTAACAAAGTGTAACAGGGTGAGACACACCCACAGATAGTTATAGAGACGGACAGACCAATGGAGAGATAGACAGACAGCTATAGAGACGGACAGACCAATGGAGAGATAGACAGAAAGAGATACAGCTATAGAGACAGACAGACCAATGGAGAGATAGACAGACGGAGATACAGCTGTAGAGACGGACAGACCAATGGAGAGATAGACCGAAAGAGATACAGCTATAGAGACAGACAGACCAATGGAGAGATAGACAGACAGAGATACAGCTATAGAGACGGACAGACCAATGGAGAGATAGACAGAAAGAGATACAGCTATAGAGACAGACAGACCAATGGAGAGATAGACAGACGGAGATACAGCTATAGAGACGGACAGACCAATGGAGAGATAGACAGACAGAGATACAGCTATAGAGACAGACAGACCAATGTCATCAGTCGCTCTTCCTCCGTTGGACTTCTCACCGCCCCCAGCTCACGCATCAGCACCCTGGGTGCTCGAGCTTTCAGTTGCTGGGCTCCCAGACTCTGGAACTCCCTGCCACTACACATCCCACAGTCTGATTCCATAACAACTTACAAAACCCAACTAAAAACCCATCTGTTTAAACTGGCATATCCCTGATAAACTGTACCATCTTTCTTGTAAGTTTACTTCCTGTTGTTTGTCTTGTTTTAAACCCTGCGGACACTTCTTGAAGTCCACTGTTTTTTATTTTTATTTTACTGTAGCATATATGCTCTGTAAAGTGTCTTGAAAGGCACCCCACAAATAAGAGATACAGCTATAGAGACGGACAGACCAATGGAGAGATAGACACAGACATACTAAAGGAGAGATACAGAGACAGACATACTAAAGGAGAGATACAGAGACGGACAGAGCTACAGACAGCTGTAAAGAGAGTCTTACCTGTCCTTCCCTGGCGACTCTGCACTGTGCTCCTTTTTAAACTTCAACCAAAGGGGGCGTGTCCTGTTCCAGTCCTCCAATCACAGCCTCCCTGGGTGACCAGAAGACGTGTCAATCATCAAAGTTTACACGTACAACAGGAGATGGTGTCGGACACAGCGGTGTCCGACAAGCTCTGTGAAAATGACACCTTCTCTCCTCCTGGCCAAACACACTGACTGTCTGTGTTTGGCCAGAAGAGGGGAGAGAGAAGAAGAGATGCATGGCTGACCCCCCGCCAGCGTGGAACTTGAATAACCTTTATTCGCCCCGGGATACCAGACGATACGACGCTCTTCACAGCAGCACATCCCGATAACATGTTATGTAGCCCAATGCTACGTAGCCCAGTATGCTTTGTCCCCTAGCATGCTGTAGCTGTACTTATTGGCCAAGAAACAGTATTTGATTGTGGCGCAGATCCAGATCTGAATCCGGATCCTGGAATTTGTTAAAAGGATTATTTTTCACTAGGAGATTACATATTGTGCAATATTTCACCAAATGACTAACATATTTGCATAAAACTTGGTGAGTTGGTTAAGGTTGAATACAAACTACGATTTTAGAACATTAAGGGAATTGGAGATAAGAATCTGGACCCCCGCAGATCCGGTTACCGACTGAACCATGGGGCCATGTTGTTAATACACCCCACTGTGGTGTTCATTTCACTTCTGAAATGTTTTGCACATGCATGGTGAACAGTTCATACTAAAACTATGAAGTATGAAGTGTTCAAGTTAGGTCAAACACTTGATGTTAAACATACTAAACTACGCTAGGCTAACGTCTCACCTAGTTAAGCATACTAAGCACTAGGCTAGGCTAAAGTCTAACCAATTAAAATATACTAGGCTAGGGTCTCACCAGATAACCCTACTAAAACACAAGGCTAGGCTAATGTCTCACCAGTTATCCATACTTTCCGCTAGGACACACCTGACTGCACAAAGTCCAAATGACTCTTGAAGGTACAAAAGTCATGCATGTGTAAAGTGCATGTATGGTCCTTTCAGTGTAATGGTTGAACAACATGTGATGCTAAAAGAGTCTTCCTCTTCCACACTTCACATCACCGTGTCATTTAGAAGATGCTTTTTAACTCTTAGTGGCTTACAAGTTAGGCGGCAAGCTAATCATGCAAAAAACAATAGCTAAATTCTAAAACAACAAATGGAGTGTGCAGCCACATCAGCCAAAACATAGCCAAATCAGAGCTGCATTAGTGAATTAGAACTGTATTATTGAATCAGAACGATTGTATTAGTGAAGAACTGCATTGTATTAGTGAATCCAATCTGTACTGTATTAGTGAATCCAATCTGTACTCCACTAGTGAATCAGAACTGTACTCCACTAGTGAATGCAAACTGTACTGTATTAGTGAATCCAAACTGCATTGTATGTTCGAACTGTTGGTGAATCGAAAATATTGTATTAGTGAAGAACTATATTGTATTCATGAACCAGAACTGTCTTGTATTTGTGAATCACAACTGTATTTCAGTAGCATAACAGTTGCAGTAGGCCTAGGTCCATCAAGGTGGATGTGTCCACTTCTACCCGACCTGTCCTTTTACAACAGAGAGCAATCCTCCATGCTGGGTCAACCTTACGTAACACAGGGATGTTTGGGCAGCTCCTTGGCAGCGTCTGGCCTCTCCACTAGACACTAGTTCACTTTTACTGCCCTTCGGAAAGAACGGGTACCCAATATACCCAAAGCAATACACATACAAATGAAGAACAAAATTAATCACCCATTAAAGAAAAATACCAATCCACAAATAAGTTATCTCAAATACGTTTTTCTGACAAACAGCTCTCTCTCTCTCTCTCTGTCATTTAATTGAGAGACAGACCAGTTAGATAAGTCCTCTCGCTTTAACAAAGTACTCTTAATATCAACTCACAACCTGTATAAAAGACACCTGTCCAAACTTGTTACCTGTATAAAAGACACAATCAGATTCCAACCTCGCCACCATGGGCAAGACCAAAGAGCTGTCTAAGGACATCAGGGACAAGATTGTAGACCTGCACAAGGCTGGAATGGGCTACAAGACCATCAGCAAGCAGCTTGGTGAGAAGGAGACAACTGTTGGTGCGATTATTTGAAAATGGAAGAAACACAAAATGACCATCAATCGCCCTTGGTCTGGGTCTCCACGCAAGAGCTCGCCTTGTGGGGTATCGAGGATCATGAGAACGGTGAGGGATCAGCCAAGAACTACACGGAAGGAACTTGTTAATGATCTCAAGGCAGCTGGGACCACAGTCACCAAGAAAACGATTGGTAACACACTACACCGTAATGGATTAAAATCCTGCAGCGCCCACAAGGTCTCCCTGCTCAAGAAGGCACATGTACAGGCCCGTCTGAAGTTTGCCAATGAACATCTGAATGATTCAGAGGAGGCTTGGGAGAAGGTGTGAGTCAGATGTGGTCAGATGAGACCAAAATTTAGATCTTTGGCATCAACTCTACACGCCATGTTTGGAGGAAGAGAAATGCTGACTATAATCCCAAGAACACCACCCCCCCTGTCAAGCATGGAAGTGGAAACATTATGCTTTGGGGATGTTTCTCTGCTAAGGGGACAGGACGACTTCACCGCAGCGAGGGGAGGATGGACGGGGCCATGTACCGTAAAATCTTGGCCGATAACCTCCTTCCCTCAGCCAGGACACTGAAAATGGGTCATGGATGGGTCTTCCAGCACGACAATGACCCAAAACATACAGCCAAGGTAACAAAGGAGTGGCTAAAGAAGAAGCATATTAAGGTGATGGAGTGGCCTAGCCAATCTCCGGACCTTAATCCCATAGAAAATCTGTGGAGGGAGCTGAAGCTTCGAGTTGCCAAGCATCAGCCTCGAAACCTTAAGGATTTGGAGAGGATCTGCAAAGAGGAGTGGACCAAAATCCCTCCTGAGATGAAACGTCTGACCTCTGTGCTGGCCAACAAGGGTTTCTCCACCAAGTGCCAAGTCATGTTTTGCAAGGGGATCAAATACTTATTTCACTCAATCAAATGCAAATCAATTTAGAACTATTATATGATGTCAATTTCTTGATTGTTTTTTTTGATATTCTGTCTCTCACTGTTAAAATAAACCTACCATTAAAATTATAGGCCGTTCATTTCTTTGTAAGTGGGCAAACTTAGAAAATCGGCAAGGGATCAAATAATTATTTCCTTCACTGTATATATATATATATATATATATATATATATATATATATATATATATATATATATATATATATATATATTAAAAGGATTGTGTTGGAGTCTTTCCATGTCATGCTGACATGGATCACCATACACCATTTAAGAGCAGCGGCCGCAAGAGTTAAACAATTAAGAGATAAGAGATAAGGGAGGACATTGAGACTCACCGAAAGAGACCCAGTGGGCTGGCTTGGTGTGATATCACCACCATGGAACACTTAAGGGTCAGGGTCGGCATCGTTCCCCAGGCAACACCCAGGGAGGAACAGATGATTGGCCGTGGTATATCTAGTGGGTGTGGCTAAGCTGCTGTTCGCCCCCCCCCCCCCCCCCCAGCTAACCTGCCTGGTTGGTGTAGTGGGTTGAGTGGATATGAACAGGGAGGGAATGACAGCTGTGACGACTAACGCTGGAGCGCCACACACACACACACACACACACACACGAAGAAGATGCAGTGTATTTTGGATCCTCTAGAGGGCAGGAGACAGATCCAGTTGACAGTAAGCATAGCCTCCACACGCATCAACGCAACACACAGCTTCACAACTGAAAGCACTGCAGGGAGGTTAATTCAGATTTGAATAGGAATAACGGTTACGTTAGATGGCCATTGAGGTCCTCATCAGCTTAAAACGCACTATCCAATGATTGCCAGACGTATGTTTTCGATCTTTACAGACTCACTCCACAACACAAAAGGAAGGTTAAATCTTGAATGTTTCAGCACAAGGACAAGGTCATGAACGTCACTGGTCAACTAGACGTTTGCATGGAGAGTGTGGGCCTTCTGTCCCATGGAAGGAGAGATTGGTTTGTTATTAAGCCGATTGGTCGTCCACTCACCCCAAGGACTCGTCAAACTACAACAGCCTGTTTCTGGGAGACTGGATTAGATAGCGTTTTTTTTCAACCAGATATATCATTTATTCAATTCTAATTATGGAAACGTGGTGAGATGCTGTAGTAGTGAATACACACACACACACACACACACACTATGTGGCCTGAGGTTCACATTAAATTACAAAAAATCGAATATAACATTTTCTGGCCAGTTTAACCACAATTTGGGGTACTCGATGAGCAGCCACGTATACAATATATATCCACACAAAATATATCACACATTAAAGACGACAACAACACGGCTAAGCCGAACACATCCCGACCAGGTGATCCGTAGTGAACCAATCCACGAGAGTCACGACTCTCGACGAAGAGAGATCACCACAACAGACAACCCGAGTTCATTCATTCATTCATTCATTCATTCATTCATTCGTTCGTCCCCAGCGCTGTGTGGACCGGCCCCACCTGGCGGTGCTGTAGAACGGCACGAGCACCGGCAGGTGCAACGACAATCACATCACGACCCTGGGTAACGACCGGGTGAGTAGCCTCGCTAGCCTCGCTACTACCACCACCCCCGCCACACACACACCTCCGGTTACAGACAACCTTTAGTCAGCCGTGTCCCGCGCACCGTGGCCCGGATTAAATAACCCGTCGTTCAATCGTTATAAAAAAGAACCGAACCGGTCGTGACAAACCGCTGGGGGGGTAAGGGTGCCTCTTACGGTTAACGGCGCCGTTCGTCTCCCTCTGCCTTCTACCGGTTAACGGCGCCGTTCGTCTCCCCTTCTGTGGGTCAAACATCTCCGGTGGTGACTGCCTGCCTGGTGCGGGAGGTGCGCGAGGAGGGACGACGAGGCCCCGCCCCCCTTCACGCCAGCACCACGTGCTGAGGAGGAGCTCTGGTGCCGTAGACCCCGCCGAGGGGAACCATAGTACACGGGCAGAACCGCACTAATCAACAACTTCACACATCTCACTACTCAAACCCGTGGCAGTATTTGTTTTACAAACATATACATATATATATAATAAATTAGTTGAACTGTATTCCGGGGACGTTGCGGCGTGGCCACCATTTTGAAAGACACGCGTGACGTCACTATGGAATCAATGAAGTCCCCGAGTTAATAATCACGTAGGACTGAGGTGTAGCATGTGTGTTAAACTATTGTAGTGCATTTTTTTATACCCTAAGTATAAAACTAAAACACTGTCTGTGATACTGTATGCATTGAAAGAGCCACGTGTGTGTGTGTGTGTGTGTGTGTGTGTGTGTGTGTGTGTGTGTGTGTGTGTGTGTGTGTGTGTGTGTGTGTGTGTGTGTGTGTGTGTGTGTGTGTGTGTGTGTGTGTGTGTGTGTGTTGAAGCGGCCAACAGGCGCTGCTAGGAATACGACCCCCTGGAGTTTGTGCTTGTAAACTCGTGACGTGACAACAAAGGCACCAAGTGATCAACTGGAATAGTGGAGGCTGATGCAGTTAGTAGATGTTTGTTTGCTGTGATCAACCGGAGTAGCGGACGCTGGTTGTACCTGGAGACCGATCGGAGCAGGAGATGTTTGTGATACTACTCCTATCTCCTAGCTCCATCATGCTGCATGATGCTGATGAATTTGATGCTTTGTTCAATAAAGACATTGAACTTAGTATCCGGACCTCTGAGAAAGATTGTTATTCCACCCGAGTAGAAATTATACTACACTATCAATGTTACAATGAAAACAATCATAAACACAAGAGAAAATTATGCATTTATAAAAAAGTATATCTATTTTATTTGGAAGACATCCATCCAGGGAGGAGAGATGGGTGTTGGATCCGATGTGGGTTTTACCTCAGATCAGGCACGTGCACTACATAGACATCAAAGGGGGCTTGAGCCCCTGCCCTTTTTCTTCCTTCTTTAATTTTTTATAAATGAATATATATCTACTCCTGTTTGCACACAGTTTCCCTTTCCAACAAATATATTGATTGAATAAAAGATAAAAAATATCAGGTCGGGAGATTAGACTGTCAAGTTCCCTCCCTCCCTCCACGTCACAGCGGTGCGGACAGTCCTCGGCAGTCCCTTCAGACAGGTAGCAGCACCTCCCACCTTACAGTCCCTTCAGACAGGTAGCAGCACCACCCACCTTACAGTCCCTTCAGACAGGTAGCAGCACCACCCACCTTACAGTCCCTTCAGACAGGTAGCAGCACCACCCACCTTACAGTCCCTTCAGACAGGTAGCAGCACCTCCCACCTTACAGTCCCTTCAGACAGGTAGCAGCACCTCCCACCTTACAGTCCCTTCAGACAGGTAGCAGCACCTCCCACCTTACAGTCCCTTCAGACAGGTAGCAGCACCACCTACCTTACAGTCCCTTCAGACAGGTAGCAGCACCTCCCACCTTACAGTCCCTTCAGACAGGTAGCAGCACCACCCACCTTACAGTCCCTTCAGACAGGTAGCAGCACCTCCCACCTTACAGTCCCTTCAGACAGGTAGCAGCACCACCTACCTTACAGTCCCTTCAGACAGGTAGCAGCACCTCCCACCTTACAGTCCCTTCAGACAGGTAGCAGCACCACCCACCTTACAGTCCCTTCAGACAGGTAGCAGCACCTCCCACCTTACAGTCCCTTCAGACAGGTAGCAGCACCACCTACCTTACAGTCCCTTCAGACAGGTAGCAGCACTTCCCACCTTACAGTCCCTTCAGACAGGTAGCAGCACCACCCACCTTACAGTCCCTTCAGACAGGTAGCAGCACCTCCCACCTTACAGTCCCTTCAGACAGGTAGCAGCACCTCCCACCTTACAGTCCCTTCAGACAGGTAGCAGCACCTCCCACCTTACAGTCCCTTCAGACAGGTAGCAGCACCTCCCACCTTACAGTCCCTTCAGACAGGTAGCAGCACCTCCCACCTTACAGTCCCTTCAGACAGGTAGCAGCACCACCCACCTTACAGTCCCTTCAGACAGGTAGCAGCACCTCCCACCTTACAGTCCCTTCAGACAGGTAGCAGCACCTCCCACCTTACAGTCCCTTCAGACAGGTAGCAGCACCACCCACCTTACAGTCCCTTCAGACAGGTAGCAGCACCTCCCACCTTACAGTCCCTTCAGACAGGTAGCAGCACCTCCCACCTTACAGTCCCGTCAGACAGGTAGCAGCACCTCCCACCTTACAGTCCCTTCAGACAGGTAGCAGCACCACCCACCTTACAGTCCCTTCAGACAGGTAGCAGCACCTCCCACCTTACAGTCCCTTCAGACAGGTAGCAGCACCACCCACCTTACAGTCCCTTCAGACAGGTAGCAGCACCTCCCACCTTACAGTCCCTTCAGACAGGTAGCAGCACCACCCACCTTACAGTCCCTTCAGACAGGTAGCAGCACCTCCCACCTTACAGTCCCTTCAGACAGGTAGCAGCACCACCCACCTTACAGTCCCTTCAGACAGGTAGCAGCACCTCCCACCTTACAGTCCCTTCAGACAGGTAGCAGCACCACCCACCTTACAGTCCCTTCAGACAGGTAGCAGCACCTCCCACCTTACAGTCCCTTCAGACAGGTAGCAGCACCTCCCACCTCATCACAATCGCCACATTGATATGCTAATTAGGCGTTAACTAGGCCTAATTAAAATGCGCTAATTTGCCTCACCTCACAACTACCCCAGATAGTTACTTACGTCAAGTCAGTATTTTCCCCTGAAATGTTATGTTTAAATATGCAGATTATCTTTCAATCTATAGATGAATTCAGACAGGGTAGTAAAACGAACACCATTTCGTTTTTTGGAAGTTTTCTTTCCATTAGAGTGAAGGAAAACGTGGAAGCAAAATAGACAAATTTACAGTACATGAAAAAACTATCTTTTTGCCTGTAATGTCCTGCCTTAAACAGTAACTTCATCATTTTGATTGTTGAGTGCTCATTTAATAACTACCGGTATTAATTGTACTAGTTAGTTGTATGCTGATAGATCTTAATCATTACATGATACAGCGACCCACCCTCATATATGAAAGGAGGGAATTGTAGTTACACTGAAACTAAGTCCTTGTCAACAGCAGTAATTGTATGTTGTGTGCTGTAAGTGTAATAATAATGTATTGGAATATTAATGTATTCAGGCAATTCAGTATTCTATTGCTTGGCTTAACTTTGTTTTACAATTTTTTTTTTATAAATGATTATGGGAAGTGCCCTTTTTCTCACTTGAGCTCCTGCCCTCGAAATGTCCGTGCACGTCCCTGCCTCAGATCGAATAGAAGCGATGTTAGCCATAATCCCAAGAGATGTGCAGTGGAAATCTCTGAATAAGCATGCAAATTGTCAACTAATAAAAACAGTCACACATGAGGCAAGTGGCCAGACGCAACAGACGATAAGACAAAGCTTTGTTGGGAGCCCTGGATCTTATTAGGTGAGGATAGGGAAGTCCAATGCAATGCTGGCAGCACTCCGTAATTTATACCCTTTCGTGTTTTCATATCCCACGAGATGGAATGTCTCCACTTCAAAGAAGGACTATCCAAACCACTCAGGGTAACGAAGGACCAAAGTGTGTGTGGGTGAGACCTGGATATGTAAATGAGAGTTGGGGTGTCACGGGGGGTAGCACCGTTATTGCAGCTGCATGCCAGTCCCCAACAACATTCAAACACATCTAGTTAGCCATTGCCAACAACACAAGAATCCTCAGGATAATAAACAGAGGTCGATAGAGGGACCGACTTATGCATTTTCCATTACAGATGTCTCTTGAGGAATCGCTAAATGTACAATTACAAACACCAGCGCTTTCATTAGTCGGCACACACACGCTGAACAAGAATAATCCTTTCGCTTGAGTTGCACATCACCCACATCCACATTAAAATATACCAGCATTTACTGAACAGGTCGTTTTTTGAAACATAACATTTATTGAAATATGAAGAAATCACTGTACATTTGGGTTCCATCGCTGTCTTAGAAAATAGACGACCATGACTCTGACCTCGTTTAGCACTGGACAAGAGGAACACAGATTCATTGAAACTCATTCACCTTGGACTGATGTTTCCCAAGTTACAACCACATAGTGAAGAGAAAGGGGTAATAACCACACTGTGGGTGGGGTGCCCAGTTCCTAGTCTGTGGTCCTTAAATGTTTACGAGGTCCTGTACTTTAGACGCCCAAAAAAATAATTCACTGCAGAGCTCGGCCCAAATGAGGACCAATCCGGCCCTACGGTAGCAAAGCTGCCTGGGTGCCTTTGAGCCAGACACCGAGAGGTCACTCCTCCTCCTCCGCAGCGTAACACACATTCTGAACAGGAATAAAGTCTCGGGTTGTTGTTGTCGTCTCAGTCTTGCGGGTGTTCAATTGAGCTGCCTGACAATGGCGTTGACCTCGGCCCCCCGGAAGCCGGGCGCCCCAAGGTCCTTCATGACCCCGCCCTTGTCCCGGGAGGCGTGCCGCGCCACCGACAGAATGAAGGGCCGCAGGAACCCGTTGGCCGTTCGGAAGTGCTTCCCCACGCCGTAGATCTCATGGATCAGGTCCTCCAGACAGATGATACCCTGCTTCCCTGGAGGACAAAAGAACCCTTGGGTAAGTACCGCTTCTAAAGTAATACACCCGTACAAATACACAGAAATACTCCTAGGTAATACAGCTAATAATACAACGCAATAATACAATACATACGCAGATCTGAAATACAGATGCATATTTGTAAAATACCGATACAACTACAGAGAAATACTTCTAAAATAGTACAGTTGTTATTTTGTTTTGTTTTATTTTTTATAAACGGCTGTCTGTCGTCGGGTATTGCACGTAAGATTTTCACTCACTGCTTCATACTTCAAACTGTGAAGTGACAATAAACTTGACAGATACAAACAGATCAAAACAGACAATGTGTTGCAAATTGATGCGTTCTGAAATGAGTTCTGAAATAGATAAATACAAATACATTCGATACAAATACAGCACCATACCCTGTACTGTAACAAATTATACAGCCTCATAATACAGTTAAATACAGGTAAAGACCCTGTACTGTACATTGCCAGACCACAACGAAGATTCAGATCAGACGTACCAAGGTGCTGCTCTATCAGATTGTTGTCGGTGAGGGCGACTCTCCGTTTCCTGATCTTGGTCTGTCCACGCTTCAGGATCAGCTCACGGACAGACTTGAGGTTGGGGAACCTGCGAGAGAGTAGCTGGTGAGTCTGAGCTGAGCAGCATCCGTTCTTACTACATCCTATCACACACACACTGCCATTAGAACCAGGGTTTTTTGAAGTGTGAGGCGGGCCTCCCCTCCACTGGGGGGCGCCAGTGTTTCAAGAGAGGAGAAAGATAAACATATTTAAAGTTCCCAGAACATAAATTAAACAGATTCATGTTTTTGAATGAATCGATACATTTCAATTAATAGCAAAACTAAGTTAATGGCAAAACCGAAGCAGAGAAAATGAGTGGTGTAAATTGATTCAGTCTGGCCTTCCAATCACAACATGATGCTTGAGTGCTGATATATATGTATTGCGATTCTGTTATCGTTAGCCTGTATCTCACTAATACTCACCCCCAGGCTACGTAGGGCTCCACCACCTTCAACATGGTCAAAGAGGTCTTGTTGATCTTGACGAAGACACCACTGAAGATCTTCCTCAGGCGGAACATCTGGATGACCTGCCGGACCTTGGGACTGACACCTTTGATCCTGGAGAACGACAAAGTGAGCTTTAGGTGGAAGCGAGGCCCGGTTGTGTACAAACTCTTGTTGAACAGAGGGGTTTGAGGCCGGTTACTTAACACGTCAATGTTTCGTACAGTTTGTGAAGAGATATACTTTGCACATAAGTTTCATTAATTTTTTCATGCAACCGTATATACACAATGACCTGCAGCCATAAATCTAGAGGTCAAATTCTAAACGAGGGATCATATAACAAATATTCAAGCTCTCTTAAAATAAATAAATCGAAAGACACACTTGGGGTCCAAGTCACACGCGTCAATTGTTGAACCGTCTTGTCTTCCTATGTTGAACGCACTTATTATAAGACTCTTTGGACAAAAGTGTCTGCTAAATGACTCATAACGTCTGAACCCAGTTGCTCTCTCACTCTTTGAGACGTACGACGAAGGCCAGCTTGTTGTTGGGCGGCAGCACGGCCATAGGTCTGAGCTTCGCTCGGCGGATGCGAGTCTCATCTCTAGCAGCACGATTACCCTCCTTGAGGATGTCCTCCAGACGCTTGAACCGGAAAGTTTTACCTTTAGAGAACTGGAGGGAAGAGAGGTAGGGGTTAGCCAGTAGTGACAAGTAGCAGTTTGACAGTATAGAGACGGGTCATTAGAGAGCAAGTAGCGGTTTGACAGTACGGGGAACCGTAGACAACTTGGGCTCGCTCAGCCAACAACAAGCTTGTTGTAGAACCTTTAAATCAACTTCATGTCTATGTCGGTTGTGCATGTTCATGACATCAGAAGAGCAAAGAGTTTGGAGTGTGTGCATGTATATAAACTATGTTGACCATAAATATAGGGTCACACCTTGCTGTTGTGTCTACTTGTACCGTGTCTAATTGTGTTAAATGTATATCCCACTGCTGTATTCCTAATTGCCCTACTGGAGACAAATAAAGTGAAAGTTTAACTTGATAAGTTATTAGATTTGATTCAAATGTATCGTCATTGCACAGAACAGCAAGTACAGCGAAAATAGTTTGGCATCTAACCAGAGTGCAAATGTAAAGAAAACTGGTATAAAATAACTTGTAGAGTTGGTATGAGATATGTGCAGAATGATATATATATATGTATATATATATATATATATATATATATATATATATATATATATGTATATATATATGTATATGTATATATGTGTTAGTACAGTAAAAATGTACATGTTATCATATCAGGTATGTTAACAATAAATATGTTAACTATAGGCTGAGAGTTATGATTACAGTGCAAGGCAGTGTAAGTGCAAGGGTATAGTCTTTAGAGTTAGTACGTTGGGCAGCAGAGGGGGTGGTCATACAGTGACTACAACAGTTATACAGGGTTATACAGTGACTATAACAGTTGTTTGGGGTTATACAGTGACTATAACAGTTATACAGGGTTATACAGTGACTATAACAGTTACACAGGGTCATACAGTGACCATAACAGTTATACAGGGTCCATAACACTGCGTGGTACCTTTCTCTTGTCGAGGAGGGCTAGTTTGGCCTGGGTCGCTTTGATGGCCTGGTAGGCCTTCCTCTTCTTCAGCAGGTTCTCCGGGACCAACTTGATCACCTTCTGCCTACACAAGCAACACCACCGTGTTAAACCATGTGCTAAATGTGACATGTGTTACAAACAACAATCATGAATACGTGTCAATTAAGTCAAATCTAAGATAATGACTGAGTGATCGAGAACACATGATATATACACAAATATGTTATAGCTTCTTCATAGTTCACAAAACAGCTTCAATACTTGCTGTTGTATGTAGTGGTAGTTGTAAATTAGTGATGGTAGAAGAAGTAGTCGTAGTTTATCTGTAGTGGTAGTGCTCTGCTCGACTTGTTATTGTTATTATACTGGCACATTATGTATACACAGCAATTGGCGAGACAAACACATACTGCTACTACTTCTTATACTAGTATATACATACACCAGTATATAAAACACAACTTCAGTATATATTTAACAGTTTCGCTGTTAAATGCTCCGGCCATGGAGAAGCCAGGCGAAAAGCATGTGAGGTTTAAACCCCGAAAACTACACTCGAGTGAAACAATACTGTCCCGGATTCAAACTACGACATTTTAAATCAACCGTCAAGGAGATATAACATGACTTCGAGACGGGGAAAGACAGGATGAACGCAGATATTAGTGTTCCAACACGAAGACAAATACATACTCGGGTTCGGCCATCGTGAATCCTGAGGAGCGGAAGTGACGACACTGCAAACCTCTGGACCACGAAGGTATGTCCCGCCCTGCTGTGCTGTGCTGTGATTGGCTAGCACTCGTTTCGCAAGCGTGACACTCTTTCACATGCGCACAGACAACTGCTATCAATGCACCGATTACTGTGATTCATGTGAAATATACCTCATTTGTTCTTGTAATGGAGTTATTTGAAGATACAAGTTCAACGTATTATTTATATGTGCAAGTTTCTTTATAAATAAACAAAAATCAAACCAACATAGGCCGCCTATGTTAGGCGTATTTATCCGACCAAAACATTGAGTCTACTGAATATTCAACATATAGTATTGAATACTACGCTTCATTTGAATAGAAACAGGTATGTTCATAAGACCAGGGTGCGAACTGGAGGGGAGCAGGGGAGCTATAGCTCCCTAGTGGTGACATGAGCTCCCCTGGACATGGTTTGTGAAATTTGGGGGGAGCTCTCTAAAATACTGATATGATGACCAAATAAATTCCATTTTGGGCATTTTTTTTTCAAAGGTGTAAAATAAGTGAAATACAATTATATTTAGAGTTTATGATTCATGAAAAAAGTGTCGCCTGCTTGCACGCTGCCCGCAGCTCCACCCACTGGTGGAGCTGCGGGCAGCGTGCAAGCAGGCCACACGAGAGAAGGGCTATGTGCATCGTTGTGTTGTGTGTGTGGCGTCGCGTCTCTCCAGGCAGTGAGAGGGTTGTGTTGTGCTATAGCTGTATTATTAATATTAATATTGTTCATGGTTGGTGCCGCTGGCTGCTCTTATCGCGTGTGTTCGGCTCTGTGTGGGCTACAGCCATAATAGGCTATAGCCCATGTGAAACAATGTAGCCTGTTTTTGAGTCATTTTAAGTTGATTTAATTAAACAGTCAAACGTTACCGCGACCCGATTTCGGATAAGCGGGAGAAGATGGATGGATGGACGTTACATTGGTGGTCCGTGGATTATTTATTATCAAGTTGATTGAAGTTTGCGTAGCCCATACATGCTCGGGAAATATGTTGACATGAACATGATCCATCGGGACGTTTCATGTAAATGTAGACCTGTGGCACCACCCCGTGTGCAACAGATGTTCTCTTTATAATAGGCCTATGTCTGTGCTGTTGCTATTAATGCACGGATCAGCATTTCCCCCCCCCGCAACAAAAAAAAAATCCCGGCTCCCCCGGAGACCGTGGTATAGTTCGCACACTGCATAAGACGGGTTGTTTTTTAGACTTCAAGGGTTGTTGACTTAAAAAAAGGTTTGTGGTTAACCAAGTGGTTTATGTGGGTAACAAAGTGGGTTTTGTTCAACACCATCGTTCCCTCCAAGCTGGTCCTGAAACTGAGGGACCTAGGTCTGGGCACCCCCATCTGTAACTGGATTATGGACTTCCTGACGGGCAGGCCTCAAGTGGTGAAGATTGGGAACAACATCTCATCCACTCTGGTCCTCAACACCGGAGCACCCCAAGGCTGCTGCCTCAGTCCCCGGCTGTACTCTCTGTACACACATGACTGTACTGCCACGCACAGCAATAATCGGATTATCAAGTTTGCAGACGACACCACAGTCATCGGCTTGATAAGCGAGGGCGATGAGACGGACGCAATGGTGTGAGGACAACAGCCTCGCACTGAATGTCAGCAAGACCCAGGAGCTCATCCTGGACTTCAGGAGTCACCGGGGCACCCACTCCACCATCAGCCTGGAAGGGACACCGGTGGAAGTCGTCAGCTGCTTCCATTTCCTTGGGCTACAGATTTCCGATGACCTGGCGTGGACCCGCAACACGGACTTCATGCTGAAGAAGGCACACCAGTGCCATATAAGCTCTGTGGTGCTTCAGAAAAAGCGGTATAGGCCAGAGGTGGCTGGTGAACTTCTACCGTGGCACCGTAGAGAGCGTCCTGACAAGTGGCGTCACCGTGTGGTACGGCAACACCACTGCACGGGACAAGAAAGACATCCAGAGGGTCGTTAGGACGGCAGAGAAGATCATCGGGTGTGCACTTCCATGCATTGAGGAGATCTGTAGGACCAGATGTCGGAAGAAGGCCATGTCCATCATAAAGGACTGCAACCACCCTGGGCTCCATCTCTTCTCCCCCCTACCGTCTGGTCGCCGGTTGCGCAGCATCAGTAGTGTGTAATGTGGGGGCAGCAGCTCAGTGGACTTGGATTGGGAGCCGCAAGGTTGCCGGTTCAAGACCCGGAAACACCAGGTTACTGCCTAAGTGCCCTTGAGCAAGGCACTCCCTACGCTGCTCCCCGGGCGCTTCCATAGCTGCCCACTGCTCCTAACACTAGGATGGGTAAAATGCAGAGAACCTCAGCTGTCATCTCCCTGAACTCTGCACCATGATTATACTTGCCATACATTTATATATGCTCACTTGTATATACATTTAGATCTATATATTTGTATCCTGCTTCAATAACTGCATACCCCTGATCACTACCTGTTAAATGATCACTTACCTGTATATACATATACCTATTATTATTATGCTCATATCACATTTATACCTAGACTGTCTTTTAATCTGTACATTTAAACTGTAATTATATTATATCACCATGCACTTTACTGCAACATTTGCACTCTGGTTAGTAAATGCTAAATTATTTTCGCTGTACTGTACTTGTGCTGTACAATGACAATACATTAGAATGTAATCTAATCTAATCTAATCAGTACAAGGACTATCAGGTTAAAGGATCATTTTTATCCACAGGCAGTGTGCCTACTGAACTGCTAGGAGTGCTGCCACTTTCACTTTCATTAACAGTACACTTAGATCCATTGCTGGACTCTAAACTACTGCTGGATTAAAACTACTGCACTGTATTCATGATGCTGCTGCACTACTGGCACTTTAAATGTTTTTTAATCTTTTTGCACATTCCACACATACCATCTATCAGTCACTTTGCTGTCCTTTTTTTGTTCATTTTTCTTTTTATTGTATATATTATTCAAGATTCAAGATTCAAGAAACTTTATTAATCCCGAGGGAAATTTAGGAGGGTAACCAAGTGGTCCATGTGGTTAACCAGGTGGTTCATGTGGTTAACCAGGTGGTTAGTGTGGTTAACCAGGTGGTTCATGTGGTTAACCAGGTGGTTAGTGTGGTTAACCAGGTGGTCCATGTGGTTAACCAAGTGGTCCATGTGGTTAACCAGGTGGTTCATGTGGTTAACCAAGTGGTTCATGTGGTTACCCAAGTGGTTCACATGTTTTACACACACACACACACACACACACACACACACACACACACACACACACACACACACACACACACACACACACACACACACACACACACACACACACACACACACACACACACACACACGGCAGTAGCTCAGTCGGTTGGGAACCGGAAGGTCGCCGGTTCAAGTCCCCAAAACACATGGGCACTCCTGAGGTGCCCATGTGATTTGTTTTACACAATAGCTGCCGATTGCTCCTAATACTAGGATGGGTTAAATGCAGAGAAACTAATTTCACTGTGTGTGTGTACATGTATGTGACCAATAAATAGGATTCAATCCTCCAGATTTAGATACACACACACACACACACTTGAGGAGACTGACCCCCCACCCTTCCACAACAACTGGACTACCTGCACAAAACTTTTCACTTTGCACCACTTGCACTTACTTACACTTATTTTATATGTTTAGTTATACTGTAATACTCTACACTGTTTATACTGCTATATTAATATTCATTCATATTTATTCAGCAATTATGTAATTATGTACATTTGTATAATTTATTTTGTATTTTTTTGTCAAGTCAAGTCAAGTAAATGTTATTTGTATAACCCTTAATCACAGCTACAGTCTGAAAGGGCTTAGTAATTCTTGCAATTTGGTCATTTTTCTTTTGTACTTTTGAGCACATACTAGCAGCATACTCCCAAGCCCACTCCAGGATCCTTGCAAGACTAAAAAGCTTGTCCGTTGTTCCACGACCAGGCCGGAATCCACATTGTTGATCTTCAATCTGAGGTTCGACTATCGGCTGAACCCTCCTTTCCAGCACCTTGGAGAAGACTTTCCCAGGGAGGCTGAGTAATGTGATACCCCTGTAATTAGCACACACCCTCTGGTCCCCCTTTTTGAACAGGGGTACCACCATCCCTGTATTCCACACTGTCCCAGACTTCCACGCAATGTGAAAGGATGTGTCATCCATGACAGCCCCTCAACACCCAGAGCCTTCAGCATTTCTGGACAGATCTCATCAACCCCAGGAGCCTTGCCACTGTGGAGATGTTTGACTACCGCAGGGACTTCCTCCCGGGAGATTGATGTTTGCCCTCCATCATCCTCCAGCTCTGCCTCTACCGTTGAGGGTGGGTTAGTTGGGTTAGGAGTTCCTCAAAGTGTTCCTTCCACAGCCCGATCACTGTAAACAGCTTTGATGGATCTCTGCTTCCCCCTCCTAAGGCGCCGGACAGTTTGCCAGGACCTTTTTGGTGCTGACTGAAAGTCCTTCTCCATGGCTTCCCGGAATTCCTCCCACACCCGCTGCTACTATACTTTGCAACTGAGTCTTTTGGAGGGATGAGGATCAGCATCTCTAAATCTGAGGCCATTGTTCTTAGCAGGAAACTGGTGGATTGTCTACTCCAAGTGGGGAGTGAGTCTTTACCCCAAGTGAAGGAGTTCAAGTATCTCAGGGTCTTGTTCTTAAATGAGCGGACGATGGAGCGTGAGATTGACCGGAGAATAGGTGCAGCGGGAGCGGTATTGGGTTCCCTTTACCGCACCGTTGTAACCGAAAGAGAGCTGAGCCAGAAGGCAAAGCTCTCGATCTACCGGTCAGTCTTCATTCCTACCCTCACCTATGGTAATGAACAATGGGCAAAACCAAAAGGACAATATCACGAATACAAGCGGCTGAATGAGTTTCCTCAGAAGGGTGGCTGGCATCTCCCTTAGGGATAGGGTGAGAAGCTTGGTCACTAGTAAGAGACTCGGAGTAGAGCCGCTGCTCCTTGGCGTAAAAAGGAGCCGGTTGAGGTGGTTCGGGCGTCTAGTAAGGATGCTTCCTGGTCCCCTCCCGAGGGATGTTTTCCAGGCACATCCAGCTGAGGGGAGACCACGGGGCAGACCAAGGTACAGGTGGCGTGATTTCATCCCCACGCTGGCCTTGGAACACCTTCACTGCAGATGTAACATCCTGAAGAGCCTGGCCATTCAGTGACTATAACAGTTATACAGTGTCAATCAGTGACTAGAACAGTTATACAGTGTCAATCAGTTACTAGAACAGTTATACAGTGTCAATCAGTGACAACAACAGTTATACAGGATCAATCAGTGACTATAACAGTTATACAGGGTCATACAGTAACTATAACAGTTATACAGGGTCATACAGTGACCATAACAGTTATACGGGGTCATATAGTGTATATAACAGTTATACAGGGTCATACAGTGACCATAACAGTTATACGGGGTCATATAGTGTATATAACAGTTATACAGGGTCATACAGTGACCATAACAGTTATACGGGGTCATATAGTGTATATAACAGTTATACAGGGTCATACAGTGACCATAACAGTTATACAGGTCATACAGTGACTATAACAGTTATACAGGGTCATTCAAGATTCAAGAGACTTTATTTATCCCGAGGGTAATTAAGGTGCAACAGTTGATACAGGGGGAATAAATGCACGCAAAAATATACAATACCTAAAACTAATAACAACAAACTAAACTAAACTAGTATAAACAAAATATAACTGAATGAAATCTAAATGTATAGACAGATGAATTGTACAATTTACAGTATTATTACAGTAATACGTAACAATGCGTATAGTGCAAATTGGCAGTAATAAATACTAATAAATAAATAATTCAGATGAGTACTGAAAAAGTGACATGTGAAAAGTGAAAAGTGAAATTGAATTTACAGTGCAAAATTACAGTGAAAGGATTTACAGTGCGTTGACTTCAGGTCACTGAGTCTCCAATCTACCTCTCACCACCCGAGGTAGATGAATTAAAGAGTCTGATGGCCACAGGAAGAAAGGACTTCCTGTGGCGTTCTGTGGTACACCTGGGTGGAATGAGTCTGTTGCTGAATGTGCTTCTGTATGTGGTCAGCACCTGATGGAGGGTGAGAGTTGTTGTCAACGATACTACGCAGCTTGTGCAGCATCCTCCTCTCAGAGTCCAGCTGGACCCCCAGGACAGCGCCAGCCTTCCTGACGATCCTGCTGATCTTGTTGGCGTCTGCTGACCTCAACCTGCTTCCCCAGCACACGACACCGGAGAAGATGGCACTGGCTACCACCGACTGGCAGAACATCTTCAGCATCGTGTTGCAAACGTTGAAGGACCGGAGCCTCCGCAGGAAGTAGAGACGGCCCTGGCCCTTCTTGTACACAGCCTCAGAGTTCTCGGCCCAGACCAGTTTGTTGTCCAGGTGAACTCCCAGGTATTTATAATCCTGAACAACATCTGCGGACACACCCTTGATGGAAATGGGTGTGGGGGTAGATTTCATCCACCACCATCTCCTTCGTCTTGTCTGTGTTGAGCTGCATGTGGTTCAGTTTGTGGGACCCACAAACAGTGTTAGCTCCCCCCCCCCCCCCCAAGAGCCTGTTGTTTGTGTGCGGGGAGTGTTGGTAAACGAGGAAGTTGGTTAGACATAATTACCCTGCTAGTCAGCGCCACGGTAATAGAATGAAGTGTGGGGAAACCCGTCAGACAGGTGTATGAAGTATTCCTCAGAAATGCCACAGCAGCGAGTGGCACTCAGATCAGTGAGATGCCCTGCCCTGCAGCCGCAGCAGCTTCACTCCTGTGAGGACGGGTAAGAGCGGAGTACCTTTTTTCGTTGGTAGTTTGTACGTTCATGAATTCCCCGTCTGGGACTGATAAAGGTAGGTACCGTCTTTCCTTATGGTATGTTTTAGATACTGAGCTATGTTATGTGTCTGCCATATCACTATTCAAATAATAATATAAAGTAATAATAATAATAATAAAAATATTAATAATTATTGTTATTATTATCATAATATAATAATCTACGGAGCCCCTGAAGCCCCAAAAAGTTAATAGATTTTTATCTTGTGCACACAAGATAATTATCCACACATTGACGCACTAAAAGCATTGACAGACATCATAAAGCATCAAGTTAAGAGTTCAAAGTTGAAATAAATTGGATGTGTTGGATTAAATGTTGAAGTAAAACAAGGCCCGACTTACTACCGAGAATCCGGACACAGCTCTTGCTTTGGGAGTACAGCGATTAGATGGCCCTCAGTAGTGACCCCGGCACCCCATACTCCCGCAGCACCCCCCACAGTATTTCCCGAGGGACCCGATCATATGCCTTCTCCAAATCCACAAAACACATGTAGACCGGATGGGCATACTCCCAAGTCCCCTCCAGGATCCTTGCAAGAGTGAAAAGCTGGTCCGTTGTTGGAACGACGGAGAGGTATAGCACGTAGGCTGAATATAGATCAGAGGGAATTTACTGGGAAACGGTAAGCCCAGTAAGTTATTTATCTTGTACGCACAAAAATTACTTTCGGGACTTTAGGGGCTCCGTAATAATCATTAATAAAATTGTATAAATAATTATTATATTATTATTTAAAAAAAATCGAATAATAAGAAGATGAAGAAGAATTATTATTATAATGAGTGGGTCTTGGGATGACTCCCCACAATTTCCTAATAGAATAACTGTATAATATTATTTGATGACAGTGTTTTCTATTTTCTATGCATTATTACACGCACACACACTCACACCATCTCTCACACACACATACACAGTTAAGTGCTTTGGGTCTTGCTCTATAAATGCAATAAATGATTGTTATTATTATTCACAATATTGATAATCAACCTATATATTATGTTCAACAAATACACCAATTTTATACATGTACCGTATTTTCCGGACTATAAGTCGCACCAGAGTATTAGTCGCTCTTATCAAAAAATGTGCCGTTAAGAGAAAAAAAACCATATATTGCATAAGTCGCTTTGGTGTATAAGTTGTATTCTTTTTTTCTCATTATTTTTTCGTTGGTAGGCTACAGCGGTTCTCAGTTATCACAGGTGTATACAGTGCAATCTCTTGAAAATAATGTTGAATGTCGACGATGTCCACCGCCAAGACACTGAGATGGCTGCTCCTTCTTCTGGCTACACGCCTTAGTCTGGAGCAAAACGAAATGACCAACACTGTGCTGACTCTAGCTGAGGTAAGAAATACACGTCTCAGACTATTAATAGTATTACTTAGACTATAAATAGAGTAATAATACACGTGTGTTGATTGTTATATTATATTTTGTCGTATTGTTCTGTGGGACAATATTGTTTCATATGAATAACAATAATCTGGTCCACCAGGTCCCCCTGTTCATCAACGAACAAGGTAACTATATATATACTACTTCTACTACTATAACTTATGCTGCTACTACTGCTACTACTACACTATTACTATACTACTACCACTACTACTATACTACTACCACTACCACTACTACTACTACATCATGTCCCTGTAACATGTATGGAACAGTGAGAGCTACTGCATCAACATCAATATAGAAAATAATACCACTGGCACAGAATGGTAAATGGAGTGCATTTATACACACATCCACACATTCACCCATTCATACACTGACACTGGCAGTGTTAGCCATGCAAGGAGACAGCCAGCTGGTCAGGAGCAGTAAGGGTTAGAGTTCGCCTTTCGCTGGCCAGACGACGTCATGTGTCCCAACTGGATGTGTTCTGTCAGGCCCCAGCAGTCTCTCTCCCACCGGATACATTGTCGAAATCCTGGTCAACAGCTCTGAGGTGGAGCCGCTCAGACGCCTGCAGGACACTGTGGAGCTCCCGGTCAACGTCCAGAACATCACCCTCATCACCTCCGTCAGCACCACCACAGGTCAGCCACACACAACCCCTCCCCCGCACGACCACAGGTCAGCACCACCACTGCTGGAGTAGCTGATAGCTGGGGTTAGCAGTAGGAAGGTGGTGTTAGCAGTAGGAAGGTGGTGTAAGCAGTAGGAAGGTGGTGTAAGCAGTAGTAAGGCAGTGTTAGCAGTAGGAAGGCGGTGTTAGCAGTAGGAAGGCGGTGTTAGCAGTAGGAAGGCGGTGTTAGCAGTAGGAATGTGGAGTTAGGGGGGTGTGAACCGTAGGAAGGCGGTGTTATCAGTAGGAAGGTAGAGTTAGGGTGGTGTTAGCAGTAGGAAGGTGGTGTTAGCAGTAGGAAGGCGGTGTTAGCAGTAGGAAGGCGGTGTTAGCAGTAGGAATGTGGAGTTAGGGGGGTGTGAACCGTAGGAAGGCGGTGTTATCAGTAGGAAGGTAGAGTTAGGGTGGTGTTAGCAGTAGGAAGGTGGTGTTAGCAGTAGGAAGGCGGTGTTAGCAGTAGGAATGTGGAGTTAGGGGGGTGTGAACCGTAGGAAGGCGGTGTTATCAGTAGGAAGGTAGAGTTAGGGTGGTGTTAGCAGTAGGAAGGTGGTGTTAGCAGTAGGAAGGCGGTGTAAACAGTAGGAAGGTGGAGTTAGGGTGGTGTCAGCAGTAGGAAGGCGGTGTTAGCAGAAGGAAGGTGGTGTTAGCAGTAGTAAGGCGGTGTTAGCAGTAGGAAGTTGGAGTAAGGGTGGTGTGAACAGTAAGAAGGCGGTGTTAGCAGTAGGAAGGTCGAGTTAGGGTGGTGTTAGCAGTAGGAAGGTGGTGTTAACAGTAGGAAGGCGGTGTTAGCAGTAGGAAGGTGGATGTGGGGTGGTGTTAGCAGTAGGAAGGTGGAGTTAGGGTGGTGTTAGCAGTAGGAAGGTGGAGTGAGGGTGGTGTTAGCAGTAGGAAGGTGGAGTTAGGGTGGTGTTAGCAGTAGAAAGGTGGTGTTAGCAGAAGGAGGGTGGAGTTAAGGTGGTGTTAGCAGTATGAAGGGGGTGTTAGCAGTAGGAAGGGGGTGTTAGCAGTAGGAAGGTGTAGTTAGGGTGGTGTTAGCAGTCGGAAGGCGGTGTTAGCAGTAGGAAGGGGGTGTTAGCAGTAGGAAGGTGTAGTTAGGGTGGTGTTAGCAGTCGGAAGGCGGTGTTAGCAGTAGGAAGGTGGTGTTAGCAGTAAGAAGGTGAAGTAAGGGTGGTGTTAGCAGTAGGAAGGCGGAGACAGGCCTTATCCTCCTTAACTGTAATCTCACATTGCTTAGTTTTGTTATCTTTTGAAGCCTTTGTTTTGTTCTCAAGAACTGTAAAAACTCGAATCTTTCTATCTCTCTTTTCATGTCATGTTTTTACTGCACCAACACTTTCATACATAAAAGAATGTGGTGTTACAGTAGGAAGGTAAGGTTAGGGTAGGGTAACTTGTCCACTGGCTTTGTTCCATCTGCTAGGCTCCTCCCAGGGCCTTTGTTGTGAGTGTTGGCCTGAGCCCAACTGAACTCATCACCAACCTGACATCTGTAATCTGTAGAAATGTGAAAGTCCAGGCCTCCACATACGGGAACCGTCTGACTCACTCTGTTTTATTTATTTAGTGTGCTACCCGACCGCCGTCGGGTTCCGGTGTGAGTGCCAGGAGAACTTTTTCTGGCCGCTAAGCAGCTGCCTGACGTACGGATGGTGCGGCGGCCAGCAGAATGCCACCTCCGCCTGTACCTGCATCCCGGCGCTGCCAGCAGATGGCGTGTACTGCCAATCTAGAACCGGTGGGAGCACGCTTCACTCAGTTTACCCTTCTAAGGTTTTTCACCTTAAGAGAGAGCACAGTGAACAGTGTCAGGTGTAACTTGTGCAACTTCTAAGTGATACAGCACTGAAAGGTCAAAATAAACCAGAAAGCAACGCATTTACTGTAAACAAGTGAACCACCATTGATTGGTGTAAAAAATGCAAATCAAAAATCAAATACAATCAAAATCAAATAACTTAGATAAACAGAACCTCCATCAGGAAAGTGTCTTTATATACAAAATAAATACAAATGTAAAAAAGATGACAATATTCAATGAATACTTAAATAATGACATGAAATCAACAGAAGAACTGGAACACAAGACTTCAAGCCAAAGCAAGCACTCAGGGCCTGGCTGTACGTTTTGCTGACTTTACCTTTCACCACCTTTAGAAATTACTGTTGAGATTGAAGTGGGCATCCCTGTTTCCACGGTGACGGCATCAGATGTTGTAGCCACCGCAAAGCGACAGTTGAGGGAGTTTGTCTTCCCTCTTGTGCTCAGCGAGACTGTGCGTATA
>CM051019.1:17364184-17404184 GCA_027704905.1 Muraenolepis orangiensis
GAATGCAACTTAGCTAATGCTACTTGGCTAATGCTACCTGGGCACTAGCTAGGCTCACTCCGTTTCCTTTTAGCCATTCAGCGGGTGACCATATTTGATGATGGCACTTAAACAATCCACAAGTGTTCAACAGTGATAGCCTGACAACTGCTGAGTACATGATGAGAGTCTGTATGTTCTCTTTTGTCCCCCAGGCCTGGCTCCATGTCCACCAACTAAAGATATTACTGTTGAGATTCAAGTGGGCATCCCTGTTTCCATCGTGACAGCATCAGAGGTTTTACGCATCGCTAGGGAACAGTTGAGGATGTTTGTCTTCCCTATTGTGCTCAGCGAGGCTGTGCGTATAACGGATGCTAACCTCACCACAGGTAAAAGCCTTAATACACCTGAACAGCAAACACCTGTTCTTAACCACAAGCCACAGCAGCATCACAATATGTCTTCATTGTATTCCATTCAGTGTGCTACTTACACACCAATGGCAGCCAGCAGTGCCAGTGTGAGGAAAAGTATGGCTTCTCATGTGACCAGTGTGTGATGCCAGGGGCGTGTAACAGTAACCCTACAACAGATCGGTGTAGCTGCATCAATGGACTTCCTTCTTATAGACAGCTCTGCCAACCAATCACAAGTGAGTATTGCTACGCAGCTAATGCTGCCTCACTAATGCTACCTGAGTGGTGTGTTTCAAGAAGTGCTACGCAGCTAATGCGATTTGTCAATTTCTACCTTTTCAATGCTATCTAGCTCATGCTCACTGTACGTTGTTACCAGAGTAGTGTGAGCTTAGTAATGCTGCCAGATAATACTACCATGCTAACACTAGCCTGCTAACGCTGAGTAATGCTGCCTAGCTAATGCTACCTTGCCAACACTATCTGCGTATTGTGGCCTCTGTAACCCGAGGAATGCAACTTAGCTAATGCTACTTGGCTAATGCTACCTGGGCACTAGCTAGGCTCACTCCGTTTCCTTTTAGCCATTCAGCGGGTGACCATATTTGATGATGGCACTTAAACAATCCACAAGTGTTCAACAGTGATAGCCTGACAACTGCTGAGTACATGATGAGAGTCTGTATGTTCTCTTTTGTCCCCCAGGCCTGGCTCCATGTCCACCAACTAAAGATATTACTGTTGAGATTCAAGTGGGCATCCCTGTTTCCATCGTGACAGCATCAGAGGTTTTACGCATCGCTAGGGAACAGTTGAGGATGTTTGTCTTCCCTATTGTGCTCAGCGAGGCTGTGCGTATAACGGATGCTAACCTCACCACAGGTAAAAGCCTTAATACACCTGAACAGCAAACACCTGTTCTTAACCACAAGCCACAGCAGCATCACAATATGTCTTCATTGTATTCCATTCAGTGTGCTACTTACACACCAATGGCAGCCAGCAGTGCCAGTGTGAGGAAAAGTATGGCTTCTCATGTGACCAGTGTGTGATGCCAGGGGCGTGTAACAGTAACCCTACAACAGATCGGTGTAGCTGCATCAATGGACTTCCTTCTTATAGACAGCTCTGCCAACCAATCACAAGTGAGTATTGCTACGCAGCTAATGCTGCCTCACTAATGCTACCTGAGTGGTGTGTTTCAAGAAGTGCTACGCAGCTAATGCGATTTGTCAATTTCTACCTTTTCAATGCTATCTAGCTCATGCTCACTGTACGTTGTTACCAGAGTAGTGTGAGCTTAGTAATGCTGCCAGATAATACTACCATGCTAACACTAGCCTGCTAACGCTGAGTAATGCTGCCTAGCTAATGCTACCTTGCCAACACTATCTGCGTATTGTGGCCTCTGTAACCCGAGGAATGCAACTTAGCTAATGCTACTTGGCTAATGCTACCTGGGCACTAGCTAGGCTCACTCCGTTTCCTTTTAGCCATTCAGCGGGTGACCATATTTGATGATGGCACTTAAACAATCCACAAGTGTTCAACAGTGATAGCCTGACAACTGCTGAGTACATGATGAGAGTCTGTATGTTCTCTTTTGTCCCCCAGGCCTGGCTCCATGTCCACCAACTAAAGATATTACTGTTGAGATTCAAGTGGGCATCCCTGTTTCCATCGTGACAGCATCAGAGGTTTTACGCATCGCTAGGGAACAGTTGAGGATGTTTGTCTTCCCTATTGTGCTCAGCGAGGCTGTGCGTATAACGGATGCTAACCTCACCACAGGTAAAAGCCTTAATACACCTGAACAGCAAACACCTGTTCTTAACCACAAGCCACAGCAGCATCACAATATGTCTTCATTGTATTCCATTCAGTGTGCTACTTACACACCAATGGCAGCCAGCAGTGCCAGTGTGAGGAAAAGTATGGCTTCTCATGTGACCAGTGTGTGATGCCAGGGGCGTGTAACAGTAACCCTACAACAGATCGGTGTAGCTGCATCAATGGACTTCCTTCTTATAGACAGCTCTGCCAACCAATCACAAGTGAGTATTGCTACGCAGCTAATGCTGCCTCACTAATGCTACCTGAGTGGTGTGTTTCAAGAAGTGCTACGCAGCTAATGCGATTTGTCAATTTCTACCTTTTCAATGCTATCTAGCTCATGCTCACTGTACGTTGTTACCAGAGTAGTGTGAGCTTAGTAATGCTGCCAGATAATACTACCATGCTAACACTAGCCTGCTAACGCTGAGTAATGCTGCCTAGCTAATGCTACCTTGCCAACACTATCTGCGTATTGTGGCCTCTGTAACCCGAGGAATGCAACTTAGCTAATGCTACTTGGCTAATGCTACCTGGGCACTAGCTAGGCTCACTCCGTTTCCTTTTAGCCATTCAGCGGGTGACCATATTTGATGATGGCACTTAAACAATCCACAAGTGTTCAACAGTGATAGCCTGACAACTGCTGAGTACATGATGAGAGTCTGTATGTTCTCTTTTGTCCCCCAGGCCTGGCTCCATGTCCACCAACTAAAGATATTACTGTTGAGATTCAAGTGGGCATCCCTGTTTCCATCGTGACAGCATCAGAGGTTTTACGCATCGCTAGGGAACAGTTGAGGATGTTTGTCTTCCCTATTGTGCTCAGCGAGGCTGTGCGTATAACGGATGCTAACCTCACCACAGGTAAAAGCCTTAATACACCTGAACAGCAAACACCTGTTCTTAACCACAAGCCACAGCAGCATCACAATATGTCTTCATTGTATTCCATTCAGTGTGCTACTTACACACCAATGGCAGCCAGCAGTGCCAGTGTGAGGAAAAGTATGGCTTCTCATGTGACCAGTGTGTGATGCCAGGGGCGTGTAACAGTAACCCTACAACAGATCGGTGTAGCTGCATCAATGGACTTCCTTCTTATAGACAGCTCTGCCAACCAATCACAAGTGAGTATTGCTACGCAGCTAATGCTGCCTCACTAATGCTACCTGAGTGGTGTGTTTCAAGAAGTGCTACGCAGCTAATGCGATTTGTCAATTTCTACCTTTTCAATGCTATCTAGCTCATGCTCACTGTACGTTGTTACCAGAGTAGTGTGAGCTTAGTAATGCTGCCAGATAATACTACCATGCTAACACTAGCCTGCTAACGCTGAGTAATGCTGCCTAGCTAATGCTACCTTGCCAACACTATCTGCGTATTGTGGCCTCTGTAACCCGAGGAATGCAACTTAGCTAATGCTACTTGGCTAATGCTACCTGGGCACTAGCTAGGCTCACTCCGTTTCCTTTTAGCCATTCAGCGGGTGACCATATTTGATGATGGCACTTAAACAATCCACAAGTGTTCAACAGTGATAGCCTGACAACTGCTGAGTACATGATGAGAGTCTGTATGTTCTCTTTTGTCCCCAGGCCTGGCTCCATGTCCACCAACTAAAGATATTACTGTTGAGATTCAAGTGGGCATCCCTGTTTCCATCGTGACAGCATCAGAGGTTTTACGCATCGCTAGGGAACAGTTGAGGATGTTTGTCTTCCCTATTGTGCTCAGCGAGGCTGTGCGTATAACGGATGCTAACCTCACCACAGGTAAAAGCCTTAATACACCTGAACAGCAAACACCTGTTCTTAACCACAAGCCACAGCAGCATCACAATATGTCTTCATTGTATTCCATTCAGTGTGCTACTTACACACCAATGGCAGCCAGCAGTGCCAGTGTGAGGAAAAGTATGGCTTCTCATGTGACCAGTGTGTGATGCCAGGGGCGTGTAACAGTAACCCTACAACAGATCGGTGTAGCTGCATCAATGGACTTCCTTCTTATAGACAGCTCTGCCAACCAATCACAAGTGAGTATTGCTACGCAGCTAATGCTGCCTCACTAATGCTACCTGAGTGGTGTGTTTCAAGAAGTGCTACGCAGCTAATGCGATTTGTCAATTTCTACCTTTTCAATGCTATCTAGCTCATGCTCACTGTACGTTGTTACCAGAGTAGTGTGAGCTTAGTAATGCTGCCAGATAATACTACCATGCTAACACTAGCCTGCTAACGCTGAGTAATGCTGCCTAGCTAATGCTACCTTGCCAACACTATCTGCGTATTGTGGCCTCTGTAACCCGAGGAATGCAACTTAGCTAATGCTACTTGGCTAATGCTACCTGGGCACTAGCTAGGCTCACTCCGTTTCCTTTTAGCCATTCAGCGGGTGACCATATTTGATGATGGCACTTAAACAATCCACAAGTGTTCAACAGTGATAGCCTGACAACTGCTGAGTACATGATGAGAGTCTGTATGTTCTCTTTTGTCCCCCAGGCCTGGCTCCATGTCCACCAACTAAAGATATTACTGTTGAGATTCAAGTGGGCATCCCTGTTTCCATCGTGACAGCATCAGAGGTTTTACGCATCGCTAGGGAACAGTTGAGGATGTTTGTCTTCCCTATTGTGCTCAGCGAGGCTGTGCGTATAACGGATGCTAACCTCACCACAGGTAAAAGCCTTAATACACCTGAACAGCAAACACCTGTTCTTAACCACAAGCCACAGCAGCATCACAATATGTCTTCATTGTATTCCATTCAGTGTGCTACTTACACACCAATGGCAGCCAGCAGTGCCAGTGTGAGGAAAAGTATGGCTTCTCATGTGACCAGTGTGTGATGCCAGGGGCGTGTAACAGTAACCCTACAACAGATCGGTGTAGCTGCATCAATGGACTTCCTTCTTATAGACAGCTCTGCCAACCAATCACAAGTGAGTATTGCTACGCAGCTAATGCTGCCTCACTAATGCTACCTGAGTGGTGTGTTTCAAGAAGTGCTACGCAGCTAATGCGATTTGTCAATTTCTACCTTTTCAATGCTATCTAGCTCATGCTCACTGTACGTTGTTACCAGAGTAGTGTGAGCTTAGTAATGCTGCCAGATAATACTACCATGCTAACACTAGCCTGCTAACGCTGAGTAATGCTGCCTAGCTAATGCTACCTTGCCAACACTATCTGCGTATTGTGGCCTCTGTAACCCGAGGAATGCAACTTAGCTAATGCTACTTGGCTAATGCTACCTGGGCACTAGCTAGGCTCACTCCGTTTCCTTTTAGCCATTCAGCGGGTGACCATATTTGATGATGGCACTTAAACAATCCACAAGTGTTCAACAGTGATAGCCTGACAACTGCTGAGTACATGATGAGAGTCTGTATGTTCTCTTTTGTCCCCCAGGCCTGGCTCCATGTCCACCAACTAAAGATATTACTGTTGAGATTCAAGTGGGCATCCCTGTTTCCATCGTGACAGCATCAGAGGTTTTACGCATCGCTAGGGAACAGTTGAGGATGTTTGTCTTCCCTATTGTGCTCAGCGAGGCTGTGCGTATAACGGATGCTAACCTCACCACAGGTAAAAGCCTTAATACACCTGAACAGCAAACACCTGTTCTTAACCACAAGCCACAGCAGCATCACAATATGTCTTCATTGTATTCCATTCAGTGTGCTACTTACACACCAATGGCAGCCAGCAGTGCCAGTGTGAGGAAAAGTATGGCTTCTCATGTGACCAGTGTGTGATGCCAGGGGCGTGTAACAGTAACCCTACAACAGATCGGTGTAGCTGCATCAATGGACTTCCTTCTTATAGACAGCTCTGCCAACCAATCACAAGTGAGTATTGCTACGCAGCTAATGCTGCCTCACTAATGCTACCTGAGTGGTGTGTTTCAAGAAGTGCTACGCAGCTAATGCGATTTGTCAATTTCTACCTTTTCAATGCTATCTAGCTCATGCTCACTGTACGTTGTTACCAGAGTAGTGTGAGCTTAGTAATGCTGCCAGATAATACTACCATGCTAACACTAGCCTGCTAACGCTGAGTAATGCTGCCTAGCTAATGCTACCTTGCCAACACTATCTGCGTATTGTGGCCTCTGTAACCCGAGGAATGCAACTTAGCTAATGCTACTTGGCTAATGCTACCTGGGCACTAGCTAGGCTCACTCCGTTTCCTTTTAGCCATTCAGCGGGTGACCATATTTGATGATGGCACTTAAACAATCCACAAGTGTTCAACAGTGATAGCCTGACAACTGCTGAGTACATGATGAGAGTCTGTATGTTCTCTTTTGTCCCCCAGGCCTGGCTCCATGTCCACCAACTAAAGATATTACTGTTGAGATTCAAGTGGGCATCCCTGTTTCCATCGTGACAGCATCAGAGGTTTTACGCATCGCTAGGGAACAGTTGAGGATGTTTGTCTTCCCTATTGTGCTCAGCGAGGCTGTGCGTATAACGGATGCTAACCTCACCACAGGTAAAAGCCTTAATACACCTGAACAGCAAACACCTGTTCTTAACCACAAGCCACAGCAGCATCACAATATGTCTTCATTGTATTCCATTCAGTGTGCTACTTACACACCAATGGCAGCCAGCAGTGCCAGTGTGAGGAAAAGTATGGCTTCTCATGTGACCAGTGTGTGATGCCAGGGGCGTGTAACAGTAACCCTACAACAGATCGGTGTAGCTGCATCAATGGACTTCCTTCTTATAGACAGCTCTGCCAACCAATCACAAGTGAGTATTGCTACGCAGCTAATGCTGCCTCACTAATGCTACCTGAGTGGTGTGTTTCAAGAAGTGCTACGCAGCTAATGCGATTTGTCAATTTCTACCTTTTCAATGCTATCTAGCTCATGCTCACTGTACGTTGTTACCAGAGTAGTGTGAGCTTAGTAATGCTGCCAGATAATACTACCATGCTAACACTAGCCTGCTAACGCTGAGTAATGCTGCCTAGCTAATGCTACCTTGCCAACACTATCTGCGTATTGTGGCCTCTGTAACCCGAGGAATGCAACTTAGCTAATGCTACTTGGCTAATGCTACCTGGGCACTAGCTAGGCTCACTCCGTTTCCTTTTAGCCATTCAGCGGGTGACCATATTTGATGATGGCACTTAAACAATCCACAAGTGTTCAACAGTGATAGCCTGACAACTGCTGAGTACATGATGAGAGTCTGTATGTTCTCTTTTGTCCCCCAGGCCTGGCTCCATGTCCACCAACTAAAGATATTACTGTTGAGATTCAAGTGGGCATCCCTGTTTCCATCGTGACAGCATCAGAGGTTTTACGCATCGCTAGGGAACAGTTGAGGATGTTTGTCTTCCCTATTGTGCTCAGCGAGGCTGTGCGTATAACGGATGCTAACCTCACCACAGGTAAAAGCCTTAATACACCTGAACAGCAAACACCTGTTCTTAACCACAAGCCACAGCAGCATCACAATATGTCTTCATTGTATTCCATTCAGTGTGCTACTTACACACCAATGGCAGCCAGCAGTGCCAGTGTGAGGAAAAGTATGGCTTCTCATGTGACCAGTGTGTGATGCCAGGGGCGTGTAACAGTAACCCTACAACAGATCGGTGTAGCTGCATCAATGGACTTCCTTCTTATAGACAGCTCTGCCAACCAATCACAAGTGAGTATTGCTACGCAGCTAATGCTGCCTCACTAATGCTACCTGAGTGGTGTGTTTCAAGAAGTGCTACGCAGCTAATGCGATTTGTCAATTTCTACCTTTTCAATGCTATCTAGCTCATGCTCACTGTACGTTGTTACCAGAGTAGTGTGAGCTTAGTAATGCTGCCAGATAATACTACCATGCTAACACTAGCCTGCTAACGCTGAGTAATGCTGCCTAGCTAATGCTACCTTGCCAACACTATCTGCGTATTGTGGCCTCTGTAACCCGAGGAATGCAACTTAGCTAATGCTACTTGGCTAATGCTACCTGGGCACTAGCTAGGCTCACTCCGTTTCCTTTTAGCCATTCAGCGGGTGACCATATTTGATGATGGCACTTAAACAATCCACAAGTGTTCAACAGTGATAGCCTGACAACTGCTGAGTACATGATGAGAGTCTGTATGTTCTCTTTTGTCCCCCAGGCCTGGCTCCATGTCCACCAACTAAAGATATTACTGTTGAGATTCAAGTGGGCATCCCTGTTTCCATCGTGACAGCATCAGAGGTTTTACGCATCGCTAGGGAACAGTTGAGGATGTTTGTCTTCCCTATTGTGCTCAGCGAGGCTGTGCGTATAACGGATGCTAACCTCACCACAGGTAAAAGCCTTAATACACCTGAACAGCAAACACCTGTTCTTAACCACAAGCCACAGCAGCATCACAATATGTCTTCATTGTATTCCATTCAGTGTGCTACTTACACACCAATGGCAGCCAGCAGTGCCAGTGTGAGGAAAAGTATGGCTTCTCATGTGACCAGTGTGTGATGCCAGGGGCGTGTAACAGTAACCCTACAACAGATCGGTGTAGCTGCATCAATGGACTTCCTTCTTATAGACAGCTCTGCCAACCAATCACAAGTGAGTATTGCTACGCAGCTAATGCTGCCTCACTAATGCTACCTGAGTGGTGTGTTTCAAGAAGTGCTACGCAGCTAATGCGATTTGTCAATTTCTACCTTTTCAATGCTATCTAGCTCATGCTCACTGTACGTTGTTACCAGAGTAGTGTGAGCTTAGTAATGCTGCCAGATAATACTACCATGCTAACACTAGCCTGCTAACGCTGAGTAATGCTGCCTAGCTAATGCTACCTTGCCAACACTATCTGCGTATTGTGGCCTCTGTAACCCGAGGAATGCAACTTAGCTAATGCTACTTGGCTAATGCTACCTGGGCACTAGCTAGGCTCACTCCGTTTCCTTTTAGCCATTCAGCGGGTGACCATATTTGATGATGGCACTTAAACAATCCACAAGTGTTCAACAGTGATAGCCTGACAACTGCTGAGTACATGATGAGAGTCTGTATGTTCTCTTTTGTCCCCCAGGCCTGGCTCCATGTCCACCAACTAAAGATATTACTGTTGAGATTCAAGTGGGCATCCCTGTTTCCATCGTGACAGCATCAGAGGTTTTACGCATCGCTAGGGAACAGTTGAGGATGTTTGTCTTCCCTATTGTGCTCAGCGAGGCTGTGCGTATAACGGATGCTAACCTCACCACAGGTAAAAGCCTTAATACACCTGAACAGCAAACACCTGTTCTTAACCACAAGCCACAGCAGCATCACAATATGTCTTCATTGTATTCCATTCAGTGTGCTACTTACACACCAATGGCAGCCAGCAGTGCCAGTGTGAGGAAAAGTATGGCTTCTCATGTGACCAGTGTGTGATGCCAGGGGCGTGTAACAGTAACCCTACAACAGATCGGTGTAGCTGCATCAATGGACTTCCTTCTTATAGACAGCTCTGCCAACCAATCACAAGTGAGTATTGCTACGCAGCTAATGCTGCCTCACTAATGCTACCTGAGTGGTGTGTTTCAAGAAGTGCTACGCAGCTAATGCGATTTGTCAATTTCTACCTTTTCAATGCTATCTAGCTCATGCTCACTGTACGTTGTTACCAGAGTAGTGTGAGCTTAGTAATGCTGCCAGATAATACTACCATGCTAACACTAGCCTGCTAACGCTGAGTAATGCTGCCTAGCTAATGCTACCTTGCCAACACTATCTGCGTATTGTGGCCTCTGTAACCCGAGGAATGCAACTTAGCTAATGCTACTTGGCTAATGCTACCTGGGCACTAGCTAGGCTCACTCCGTTTCCTTTTAGCCATTCAGCGGGTGACCATATTTGATGATGGCACTTAAACAATCCACAAGTGTTCAACAGTGATAGCCTGACAACTGCTGAGTACATGATGAGAGTCTGTATGTTCTCTTTTGTCCCCCAGGCCTGGCTCCATGTCCACCAACTAAAGATATTACTGTTGAGATTCAAGTGGGCATCCCTGTTTCCATCGTGACAGCATCAGAGGTTTTACGCATCGCTAGGGAACAGTTGAGGATGTTTGTCTTCCCTATTGTGCTCAGCGAGGCTGTGCGTATAACGGATGCTAACCTCACCACAGGTAAAAGCCTTAATACACCTGAACAGCAAACACCTGTTCTTAACCACAAGCCACAGCAGCATCACAATATGTCTTCATTGTATTCCATTCAGTGTGCTACTTACACACCAATGGCAGCCAGCAGTGCCAGTGTGAGGAAAAGTATGGCTTCTCATGTGACCAGTGTGTGATGCCAGGGGCGTGTAACAGTAACCCTACAACAGATCGGTGTAGCTGCATCAATGGACTTCCTTCTTATAGACAGCTCTGCCAACCAATCACAAGTGAGTATTGCTACGCAGCTAATGCTGCCTCACTAATGCTACCTGAGTGGTGTGTTTCAAGAAGTGCTACGCAGCTAATGCGATTTGTCAATTTCTACCTTTTCAATGCTATCTAGCTCATGCTCACTGTACGTTGTTACCAGAGTAGTGTGAGCTTAGTAATGCTGCCAGATAATACTACCATGCTAACACTAGCCTGCTAACGCTGAGTAATGCTGCCTAGCTAATGCTACCTTGCCAACACTATCTGCGTATTGTGGCCTCTGTAACCCGAGGAATGCAACTTAGCTAATGCTACTTGGCTAATGCTACCTGGGCACTAGCTAGGCTCACTCCGTTTCCTTTTAGCCATTCAGCGGGTGACCATATTTGATGATGGCACTTAAACAATCCACAAGTGTTCAACAGTGATAGCCTGACAACTGCTGAGTACATGATGAGAGTCTGTATGTTCTCTTTTGTCCCCCAGGCCTGGCTCCATGTCCACCAACTAAAGATATTACTGTTGAGATTCAAGTGGGCATCCCTGTTTCCATCGTGACAGCATCAGAGGTTTTACGCATCGCTAGGGAACAGTTGAGGATGTTTGTCTTCCCTATTGTGCTCAGCGAGGCTGTGCGTATAACGGATGCTAACCTCACCACAGGTAAAAGCCTTAATACACCTGAACAGCAAACACCTGTTCTTAACCACAAGCCACAGCAGCATCACAATATGTCTTCATTGTATTCCATTCAGTGTGCTACTTACACACCAATGGCAGCCAGCAGTGCCAGTGTGAGGAAAAGTATGGCTTCTCATGTGACCAGTGTGTGATGCCAGGGGCGTGTAACAGTAACCCTACAACAGATCGGTGTAGCTGCATCAATGGACTTCCTTCTTATAGACAGCTCTGCCAACCAATCACAAGTGAGTATTGCTACGCAGCTAATGCTGCCTCACTAATGCTACCTGAGTGGTGTGTTTCAAGAAGTGCTACGCAGCTAATGCGATTTGTCAATTTCTACCTTTTCAATGCTATCTAGCTCATGCTCACTGTACGTTGTTACCAGAGTAGTGTGAGCTTAGTAATGCTGCCAGATAATACTACCATGCTAACACTAGCCTGCTAACGCTGAGTAATGCTGCCTAGCTAATGCTACCTTGCCAACACTATCTGCGTATTGTGGCCTCTGTAACCCGAGGAATGCAACTTAGCTAATGCTACTTGGCTAATGCTACCTGGGCACTAGCTAGGCTCACTCCGTTTCCTTTTAGCCATTCAGCGGGTGACCATATTTGATGATGGCACTTAAACAATCCACAAGTGTTCAACAGTGATAGCCTGACAACTGCTGAGTACATGATGAGAGTCTGTATGTTCTCTTTTGTCCCCCAGGCCTGGCTCCATGTCCACCAACTAAAGATATTACTGTTGAGATTCAAGTGGGCATCCCTGTTTCCATCGTGACAGCATCAGAGGTTTTACGCATCGCTAGGGAACAGTTGAGGATGTTTGTCTTCCCTATTGTGCTCAGCGAGGCTGTGCGTATAACGGATGCTAACCTCACCACAGGTAAAAGCCTTAATACACCTGAACAGCAAACACCTGTTCTTAACCACAAGCCACAGCAGCATCACAATATGTCTTCATTGTATTCCATTCAGTGTGCTACTTACACACCAATGGCAGCCAGCAGTGCCAGTGTGAGGAAAAGTATGGCTTCTCATGTGACCAGTGTGTGATGCCAGGGGCGTGTAACAGTAACCCTACAACAGATCGGTGTAGCTGCATCAATGGACTTCCTTCTTATAGACAGCTCTGCCAACCAATCACAAGTGAGTATTGCTACGCAGCTAATGCTGCCTCACTAATGCTACCTGAGTGGTGTGTTTCAAGAAGTGCTACGCAGCTAATGCGATTTGTCAATTTCTACCTTTTCAATGCTATCTAGCTCATGCTCACTGTACGTTGTTACCAGAGTAGTGTGAGCTTAGTAATGCTGCCAGATAATACTACCATGCTAACACTAGCCTGCTAACGCTGAGTAATGCTGCCTAGCTAATGCTACCTTGCCAACACTATCTGCGTATTGTGGCCTCTGTAACCCGAGGAATGCAACTTAGCTAATGCTACTTGGCTAATGCTACCTGGGCACTAGCTAGGCTCACTCCGTTTCCTTTTAGCCATTCAGCGGGTGACCATATTTGATGATGGCACTTAAACAATCCACAAGTGTTCAACAGTGATAGCCTGACAACTGCTGAGTACATGATGAGAGTCTGTATGTTCTCTTTTGTCCCCCAGGCCTGGCTCCATGTCCACCAACTAAAGATATTACTGTTGAGATTCAAGTGGGCATCCCTGTTTCCATCGTGACAGCATCAGAGGTTTTACGCATCGCTAGGGAACAGTTGAGGATGTTTGTCTTCCCTATTGTGCTCAGCGAGGCTGTGCGTATAACGGATGCTAACCTCACCACAGGTAAAAGCCTTAATACACCTGAACAGCAAACACCTGTTCTTAACCACAAGCCACAGCAGCATCACAATATGTCTTCATTGTATTCCATTCAGTGTGCTACTTACACACCAATGGCAGCCAGCAGTGCCAGTGTGAGGAAAAGTATGGCTTCTCATGTGACCAGTGTGTGATGCCAGGGGCGTGTAACAGTAACCCTACAACAGATCGGTGTAGCTGCATCAATGGACTTCCTTCTTATAGACAGCTCTGCCAACCAATCACAAGTGAGTATTGCTACGCAGCTAATGCTGCCTCACTAATGCTACCTGAGTGGTGTGTTTCAAGAAGTGCTACGCAGCTAATGCGATTTGTCAATTTCTACCTTTTCAATGCTATCTAGCTCATGCTCACTGTACGTTGTTACCAGAGTAGTGTGAGCTTAGTAATGCTGCCAGATAATACTACCATGCTAACACTAGCCTGCTAACGCTGAGTAATGCTGCCTAGCTAATGCTACCTTGCCAACACTATCTGCGTATTGTGGCCTCTGTAACCCGAGGAATGCAACTTAGCTAATGCTACTTGGCTAATGCTACCTGGGCACTAGCTAGGCTCACTCCGTTTCCTTTTAGCCATTCAGCGGGTGACCATATTTGATGATGGCACTTAAACAATCCACAAGTGTTCAACAGTGATAGCCTGACAACTGCTGAGTACATGATGAGAGTCTGTATGTTCTCTTTTGTCCCCCAGGCCTGGCTCCATGTCCACCAACTAAAGATATTACTGTTGAGATTCAAGTGGGCATCCCTGTTTCCATCGTGACAGCATCAGAGGTTTTACGCATCGCTAGGGAACAGTTGAGGATGTTTGTCTTCCCTATTGTGCTCAGCGAGGCTGTGCGTATAACGGATGCTAACCTCACCACAGGTAAAAGCCTTAATACACCTGAACAGCAAACACCTGTTCTTAACCACAAGCCACAGCAGCATCACAATATGTCTTCATTGTATTCCATTCAGTGTGCTACTTACACACCAATGGCAGCCAGCAGTGCCAGTGTGAGGAAAAGTATGGCTTCTCATGTGACCAGTGTGTGATGCCAGGGGCGTGTAACAGTAACCCTACAACAGATCGGTGTAGCTGCATCAATGGACTTCCTTCTTATAGACAGCTCTGCCAACCAATCACAAGTGAGTATTGCTACGCAGCTAATGCTGCCTCACTAATGCTACCTGAGTGGTGTGTTTCAAGAAGTGCTACGCAGCTAATGCGATTTGTCAATTTCTACCTTTTCAATGCTATCTAGCTCATGCTCACTGTACGTTGTTACCAGAGTAGTGTGAGCTTAGTAATGCTGCCAGATAATACTACCATGCTAACACTAGCCTGCTAACGCTGAGTAATGCTGCCTAGCTAATGCTACCTTGCCAACACTATCTGCGTATTGTGGCCTCTGTAACCCGAGGAATGCAACTTAGCTAATGCTACTTGGCTAATGCTACCTGGGCACTAGCTAGGCTCACTCCGTTTCCTTTTAGCCATTCAGCGGGTGACCATATTTGATGATGGCACTTAAACAATCCACAAGTGTTCAACAGTGATAGCCTGACAACTGCTGAGTACATGATGAGAGTCTGTATGTTCTCTTTTGTCCCCCAGGCCTGGCTCCATGTCCACCAACTAAAGATATTACTGTTGAGATTCAAGTGGGCATCCCTGTTTCCATCGTGACAGCATCAGAGGTTTTACGCATCGCTAGGGAACAGTTGAGGATGTTTGTCTTCCCTATTGTGCTCAGCGAGGCTGTGCGTATAACGGATGCTAACCTCACCACAGGTAAAAGCCTTAATACACCTGAACAGCAAACACCTGTTCTTAACCACAAGCCACAGCAGCATCACAATATGTCTTCATTGTATTCCATTCAGTGTGCTACTTACACACCAATGGCAGCCAGCAGTGCCAGTGTGAGGAAAAGTATGGCTTCTCATGTGACCAGTGTGTGATGCCAGGGGCGTGTAACAGTAACCCTACAACAGATCGGTGTAGCTGCATCAATGGACTTCCTTCTTATAGACAGCTCTGCCAACCAATCACAAGTGAGTATTGCTACGCAGCTAATGCTGCCTCACTAATGCTACCTGAGTGGTGTGTTTCAAGAAGTGCTACGCAGCTAATGCGATTTGTCAATTTCTACCTTTTCAATGCTATCTAGCTCATGCTCACTGTACGTTGTTACCAGAGTAGTGTGAGCTTAGTAATGCTGCCAGATAATACTACCATGCTAACACTAGCCTGCTAACGCTGAGTAATGCTGCCTAGCTAATGCTACCTTGCCAACACTATCTGCGTATTGTGGCCTCTGTAACCCGAGGAATGCAACTTAGCTAATGCTACTTGGCTAATGCTACCTGGGCACTAGCTAGGCTCACTCCGTTTCCTTTTAGCCATTCAGCGGGTGACCATATTTGATGATGGCACTTAAACAATCCACAAGTGTTCAACAGTGATAGCCTGACAACTGCTGAGTACATGATGAGAGTCTGTATGTTCTCTTTTGTCCCCCAGGCCTGGCTCCATGTCCACCAACTAAAGATATTACTGTTGAGATTCAAGTGGGCATCCCTGTTTCCATCGTGACAGCATCAGAGGTTTTACGCATCGCTAGGGAACAGTTGAGGATGTTTGTCTTCCCTATTGTGCTCAGCGAGGCTGTGCGTATAACGGATGCTAACCTCACCACAGGTAAAAGCCTTAATACACCTGAACAGCAAACACCTGTTCTTAACCACAAGCCACAGCAGCATCACAATATGTCTTCATTGTATTCCATTCAGTGTGCTACTTACACACCAATGGCAGCCAGCAGTGCCAGTGTGAGGAAAAGTATGGCTTCTCATGTGACCAGTGTGTGATGCCAGGGGCGTGTAACAGTAACCCTACAACAGATCGGTGTAGCTGCATCAATGGACTTCCTTCTTATAGACAGCTCTGCCAACCAATCACAAGTGAGTATTGCTACGCAGCTAATGCTGCCTCACTAATGCTACCTGAGTGGTGTGTTTCAAGAAGTGCTACGCAGCTAATGCGATTTGTCAATTTCTACCTTTTCAATGCTATCTAGCTCATGCTCACTGTACGTTGTTACCAGAGTAGTGTGAGCTTAGTAATGCTGCCAGATAATACTACCATGCTAACACTAGCCTGCTAACGCTGAGTAATGCTGCCTAGCTAATGCTACCTTGCCAACACTATCTGCGTATTGTGGCCTCTGTAACCCGAGGAATGCAACTTAGCTAATGCTACTTGGCTAATGCTACCTGGGCACTAGCTAGGCTCACTCCGTTTCCTTTTAGCCATTCAGCGGGTGACCATATTTGATGATGGCACTTAAACAATCCACAAGTGTTCAACAGTGATAGCCTGACAACTGCTGAGTACATGATGAGAGTCTGTATGTTCTCTTTTGTCCCCCAGGCCTGGCTCCATGTCCACCAACTAAAGATATTACTGTTGAGATTCAAGTGGGCATCCCTGTTTCCATCGTGACAGCATCAGAGGTTTTACGCATCGCTAGGGAACAGTTGAGGATGTTTGTCTTCCCTATTGTGCTCAGCGAGGCTGTGCGTATAACGGATGCTAACCTCACCACAGGTAAAAGCCTTAATACACCTGAACAGCAAACACCTGTTCTTAACCACAAGCCACAGCAGCATCACAATATGTCTTCATTGTATTCCATTCAGTGTGCTACTTACACACCAATGGCAGCCAGCAGTGCCAGTGTGAGGAAAAGTATGGCTTCTCATGTGACCAGTGTGTGATGCCAGGGGCGTGTAACAGTAACCCTACAACAGATCGGTGTAGCTGCATCAATGGACTTCCTTCTTATAGACAGCTCTGCCAACCAATCACAAGTGAGTATTGCTACGCAGCTAATGCTGCCTCACTAATGCTACCTGAGTGGTGTGTTTCAAGAAGTGCTACGCAGCTAATGCGATTTGTCAATTTCTACCTTTTCAATGCTATCTAGCTCATGCTCACTGTACGTTGTTACCAGAGTAGTGTGAGCTTAGTAATGCTGCCAGATAATACTACCATGCTAACACTAGCCTGCTAACGCTGAGTAATGCTGCCTAGCTAATGCTACCTTGCCAACACTATCTGCGTATTGTGGCCTCTGTAACCCGAGGAATGCAACTTAGCTAATGCTACTTGGCTAATGCTACCTGGGCACTAGCTAGGCTCACTCCGTTTCCTTTTAGCCATTCAGCGGGTGACCATATTTGATGATGGCACTTAAACAATCCACAAGTGTTCAACAGTGATAGCCTGACAACTGCTGAGTACATGATGAGAGTCTGTATGTTCTCTTTTGTCCCCCAGGCCTGGCTCCATGTCCACCAACTAAAGATATTACTGTTGAGATTCAAGTGGGCATCCCTGTTTCCATCGTGACAGCATCAGAGGTTTTACGCATCGCTAGGGAACAGTTGAGGATGTTTGTCTTCCCTATTGTGCTCAGCGAGGCTGTGCGTATAACGGATGCTAACCTCACCACAGGTAAAAGCCTTAATACACCTGAACAGCAAACACCTGTTCTTAACCACAAGCCACAGCAGCATCACAATATGTCTTCATTGTATTCCATTCAGTGTGCTACTTACACACCAATGGCAGCCAGCAGTGCCAGTGTGAGGAAAAGTATGGCTTCTCATGTGACCAGTGTGTGATGCCAGGGGCGTGTAACAGTAACCCTACAACAGATCGGTGTAGCTGCATCAATGGACTTCCTTCTTATAGACAGCTCTGCCAACCAATCACAAGTGAGTATTGCTACGCAGCTAATGCTGCCTCACTAATGCTACCTGAGTGGTGTGTTTCAAGAAGTGCTACGCAGCTAATGCGATTTGTCAATTTCTACCTTTTCAATGCTATCTAGCTCATGCTCACTGTACGTTGTTACCAGAGTAGTGTGAGCTTAGTAATGCTGCCAGATAATACTACCATGCTAACACTAGCCTGCTAACGCTGAGTAATGCTGCCTAGCTAATGCTACCTTGCCAACACTATCTGCGTATTGTGGCCTCTGTAACCCGAGGAATGCAACTTAGCTAATGCTACTTGGCTAATGCTACCTGGGCACTAGCTAGGCTCACTCCGTTTCCTTTTAGCCATTCAGCGGGTGACCATATTTGATGATGGCACTTAAACAATCCACAAGTGTTCAACAGTGATAGCCTGACAACTGCTGAGTACATGATGAGAGTCTGTATGTTCTCTTTTGTCCCCCAGGCCTGGCTCCATGTCCACCAACTAAAGATATTACTGTTGAGATTCAAGTGGGCATCCCTGTTTCCATCGTGACAGCATCAGAGGTTTTACGCATCGCTAGGGAACAGTTGAGGATGTTTGTCTTCCCTATTGTGCTCAGCGAGGCTGTGCGTATAACGGATGCTAACCTCACCACAGGTAAAAGCCTTAATACACCTGAACAGCAAACACCTGTTCTTAACCACAAGCCACAGCAGCATCACAATATGTCTTCATTGTATTCCATTCAGTGTGCTACTTACACACCAATGGCAGCCAGCAGTGCCAGTGTGAGGAAAAGTATGGCTTCTCATGTGACCAGTGTGTGATGCCAGGGGCGTGTAACAGTAACCCTACAACAGATCGGTGTAGCTGCATCAATGGACTTCCTTCTTATAGACAGCTCTGCCAACCAATCACAAGTGAGTATTGCTACGCAGCTAATGCTGCCTCACTAATGCTACCTGAGTGGTGTGTTTCAAGAAGTGCTACGCAGCTAATGCGATTTGTCAATTTCTACCTTTTCAATGCTATCTAGCTCATGCTCACTGTACGTTGTTACCAGAGTAGTGTGAGCTTAGTAATGCTGCCAGATAATACTACCATGCTAACACTAGCCTGCTAACGCTGAGTAATGCTGCCTAGCTAATGCTACCTTGCCAACACTATCTGCGTATTGTGGCCTCTGTAACCCGAGGAATGCAACTTAGCTAATGCTACTTGGCTAATGCTACCTGGGCACTAGCTAGGCTCACTCCGTTTCCTTTTAGCCATTCAGCGGGTGACCATATTTGATGATGGCACTTAAACAATCCACAAGTGTTCAACAGTGATAGCCTGACAACTGCTGAGTACATGATGAGAGTCTGTATGTTCTCTTTTGTCCCCCAGGCCTGGCTCCATGTCCACCAACTAAAGATATTACTGTTGAGATTCAAGTGGGCATCCCTGTTTCCATCGTGACAGCATCAGAGGTTTTACGCATCGCTAGGGAACAGTTGAGGATGTTTGTCTTCCCTATTGTGCTCAGCGAGGCTGTGCGTATAACGGATGCTAACCTCACCACAGGTAAAAGCCTTAATACACCTGAACAGCAAACACCTGTTCTTAACCACAAGCCACAGCAGCATCACAATATGTCTTCATTGTATTCCATTCAGTGTGCTACTTACACACCAATGGCAGCCAGCAGTGCCAGTGTGAGGAAAAGTATGGCTTCTCATGTGACCAGTGTGTGATGCCAGGGGCGTGTAACAGTAACCCTACAACAGATCGGTGTAGCTGCATCAATGGACTTCCTTCTTATAGACAGCTCTGCCAACCAATCACAAGTGAGTATTGCTACGCAGCTAATGCTGCCTCACTAATGCTACCTGAGTGGTGTGTTTCAAGAAGTGCTACGCAGCTAATGCGATTTGTCAATTTCTACCTTTTCAATGCTATCTAGCTCATGCTCACTGTACGTTGTTACCAGAGTAGTGTGAGCTTAGTAATGCTGCCAGATAATACTACCATGCTAACACTAGCCTGCTAACGCTGAGTAATGCTGCCTAGCTAATGCTACCTTGCCAACACTATCTGCGTATTGTGGCCTCTGTAACCCGAGGAATGCAACTTAGCTAATGCTACTTGGCTAATGCTACCTGGGCACTAGCTAGGCTCACTCCGTTTCCTTTTAGCCATTCAGCGGGTGACCATATTTGATGATGGCACTTAAACAATCCACAAGTGTTCAACAGTGATAGCCTGACAACTGCTGAGTACATGATGAGAGTCTGTATGTTCTCTTTTGTCCCCCAGGCCTGGCTCCATGTCCACCAACTAAAGATATTACTGTTGAGATTCAAGTGGGCATCCCTGTTTCCATCGTGACAGCATCAGAGGTTTTACGCATCGCTAGGGAACAGTTGAGGATGTTTGTCTTCCCTATTGTGCTCAGCGAGGCTGTGCGTATAACGGATGCTAACCTCACCACAGGTAAAAGCCTTAATACACCTGAACAGCAAACACCTGTTCTTAACCACAAGCCACAGCAGCATCACAATATGTCTTCATTGTATTCCATTCAGTGTGCTACTTACACACCAATGGCAGCCAGCAGTGCCAGTGTGAGGAAAAGTATGGCTTCTCATGTGACCAGTGTGTGATGCCAGGGGCGTGTAACAGTAACCCTACAACAGATCGGTGTAGCTGCATCAATGGACTTCCTTCTTATAGACAGCTCTGCCAACCAATCACAAGTGAGTATTGCTACGCAGCTAATGCTGCCTCACTAATGCTACCTGAGTGGTGTGTTTCAAGAAGTGCTACGCAGCTAATGCGATTTGTCAATTTCTACCTTTTCAATGCTATCTAGCTCATGCTCACTGTACGTTGTTACCAGAGTAGTGTGAGCTTAGTAATGCTGCCAGATAATACTACCATGCTAACACTAGCCTGCTAACGCTGAGTAATGCTGCCTAGCTAATGCTACCTTGCCAACACTATCTGCGTATTGTGGCCTCTGTAACCCGAGGAATGCAACTTAGCTAATGCTACTTGGCTAATGCTACCTGGGCACTAGCTAGGCTCACTCCGTTTCCTTTTAGCCATTCAGCGGGTGACCATATTTGATGATGGCACTTAAACAATCCACAAGTGTTCAACAGTGATAGCCTGACAACTGCTGAGTACATGATGAGAGTCTGTATGTTCTCTTTTGTCCCCCAGGCCTGGCTCCATGTCCACCAACTAAAGATATTACTGTTGAGATTCAAGTGGGCATCCCTGTTTCCATCGTGACAGCATCAGAGGTTTTACGCATCGCTAGGGAACAGTTGAGGATGTTTGTCTTCCCTATTGTGCTCAGCGAGGCTGTGCGTATAACGGATGCTAACCTCACCACAGGTAAAAGCCTTAATACACCTGAACAGCAAACACCTGTTCTTAACCACAAGCCACAGCAGCATCACAATATGTCTTCATTGTATTCCATTCAGTGTGCTACTTACACACCAATGGCAGCCAGCAGTGCCAGTGTGAGGAAAAGTATGGCTTCTCATGTGACCAGTGTGTGATGCCAGGGGCGTGTAACAGTAACCCTACAACAGATCGGTGTAGCTGCATCAATGGACTTCCTTCTTATAGACAGCTCTGCCAACCAATCACAAGTGAGTATTGCTACGCAGCTAATGCTGCCTCACTAATGCTACCTGAGTGGTGTGTTTCAAGAAGTGCTACGCAGCTAATGCGATTTGTCAATTTCTACCTTTTCAATGCTATCTAGCTCATGCTCACTGTACGTTGTTACCAGAGTAGTGTGAGCTTAGTAATGCTGCCAGATAATACTACCATGCTAACACTAGCCTGCTAACGCTGAGTAATGCTGCCTAGCTAATGCTACCTTGCCAACACTATCTGCGTATTGTGGCCTCTGTAACCCGAGGAATGCAACTTAGCTAATGCTACTTGGCTAATGCTACCTGGGCACTAGCTAGGCTCACTCCGTTTCCTTTTAGCCATTCAGCGGGTGACCATATTTGATGATGGCACTTAAACAATCCACAAGTGTTCAACAGTGATAGCCTGACAACTGCTGAGTACATGATGAGAGTCTGTATGTTCTCTTTTGTCCCCCAGGCCTGGCTCCATGTCCACCAACTAAAGATATTACTGTTGAGATTCAAGTGGGCATCCCTGTTTCCATCGTGACAGCATCAGAGGTTTTACGCATCGCTAGGGAACAGTTGAGGATGTTTGTCTTCCCTATTGTGCTCAGCGAGGCTGTGCGTATAACGGATGCTAACCTCACCACAGGTAAAAGCCTTAATACACCTGAACAGCAAACACCTGTTCTTAACCACAAGCCACAGCAGCATCACAATATGTCTTCATTGTATTCCATTCAGTGTGCTACTTACACACCAATGGCAGCCAGCAGTGCCAGTGTGAGGAAAAGTATGGCTTCTCATGTGACCAGTGTGTGATGCCAGGGGCGTGTAACAGTAACCCTACAACAGATCGGTGTAGCTGCATCAATGGACTTCCTTCTTATAGACAGCTCTGCCAACCAATCACAAGTGAGTATTGCTACGCAGCTAATGCTGCCTCACTAATGCTACCTGAGTGGTGTGTTTCAAGAAGTGCTACGCAGCTAATGCGATTTGTCAATTTCTACCTTTTCAATGCTATCTAGCTCATGCTCACTGTACGTTGTTACCAGAGTAGTGTGAGCTTAGTAATGCTGCCAGATAATACTACCATGCTAACACTAGCCTGCTAACGCTGAGTAATGCTGCCTAGCTAATGCTACCTTGCCAACACTATCTGCGTATTGTGGCCTCTGTAACCCGAGGAATGCAACTTAGCTAATGCTACTTGGCTAATGCTACCTGGGCACTAGCTAGGCTCACTCCGTTTCCTTTTAGCCATTCAGCGGGTGACCATATTTGATGATGGCACTTAAACAATCCACAAGTGTTCAACAGTGATAGCCTGACAACTGCTGAGTACATGATGAGAGTCTGTATGTTCTCTTTTGTCCCCCAGGCCTGGCTCCATGTCCACCAACTAAAGATATTACTGTTGAGATTCAAGTGGGCATCCCTGTTTCCATCGTGACAGCATCAGAGGTTTTACGCATCGCTAGGGAACAGTTGACGAAGTTTGTCTTCCCTATTGTGCTCAGCGAGGCTGTGCGTATAACGGATGCTAACCTCACCACAGGTAAAAGCCTTAATACACCTGAACAGCAAACACCTGTTCTTAACCACAAGCCACAGCAGCATCACAATATGTCTTCATTGTATTCCATTCAGTGTGCTACTTACACACCAATGGCAGCCAGCAGTGCCAGTGTGAGGAAAAGTATGGCTTCTCATGTGACCAGTGTGTGATGCCAGGGGCGTGTAACAGTAACCCTACAACAGATCGGTGTAGCTGCATCAATGGACTTCCTTCTTATAGACAGCTCTGCCAACCAATCACAAGTGAGTATTGCTACGCAGCTAATGCTGCCTCACTAATGCTACCTGAGTGGTGTGTTTCAAGAAGTGCTACGCAGCTAATGCGATTTGTCAATTTCTACCTTTTCAATGCTATCTAGCTCATGCTCACTGTACGTTGTTACCAGAGTAGTGTGAGCTTAGTAATGCTGCCAGATAATACTACCATGCTAACACTAGCCTGCTAACGCTGAGTAATGCTGCCTAGCTAATGCTACCTTGCCAACACTATCTGCGTATTGTGGCCTCTGTAACCCGAGGAATGCAACTTAGCTAATGCTACTTGGCTAATGCTACCTGGGCACTAGCTAGGCTCACTCCGTTTCCTTTTAGCCATTCAGCGGGTGACCATATTTGATGATGGCACTTAAACAATCCACAAGTGTTCAACAGTGATAGCCTGACAACTGCTGAGTACATGATGAGAGTCTGTATGTTCTCTTTTGTCCCCCAGGCCTGGCTCCATGTCCACCAACTGAAGATATTACTGTTGAGATTCAAGTGGGCATCCCTGTTTCCATCGTGACAGCATCAGAGGTTTTACGCATCGCTAGGGAACAGTTGAGGATGTTTGTCTTCCCTATTGTGCTCAGCGAGGCTGTGCGTATAACGGATGCTAACCTCACCACAGGTAAAAGCCTTAATACACCTGAACAGCAAACACCTGTTCTTAACCACAAGCCACAGCAGCATCACAATATGTCTTCATTGTATTCCATTCAGTGTGCTACTTACACACCAATGGCAGCCAGCAGTGCCAGTGTGAGGAAAAGTATGGCTTCTCATGTGACCAGTGTGTGATGCCAGGGGCGTGTAACAGTAACCCTACAACAGATCGGTGTAGCTGCATCAATGGACTTCCTTCTTATAGACAGCTCTGCCAACCAATCACAAGTGAGTATTGCTACGCAGCTAATGCTGCCTCACTAATGCTACCTGAGTGGTGTGTTTCAAGAAGTGCTACGCAGCTAATGCGATTTGTCAATTTCTACCTTTTCAATGCTATCTAGCTCATGCTCACTGTACGTTGTTACCAGAGTAGTGTGAGCTTAGTAATGCTGCCAGATAATACTACCATGCTAACACTAGTCTGCTAACGCTGAGTTAGTTAGCTAATGCTACCTTGCCAACACTATCTGCATATTGTGGCCTCTGTAACCTGAGGAATGAAACTTAGCTAATGCTACTTGGCTAATGCATCAATGGATTTCCTTCTGATGGACAGCTCTGCCAGCCAATCACAAGTGAGTATGTTACCTGAGAAATGCCATCAATCTATCCATCCATTCATCCTCTTCCGCTTATCGGGATTGGGTGGCGGAGGTAGCAGCTCTAGCAGGGGACCTGAAACAATATTTTTCCCTGGCCACATTAACCTGCTCAGACTGGGACATCCCAAGGTGTTCCCAGGCCAGTGTGGAGATGTATTCACCCCACCTGGGCCTTGGTTTGGCCTGTGGCCTCCTCCCAGCTGGATGTTCTGGAAAACCTCCTTGGGGAGGCGACCAGGAAGCATCTTTACTTGATGCCTGAACCACCTAAACCTGCTCCTATCTATGCCAAGGAGCAGAGGCTGTAGTCCCAGTCTTTCACTGGTGATGCCAGATGCCAGCCACCCTCCTGCGGAAACCCATTTTTGGCTGCCATCTCGTCCTTTTGGACATGAGTGGTTAAACTGACCAGTAGATCGAGAGCTTTACCTTCTGGCGCAGCTCTCGTTTGGTCCCAACCAGTGGCGGCTGGTGCATTTTTCACCAGGGGGGGCTATACCATTTTTTTTTTTTTATTTACAATTACATATTGTTAATTACATTATATACAATTACTTTTTGTATTGAAATGTCGCCCTTCTGTCCATCACTTTCATCATGGCCACGCAAGGCCAGCTCAAAGGCACCACAGAACTTCACACAGTCTATTCTTTTCGACTTTATTTGGTACATGGATACATCACACATTTAAGAGGAAACAACGAGTTAACAATAACACCAAACACATTCAAGCAGCTCTGACAGGTGAGTTTGGTGAGTGATTTAAACAAGCAGGCATATATATACCTGCTTGTTTAAATCACTCACGAAAACTATCAATCACGCATCAAAAATATATATATCGGCACACACTGACAAAAAAAACGTGTGTGTGTCCCCGTCCCCGCTCGCCGAGCATAATATGCTTTTCCTAGTAGTACACTGTGACACACACAAATGACTTCTTCCGTGGGGCGATTTGAAAAGCGCCCCACGGGAAGACGTTTTGAGGACGCTGATTGGCTACATTTTATGTCACTCGTTTATATCTTGAATCAGCAATTGGCTAAACTGCTACAGAGACCCGCCTCCGTGGGGCGATTTGAAAAGCGCCCCAGCAGCATCGTCATACAAATGCGCCCTTAAGGCTGCAGTGTACTAGGCATATGTGTACTAGGAAAAGCATATTATGTGCGCAAATTATTTTAAAATCATATTTTACACATATTTCTGGGTGCATTCCATATTTTAAACACACACATATTGACAATTTATATACAGTATATATATTTTTTATTTTTATATTTTGTTTGTGTGTGGTTTAGGGGGGCCGGCGCCCCATCGCCCCCTATGGGCCAGCCGCCACTGGTCACAACAGTGCGGGAACACAAACAACAGTCAGAGTTTTCCTCCCCATGACGCGTAGGGAGGCTACACTCTCGTCCACTGGGGTAAACTCCAACATAGCGGCGCTTGTTAGTATACTATAGTATACTAACATAGTATATATACTATAGTATCCCCTGTGACCTGAGGAATGCAACCTTAGCTAATGCTACTTTCCTAATGTTACCTTGTTAATGCTACCTGACTGGTGTGACCTGAGTAATGCAGCCTTGCTATTGGTACTTGGCTAATGCTACCTTGGCCTACTTTGTTTTTCCTCTTAGCCATTCAGCGGGTGACCGTGTTTTATGATTGCACTCAAACGGTTCAACAGTACCATGTACATGATGAGTCTGTCTGTTCTCTGTTGTGTCCACCAGGCCTCGCTCAATGTGTCATGACTTCTACAACTCCAATGACAACTTCTATGCCAAGTTCTACGACACCAAATTCTACGACAACAACTTCTATGACAACAACTTCTATGACAACTTCTACAACAACTTCTTCGACACCAAATTCTACGACAACACAACTTCTATGACAACAACTTCTACAACAACTTCTTCGACACCTAATTCTACGACAACTTCTATGGCAACAACTCCTACGACACCAAATTCTACGACAACAACTTCTATGACAACAACTTCTATGACAACTTCTACAACAACTTCTTCGACACCAAATTCTACGACAACTTCTTCGACACCAAATTCTACGACAACTTCTTCGACACCAAATTCTACGACAACAACTTCTATGACAACAACTTCTACGACACCAAATGTTATGACAACAACTTCTATGACACATTCTACGACACCAAATGTTATGACAACAACTTCTATGACAAATTCTACGCAACCAAATCTTGCAACAAATCCTACCAATCCTATTATTCCAAATCCTACTACACCACCACCACGAGTGTTCATGAGAGATTTCAGAATCACCATGGGCATCACCTTCGAGGATGCCTTCACCGTCCCGAGCAACGACTCTCCACACAGCTATCAACAACTCTGTGAGTCTCTGTCATGCATTCCACAGATTTTACAGTCTACAGTCAAAAGGTTACAGTTAACGGTCTACCTACCACATGGTCTACAACATGCCACCACCAGCTGTCAGCCATTTTTTAAATAATTTTGGCAAATCATTTTCAATGTATAAAATACCTTGGTCATAGTAATAGCAACAGTATTAGTAATAATGATACTAATCGTGAAATGAATCAGAATCAGAATGTGTTTTATTGCCATATACCGTTGTAAAAACACGCATAGGAATTTGACACGGGTCCGGAGCAACACAGAGGAACGTGCAAAACAAAACAGTACAGACAAGGCAAAACAATAAGTCCTGTGCAAATTTAGCTTTTTAAAATATAAGTCAATCTAAATCTAAATATATACATATAACAATACAAGGCAAAACAATATGTACAAAAATATTCAGTGAGCGGACTAAGTCCAGTGCAAATTTTGCATTTTAATTTAAATCTAAGTATAAATATGTCTGTATGAATGTGTGTGTGGGTGTATGAGGGCTGGGTCCAGTGGGGGGGATCTTCAGAGGGGGAGACGGAGGCCGTGGGGAAGAAGTTCTGTTTGTGGTGTACAGTTCTTGACCTGATGGCCCGCAGCCTCCTGCCGGAGGGGAGCAGTGCAAAGAGACTGTGGCCTGGGTGAGAGGGGTCGGCCATAATCTTTCTGGCCCGCTTCAGGGCCATGGAGTCATGCAGGGTCTGGAGGGAAGGCAGGTTGCAGCCGATAACTCTCTCCGCAGAGCGTATGACACGCCGCTGGTTGGACTTGTCTCTTGCAGTAGGAAACCAGGTGGTGAAGGTGAGGATGGACTCGATGATGGAGGTGTAGAAGAGAACCATCATGGACTGAGGCTGGAGCATTTTGCTCCAGGTTGTTACCACCGCACCAGGTCAGCAGTCTGTCGATCTCCCTCCTATAGGCAGACTCGTCACCCCCAGAGATGAGTCCGATGAGGGTGGTGTCGTCCACAAACTTCAGGAGCTTGACAGACTTGTGGCTGGAGGTGCAGCTGTTTGTGTACAGGGAGAAGAGTAGGGAAAGAACGCAGCCTTGTGGGGAGCCTGTGCTGGTGGACCTGGAGCCAGAGATGGTTTTACCCAGCTTCACATGCTGTTTCCTGTTCGTAAAGAAGTCAGTGATCCACCTGCAGGTAGAGTCAGGCACTCCCAGCTGGGAGAGCACGTGCTCCAGTGTGAGCGGGAGGATGGTGTTGAACGCAGAGCTGAAGTCCCCAACAGGATCCTGGTTAAAGTGCCTGCGGTGTCCAAATGCTGCAGGGTGAAGTGGAGGGCCATGTTCACGGCATCATCTACAGACCTGTTGGCTCTGTAGGCAAACTGTAGGGGGTCCAGTATTGGGTCAGTGATGGCTTTGAGGTGGGCTAACACCAGGCGCTCAAATGACTTCATTCGTTGAGTCCGGTGATCTTAGTTTTCTTTGGGACAGGAATGATGGTGGAGGTCTTGAAGCAAGCTGGAACATAGCATGGAGTTGCATAGGGACTGCACGTTTGCCAGGAATATTCCGGGTAAAGGGGGTTCTGTGTCCCCGCCGACGTAGGCGTAGGAGTGTTCCGGCACGCTTACCCCGTCTGTGTTGAATCCAAGTTTTGGCATGGACAAAGGCTACGGTTCCTCTGACCAATATATCCAATAAATCGGTAGAAAAAATTTGAAAGTCGGGGATTAAATCCGCAGGTGTGGATCCCCTTATGTTAACTAACTCCTCTCTGCTGTAGGTTTCGCCAAACACAACATTGAAAAGACAAACAAAACTGTGTGCAGCAGAACACCACGGCGACGTCATCTTGTGTAAAGTAGTGTATTCGGAATATTTATGGTAACGGTAATAGTAACAATGCTCTACTAAGAAGATATGCCCCTTGTTGGAGTACCTGAAGCCAATAGGGGTGCAGTTGACCACAAGCAGTTAATTGAATGAGAGACAATTGAGGGCGAATGAAAATCACTTTTTATTGTGGTTGTTCTGTTTATATCCTGACGGTGGATAAGAAGACACTTTTTAAGGTGCTTTTCAGTCATACGTTAACTGTTTAAGTGGGAACTGCTATTTTATTTTATTTGATCAGATGTTGGTCATTTCCTTAAATATATCCATGAAAGCAGTGCTGTGCAAGCCACTGCAAGCTACTCCTCACATATAAGCTGTGTTCAGTTATTCCGCTGTTACATTTGTCTGAGAAGCCTATACACTGCTCATAAAGAGACAGAGACTCTCATTTTATAGCCATTAGCTCCATTCACCCCCATGCATTCTACACTGTCCAGCACTCTGCCTTCGGTGCCCACTCTGTTCCCGGTGGTCAGGCGTGGTACTGCACTCTGCCCTAACCCTGCTACTGCAGTCTGTCTCCGACCACGATGACGATGATGATAATAATAGTGATAGTAACGGTAATATATTAGTAATAATGATATGTCAGTAATGGGGATAGTGATGATAGGGATAATAATGGGATAGCAACAATAATATATAATATATCAGAGGTCGGTTCTCGGACCCGTCCTCATCATCCTTCATTATTCACATGCTTTCCCTTGGTCGTGTCATCAGCAGACATGGGATGTCTTTCCATTGTTATACTGATGACAAACAGCTGTACATTAAAACTGGCCCAAGCCCCTCTGCAGCCATGTCATGCCTCACCACTTGTCTTGAGGAGATAAAGGCATGGATGAGCAACAACGTCCTTCAGTTAAACAGTTACAAAACAGAAGCTCTCCTTGTTGGTACCCCACATCAGGTTCAGTCCTCCCCCATATCTCATCTCCCTCACGGTCAGGTCATCCCCCTCTCCTCATCAGTCACTTATTTGTGGGTCAGGTTTGACCAACCGCTGACTTTTAATGACCATATAAAACATCTGTGTAAAACCTCATTCTATCATCTCAAACCTATTTCCAAACTCTGTCCTACTCTAACCCTGTCGGATGAGGCTTGTTCATGCCTTTATCTCTTCTAGGCTAGACTGCCACAATGCACTTTGTTATTGGGATCCCTGGAAAGAGCATCCAACATTCACATTCAAAATAGTGCTGCCAGGAGCCTGATGGAAATTGGTAAACATGAGCATATAACACCGAACACTCTGTTTTCATTGCACTGGCTTCAGGTTAGACTACACATCCTACACAATCCTGTTACTTACACACAAATGCATAAATGGTTATGCATAGTCTACAAGAATTAATCACTCCACAAACCGCCACCTTGCTCCTCAGGACCCCAGTACTAAGCTCCGCCCCCCCCCCGGCCGCGCTTTTTGCGCCGCTGCACCGCCGTCTGTGTTCCTAATCATTGAAGGGCCCCACAGACCCTGGACTCTTTCAAGGCGGGCCTTAAAACCTTTTTATTTAGGAAGGTCTTTTTATGTTAACATTTGTGCTCACTATTTTTAGTAATTTGATTGTGTTTGTTTGCTATGTTTTCAGCTTTGTAGCTCAGCACAAATGAAAAGTGCAATATGAATAAAATGCATTATTAGTAATAGTGATATATCAGTAATGCTGATAGTAATAGGGATAATATGATAGTACCAGTAATATATTGGTAATTGTTACAGTAATAGTAAGCATAGTGATAACGGTAATACATTTCTAAGTGATAATTAGTCATATTAACAGTAATATATTAAGTGAATTGTTAGTGATAGTAACAGTAAAATATTAGTAATTGTGAGGATAATGATAGTATCAGTAAAGTAAATGATAGCCAAATATATTTATTGTAATATATAGATATATATATTTTACAAGTAATAGTAACATGTTTATGTTTATTTAGGATCCCCATTAGCTTTTGTTCTTGACAAAAGCTACTCTTCCTGGGGTCCGTTAGGGATTATTATGTGATAGTAAAATAAACGTGTGTGTGTGTGTGTGTGTGTGTGTGTGTGTGTGTGTGTGTGTGTGTGTGTGTGTGTGTGTGTGTGTGTGTGTGTGTGTGTGTGTGTGTGTGTGTGTGTGTGTGTGTGTGTGTGTGTGTGTGTGTGTGTGTGTGTGTGTGTGTGTGTGTGTGTGTGTGTGTGTGTGTGTGTGAAAAATAATGTGATAATAATAGATAAGACTTTAACCACACTTTCTCTCAGATCCAAAAAAACAGCAGAGTGGCTTTCTCCACCAACCTTGTGTCGGCCGTCTTGATTGTCATCAGGTATATTCATTGTTGTATTTATTGTTAACAGTTATAATGAAATGATATCATAAAAATACTCATAACTACAACAATGATTTGATTAATACAAGGGTACAACAACTAACACGTGTGTGTGTGTGTGTTCTCATCCCAGACCTGGGAGTGTGATCACTTTGTACACGATCACAGCAACAAGCTCTTTAACCTCAACGACATCCGGACACTGGAAAACGGGCTCTTTGCCGATCTCGGGGAAGAGTACAATATGCTCAGGGATTCCAGAAGTAAGGATGCACTGAATCCCGTCAGTACTGCAAGTCATCCTTAGTTTATAAGTATATAGATATATATCTATAGATATAAATATATATAGTGTGTGTATATATCTCAACCTATATATTTGTAATTTACACTACTTGTACATAGGTCCACTGCAATATGTCTCATAGGCAAATATATATACTCATATTTAGCATTTGAAATCTGTTTATTTTGTTTAGTTTTTAAATAATTCACGTTTGTAATTGCTGCTATGTGTGTAAAGAGTGAGGATTGATACACAATATAATTACACAATATAATTAGCCCCAGCCCGGCATCCGGTGCCCCACTCTTCATCAGAGGCATCAGATGACACCACAAGAAAATCGATCGTTGGCCTTGGACCTCTCTCTCTTTCGTGTCCCGTCCAATTTAAATCGAATCTAATGGGCACATCTTCAATTATTATGCATAATAATTGAAGATGTGCATTTCTGCATTGGAAACTTCAACCCGATTATGGTACCTGAAACCAAAAACTTTCTAGTCGTTGTTCACACCTGAGAGGACAAACCGATCCTCACCTGTAAGATAGTAATTTCCTTCCTGGAAGGAAAAAGGTCTCAACTTTACCTGAGCATGAGATGGTGTCAGACTGACTTGTCTGCTCCGCAGTTTTCTTTTGCAGAAACAATGACTTCGGAGAAGGAAGGCTGGACGAAACTTCCGTTATCCCTTGTGAGTCCGACGAGGTGGGGGACAGGACGGCCATCTGCCGGGATGACGGGGTGGGATTTGGGGTGTGGGAGAACCAACAAGACGTCTGTGTCCTGTCAGTGCTGCAGATCCTGCTGGATCGGACCTCGGTGAGTGCCTTTGACCTTGAACATGACCCCACGCAAATACCGACTATGACATTAGCCCCCAAACTTCGCATGACACTAATAATAATAATAATTCATTGCATTTATATAGTGCTTTTGAAGCGCTACAAGTCAAGCATCACATTCACCCATTCATACACACATTCAACCACCGATGGCGGAGTCAGCCATGCAAGGAGACAGCCAGCACGTCAGGAGCAGTTAGGGTTAGGGTGTCCTACTCAAGGACACCTCGACAGGTTTTGCTAGGAGGAGCCGGGGATCGAACCAACACCCTTCCGGTTGTACTTCCTGAGCTATACTGCCACTAACCCCCAAACAAAGCACTTACCCCAGACTACTCTTAACACTAACCCCAAACTACTAATCCCAGACACTCTTAACACTAACACTGAACTAACCTTAACATTAATCCTGACTAACCTTCACACTAACCCCAAACTAACCTTAGCACTAACCTTAGCACTAACCCCAAACTGCTGTAAACACTAACCCTAAACTTACCATGTTTAACCTTAACTACTCACTGACCAGCACTCGTCTAAACATAACCATATTCGTTAGTGTTAGGGGGTGATAATGTGTGATAAAGGCTATACAAATAATGTTGACTTGTGGCAACTACGCTCATTTTACCCCTAAATCCAGACTAGACACATCCTTCTAAAGATGGATAGGAGTGTCTCACCTCTGACCACTGGAAGTAAAATAAGTAAGACATTGTGGGCTTTGCTCGACAGGCAAAGTTAATAGTAAGAAAGCGATTCATTTCATATCCCAGACCCTGGCAGTCAGTGACCTTCCAGTGTTCCTGGACGATCTCAACAACACGGTGAATAATGTCTCCAGCGAGGTTGTGGAATCTCCAGCCAACATCCACACCATCGTCCGCATCCTGACTTTGGTGGCCAACACCTCCCGGTTAACGGTCATCAACGAGACCCTCATGACGGTAACGGCATTTTGGTAACCCTGACGTTTGATGGTCCATTATCCCGCAGTGCCGCTCGCTGCTCAATAAGCTTGTTCTATGTTCCCTTGCAGGACATTCTGGGGACGGTAAATGTTGTGGTAGATGATGAGTCCAGGAATGCCTGGGACATCCTAAACACCAATTTCCCACCAATTAATCGCGCAAACCGTGAACTCATTGTGACTCGGCCTGACAGCTCAGCCTTACTGGCTTCTCTTGAGACAATATCGACATTCCTTACGAACGAGTCAGAGTTGAACATCGCCACAAGCCTGATCATCTTGAACAAAAACAGGCTTACTGGATCGTTTACTGCCGATCTCAACTCCTCAGTGGTTTTGGACCTTCCGGGACCGCTCCTGGACCCGGAAAACTTCCTTACCACCATCATCTTTGATTCCCTTGACAACGTTCTTCCGGCCACCAACGCAAGCGACGTCACCTTGACAATCAACGGGAACGTGGTTCTGGCCAGGACCGACAGTGCTGTGAACAACGTGACGTTCATCTTCGACGTGGCCAACACAACTCTGGGGAATCCTCAGTGTGTCTTCTGGAACTTCAGCCTGCTGGACAATCGGGGGGCGTGGGACAGCACAGGCTGCACAGTGGTGAGGAGTGGCGACCAAACGGTCACCTGCAACTGCAACCATCTCACCTCCTTCTCCATCCTCATGTCACCTATCGACCTGGACCTACCCATTCTGGATTTCATCACCTACATTGGCGTGAGCATATCTATGGCCTCCTTGGTGATATGTCTCATCATCGAAGCCATGGTCTGGAGGAAGATACGAAGGAACTCCACCTCCTATTTACGACACGTGTGCATCGTCAACATCGCGGTGTCGCTGCTGATGGCAAACATCTGGTTCATCATTAGTGCCGCGATTTCGGACTCTGTGTCTGTGAATCCCCCTTCGTGCTCCGCCGCCACGTTCTTCATCCACTTCTTCTACCTGTCCATGTTTTTCTGGATGCTGATGTCGGCTCTGCTGCTGCTCTACCGCGCCATCTGGGTCTTCGGCGGCATGTCTGACGGTAGCATGCTGGCGGTGGGTTTCTCCATGGGCTACGGCGCGCCAGTTATCATCGCGGTTGTCACGGTGGCGGTAACGGCCCCAAGCGGCACGTACTTCCGGCCGACGGGGATCTGCTGGCTGAACTGGGAGGAGTCCAAGGCGCTGCTGGCGTTCGTGATCCCGGCGCTGGCCATCGTGGTCATCAACCTGCTCATCCTGTTGGTGATATTCTACAAGATTCTGTGCAGCCGAAGCATGGACACTTCTGAAAGGAGTGTCCTGCTGGTCATCGCCCGTAATCTGGCCATCCTCACACCCTTCTTCGGGACCACCTGGGGCTTGGGCGTAGGAATCATGATCAACCCCAGGAACGTCGGCATCCACGTCACCTTTGCCTTATTCAACTCACTGCAGGTACACAAGTTAATATATTGTATATATGTATTTATAACCGAGCTTAGCAGTACAGGAGCACAGGGAGACCAGCGGGGACGGTTCACTACACTGCTTACTGTGTCAATTATACCGCTCCATACATTTGGTAAAGATTTGTCTTACTTCTTCACAAAGGGCTTCTTCATATTGGTCTTTGGAACTCTATTGGACCAAAAGGTATGAACACTCTTTACACATACTGTATGTTTGTCGCTGGGGGTTCCTAAAAAAGGTTTTTACCCTAAGCTGCAATTATTATTTTGAAATTCCAGGTCCTAGATGTGCTGAAGGTATATTCGGCTGCTGTGACCACCGGTACACGGGTAAGAAAGGCTGCACCTTGTCTGGTTGCGTCCTCCATATCTCCCTGCCATAACCGACCAACCTTCTCTTCTGTTCTCTAGAGCACTTCGGCCGGCAACACATCTTCCAGTGGACTGGCGTTCTTACGCAACTGGGGCAGGAGAGGACGTGAGAACAGTTCCTGGCCTTTCTTAAATGGATTAGTCTCACAGACCGACGTTATCACAGTCCCGTCAGGATCAATGAGGATCAATTGTTAGAACGTTCAGGAAACTCTGAGCACATCTTTACTGCATTTATTTTGTATTCTACTGTATTTTTATATACGTATTTCACTGGATTATACTGCATTCTACTGTATTGTACTGTATTATATCGTTTTCTACCGCATTACATTGTATTCTTCTATATTCCACTGGGTTCTATTGCATATATTTGATCCTGCTGTATGTTCTGTCTTTGCAGGTGGTTACACTCTGAGCTCGGGGGCTGCGACCAGCACACCTGGAGGAACTGAATCTCATACCAACACCTGACTGCCTCACAGCCAATCGGAACATCCCTTCATGTGGCCAATCTGTCCAATCACACTTTTTAAATGGATCATCACTGAAAATATTGAACATATTGCATATCCTTATTTAAACAACCTATCTGTGCTCAATAAAATGGTATACATTATCATATACAGGTATATATTCTATAGTAAAACCATGGAATTCAGCTGGCATGTATAATGGGGAACATTTGTTTGTGAATATTAAACGTTATATTAACTATTTGTGAGAAATTGAAATGCGTTACATGTTTGTTGTTTCAGTTCTATTTTCGGAGTTTCTGCTTTAGTAAAGATGTGTAACTTTAGTTTGGTCTGCCTCGACACGCGCAGCGCTCCCCATGTGATCGGAGAACAACAGCTGAGAGATCGGATGCAAAATGTCTGCTTTGTTTGTCTTAAACAAATGTGCGTGACTCCGTCTGTCTGGGCCATTGACTCACAGAAGACATCAGTCAAATTTGAGCTGAAGCATCGCCAGCAGGCAAAACTACCGTCGGAACTACTCCGCCCCACGGGGGCACTATGGAGAGGTCTAGTTAGGTAGCCTGAGAGGGTCAAAAAGCATTTTTCCGGTCTCTTACTTCCTGTGAGCTGTGTTCTTACTTCCTGTGTTCTCTCACTTCCTGTGAGCGGTGTGTTCTCTTACTTAATGTCGGCTGGACACCAGACCGACATTAAGAACAAGATAGGAACAACAGGGAAAAGACACTAAATATAGTTTTCTGAAGCAATATTCCGAAATATGTAACAAATGGATATCCCTCTACCGAAAGTCTCTCCCACCTCTCAACTCATGTAACCAAAATGGATATCATTCCCCATACATCATTTACATTCATGCCTGTAGTTAGGTAAAGTTCGGCATATAAAGAGGTGTAGTTAGGTATAAAGACAAGGTCTAACTAGGTGTAGTTAGGACACATTACATAGTAGTAGTGAACTACGGATATTCATCCATAACAGTGAGTCGAAAAGGCTTTAGTAAATATGTCTACATCTCAGCAGCATTTTGGGTTTTCTTGTGGAATTGTTTAGTTTTACCAACTATTGTTTCTAGATGGGTTCTACCAGTTGGGTTCTACCAACTGTAATGTTTCCAGTTGGGTTCTACCAGTTGGGTTCTACCTACTGTATTAACCAGATCAGCACCCTGAGGGGGCGGAGTCTAGTTCAACCAATGAACTAGATGCTACACCAAGACAGGAGAACTCCAATGATAACATAGCAGTGTCTTTCCCTCTTGGTTTGTATATGATTTGTCTTGTTTGAGCTGCAGGTGGTTTTGCATGTGGAGACGGTGGCTGACCTTTTGGTGTTGTGTTGCTTCCCAACATGGCCTCCGTGTAAACACAGGACCACACCAACAACGCCATTCAAATGTCCTCCTCACAGCCAGCTAGTTATTCATTAGCAGCCCTGACAAGGTCATCAAAATACCACAGATTAGTTCCCCCCCCCCCCCCCTCGATATTAGAAAGGAACCAGGATGATCCGAGGGGTGATTTGGGGGGTTCTGGTATGGGGCTGGGAAGAAGAAGGAACCACTGGTGTTGCACTGCTGGGTTCTTGTTCACCACGGGACCTGTCCGGAAAACTCTGTAAAAGGATTCAAAAGACTATCAATTGGGGTGTGTAAGTGTCGGGCCGCGACCCCCTCCGACCTGCAACTGGAGTGCGACCCATTTTGGGTCCCACCCCATAGTTTAAGAAACACTGCTTCAGTGAAACAATGCTCGTCACATGACCTTTTCTGAGGAGACAAGGTCAGGAAGAGACGAGGAAGGACGCCAAGGTCTTTAAGTGATGAGGTCTCAAGGAGTTGAGCTGCAGTTGACGAGGTCTCAAGGAAACAAAGTCTCGAGGAGACGAGGAAGGAGACAAGGTTAAAAAAGAGACAAACATCTTGAGGAGGTAGATGAAGTGTAGGAGACGAGCTCTGAAGGAGAAGGACACATTTGGTAAACAAATAAACATGGAAAAGTCCTAAGGCTCTCCCCCTTGGATAGCATGGAGATAAATTAGTGATGCAAATCGTTTGTTAAGGACAAACTCACGCATTAACACACACCCACACGCACACATACACACACATGCACACACACACACACACACGCACACACACACGCAGACAGGGGAGGCCACACACACATTTGCCCTCCATCAGCTGCGGAGCTTCGTTGAGGAGCTCCGGGGATCCGTGAGCCACCAGACCTGCTGAGACCTCTCTTCTGGTAGGTAGCTCCTCTCTTCCTCGCTCTCCAGCACTCAGATCGTAGAACTAGAGGTTGATGTGGTGATGGGCTGCTGTCCAGTAAGGCCGCAGATGCCCCCATCGGTCCGATCTGTTTTAGTGACGAGGTCAATAGAACAGATCGGACCGATGTGCCTTGAAATGTAGACCCTTAAGATGCCGTGTTCAGAAAAGGGTTGTATTCTGCATTGGAATAGTAATTATTATATATTATATATGTTAATTAAGAGTTCCTCGTTAGAAGTGTAAAAAAAAAAGCACTCAACATTTTTTGGATGACTGAAAGAGTGTGATTTACTGTGGTATAATTGTGTGTGTCCGTTGAATGTTAAAAGTGTGTTGGCATGTAAGGCTCTGTCTAAGGGTCCCCTTTTGGAAGCATATGAAAGATCCTGGTTAGGTTCCTTGGTGTGACTTTTAAGGAAATATTGAAAGTGTGTGCTTTGTGTGTCGTGCTGTGATTGTTTGCTGTCGACACATCGTTTGGCCTAAGTGACGTTGGTTAAGTTGGTTAAGTGTGAACGAGGTAACAAGCCTTGTCACAAACCTTCTTACAAAGCAAGGAAGGTTTCTAAATAGGAGCCAAGGTTCTAGGAAGCATAGAAGGTCCCTACATAGGAGCCAAGTTTCTCGCAAGCATGGGAGGTTTCTAGATAGGGGCCAAGGTTCTAGGAAGCAACAAAGGTTCCTTCGATAGGGGCCAGGGCCAAGGTTATAGGAAGCATGGAAGGTTCCTTCGATAGGGGAAAAGGTTCTAGGAACCATGGAAGGTTTCTAGATAGGGGCCAAGGTTCTCGCAAGCATGGAAGGTTTCTAGATAGGGGCCAAGGTTCTCAAATGCATGGAAGGTTCCTTCGATAGGGGCCAAGGTTCTAGGAAGCAACAAAGCTTCCTTTGATAGGGGCCAGGGCCAAGGTTTTAGGAAGCATGGAAGGTTCCTTCGATAAGGGAAAAGGTTCTATGAACCATGGAAGGTTTCTAGATAGGGGCAGGGCCAAGGTTCTAGGAAGCATGGAAGGTTCCTTCAATAGGGGCCAAGGTTCTAGGAACCATGGAAGGTTCCTTCAATAGGGGACAAGGTTATAGGAACCATGGAAGGTCCCTAGATAAGAGCCAAGGTTCTAGGAAGCGTGGAAGGTTCCTTCGATAGGGGCCAAGGTTCTAGGAAGCATGGAAGGTCCCTAGATAGGGGCCAAGGTTTTAAGACGCATGGAAGGTTCCTTAGATAGGGCCCAAGGTTCTAGGAAGCATGGAAGGTTCCTTGGATATGGGCCAAAGTTCTAGGAAGCATGGAATGTCCTAGATAGGAGTCAAGGTTCTAGGAAGCATGGAAGGTTCCTCGTTAGGAGGTTCTAGGAAGCACGGTCATAGAAGTATTTGTGTTATTTCAAAGTCAAAGTCCAAAGAGATGAGCTCAAGTCAGTCATGGTGCCTATGCAAAGTCATGCAAATACACACACACACACACACACACACACACACACACACACACACACACACACACACACACACACACTGCTTGTATGTCGTATGTGTATTGGTGTGTATTAGTGTGTGTATAAGGTGTGTGTTAGGGTGTATTGATGTGTATTGGTGGTGTGTATTAGTTGTGTATTGGTGTGTATTGGTGTGTATTAGGTGTGTATAAAACATGTATTAGTGTGTATTAAACGTGTATTAGTGTGTATTAGACATGTGTATTAGTGTGTATCGGTGTGTATTAAACATGTATTAATGTGTATTAGTGTGCATAAGTGCGTAACAGTGTGTGTGTGTTTCATCCATCAGGCACCATGCTGTGCAGGTTACTGTTCCTCCTGGGAGCAGTCTTCATCTACCACCAGGTAACACACATCAATTACGAATAACCAATAACCAATAATCAATCATCAATAAGAAATACGAATAACCAATTATCAGTAATTACATGCATTCAATACACAAAATGTAATTAGTAATTATCCTCTCTCTTTCTCTAGGTCATCGGAGGGGGTAATGCACACTATACTACATAACAATATACTACATATATAACAATATACTACATAACAATATACTACATATATAACAATATACTACACAACAATATTCTACAT
>CM051019.1:17406684-17421684 GCA_027704905.1 Muraenolepis orangiensis
ACATCTGGAGTAACGAAGTGTGTTACAACACAACCACGTGTTGCAACGGCACCACCTGCGACCAACCCATCACACACTTCAGCCCCATCTGCATCCCCAAGATCCAAGGTACCAGTGCACGTGCACACGCACGCACACGCGCACAACTACAAACATGGGAAAACGTGCCTCTTCCCACCATTAACTAAAGATCACCGTTTTCACACTGAATACGGTATCAACTCCCGTATTGGTTAATACGGGTGTCGATACCGTATTAGTTAGTGCGCATCGAATACACTGATGTTCACACTTTCTTCTAATTCACGATTCGCTGCGCACTCGATACACACGATAGAGAAGCGAATGCGCATTCAATTAGGAGACTGGTAAGTTGAGTGTGAAGTGAAAGTAATGCGCATTAAAGATTCTGTTCACACACACACGCACAGGAAGCGAAGCCCGTAGTAGTTTTATTGCTTTGCACCCGAACTAGTTACTTCGGGATCGAAACCACCTACCCAAGGTGGATTAGTTAATGCGCACTAGTTGGGTAGCGAATGAGCATTACTTGCCAGTGTGAAAAAAGCGAAACGAAACTAGTTTCGCAGCGGTACCATATTTAAGCCCATTGTGAAAACGGTATAATACCGTTTTCACACTGGGCTAAAATACGGTAACAACCCTTCAACCCTAAACCTGGTTGAAACAACCCAATGACCCGTTCTCCCTCTCCATAGTTCAGATCGTGGGGACGGTGACGGTTCTGGTCCCTTGGGACGACGTGGCAGAGCAGAAGGTGCATCCTACAATTGTTGTTTGTCATTTCTTTCTGATGATTAAAAAAATCTGATAGAAAATTTAAAAAAAAATTCTGTCCATCTGTATCTGTGTCTGTTTTTTTCCACAGCTTATCACCGGCATGAAGACTCTGAACGGCTTAGAGTATTTGAACGTGACGGCGCTGGAGAGGTACCCCCAACCAAGACCCCTCCTATCTGGTGGTGGTCTAAGTGGTCGACTCAACAACACTTACATATCAAACATAATCACTTCAATTCACCTCATCAACGCCTGCGTCATCCTGCATAGAGGAAGGGAATGTCCACCATAATGGATCAACAAAACAATTAAATGCAGCATGCAATTTAATTGTATATAATCCAAACCTTACTGCCCTCAGTCAAGGAACCCCAACTTTAAACCGATTTGTTTTCAATGATGATATTTTAAATCATTATAATAATGTTATTATTAATACTTTATTAGTTGCTCTTGTACTAGCAAGAACCCCCCCCCCCCCCATTACATAGATCTAGAAGCCAGTAGAGCATGACCACTTATACTAGCCAGTAACTATTACATAGATCTAGAACCAGTATAACCTGACCACTGTTACTATTCCATAGTTCTATAACCAGGTAGAACAGGGCCACTGATACTAGCCAGCAGCTATTACATAGATCTAGAACCAGGTAGAACATAACCACTGCAACTAGCCAGTAACTATCAGACAGATCTGGAACCAGTAGAACATGAACACTGAGACGACTACACCAGTGAAAGTGTTGAGGAGGGAAGAGAGAAAGAGAGAGACCATCTTCACTAATCAATATCAAATGTTTGTGATGGTGATCCCAACGCGATTTGTACGCCGACATGAATGGCCGCTGTCCTGTGATTTATCCGCTCCTTCAGCGATCTCATCGCCGACTTCGAGGCCAATGTGAGCGCCTTGTTCACCACGGCCAAACTGCTGGAGGTCCTCGCCGCCCTGGAGCTGGACATCGGGGCGTCCATCACCATGGACACCATCGGTGAGACGCTCTGTCTAACCCCTACCTGTTCCTTAGTGACCCGTCTCTGTACCGTCTAACCCCTACCTGCTCCTTAATGACCCGTCTCTGTACCGTCTAACCCCTACCTGCTCCTTAATGACCCGTCTCTGTACCGTCTAACCCCTACCTGCTCCTTAATGACCCGTCTCTGTACTGTCTAACCCCTACCTGCTCCTTAATGACCCATCTCTGTTCTGTCTAACCCCTACCTGCTCCTTAATGACCCATCTATGTACCGTCTAACCCATACCTGCTCCTTAATGACCCGTCTCTGTACCGTCTAACCCCTACCTGCTCCTTAATGACCCGTCTCTGTACTGTTTAACCCCTACCTGCTCCTTGATGACCTGTCTCTGTACTGTTTAACCCCTACCTGCTCCTTAATGACCCGTCTCTGTTCTGTCTAACCCCTACCTGCTCCTTAATGACCCGTCTCTGTACCGTCTAACCCCTACCTGCTCCTTAATGACCCGTCTCTGTACCGTCTAACCCCTACCTGCTCCTTAATGACCCGTCTCTGTACCGTTTAACCCCTACCTGCTCCTTAATGACCCGTCTCTGTACTGTTTAACCCCTACCTGCTCCTTGATGACCTGTCTCTGTACTGTTTAATCCCTACCTGCTCCTTGATGACCTGTCTCTGTACTGTCTAACCCCTACATGCTCCATGATGCCAGGCCTTGTAAAGATGACAGCCCCGGGGTCGCTGGTGTGTTACGATTCGACCCCGGTACTTTCCTGCAACTTCCACGAGGTGACAACATTGGCCGTCTGGTCAATGAGCCGCGGGGAGGAGTTCTCGGAGCTGGGCAACGGCAGCGTAGCGCAGATCAACAACCAGTGTGGGACCGCCGAGCTGCCAGGCTGTCTGATCCTCACCCTGATCAAGGTGAAGGGGAACTGGGCAGGTGAGGAGGTCGTTAACACGCTAAACACACTCAAGCCGCTTAAGTGGTCTTATTTAAGCTAAAGGTGTAACGCTAACCGCGGTTTCCCTGCCGACAGGCACGTTCAAGTGCGGTTTCTCGGAGGGGTCGGTGCGCCACACGGCCCAGCTGGACCTGACGGTGGCCCTCCTGCCGGACACCATCGAAATGCTGGTGACCCCGCTGACCGTGGACTGCTCCGAGTTGACACCGGCGGACAACCTGAAGGTGAAGGTGACCACCATCATCCCCAACAGCACCGAGGACTTCCTGGTCACGTGGTCGTACCGCGGCGTCATGAAGGGCGAGCTGCAGCCCGTCGGTAAGAGGATGGCTTCTTTTTCTTCCCTGGCCTTAAGTCCTTAAGGTGGTGTTCCGTTCACCTAATGAACCCCCACGGCGTTAAGAACCAGTATTGTTATCCACACACGCTACAATAAAACGGAACGAGTGTCTATATTGCAAACGAGTGGACAAATCGGACAAATCAGCCCCGCCCGATGAACTAACAAGAACTTGTGACTTTCTCCTAGAATTCTTCGATGGATTGCACTTCACCATGGAGCCGTCAATCAGCTGTACGACTAGCGACTTGGCCCACTACATCAACATCACCTTCAAGAACCAGAAGGACCAGACGAAGACCACCCGCATGGACTTCCCGGTCCTTTACCGTAAAGAACCGCTCACTTCATATCCCAGAACTGGAAGACATGAACACTATCAGGTTTAGACTAGGGGAAGGACCATATGTAGTGCTACTAGTAGTATTACATATATTATTACATGTAGTATTACCTGTACTTTAAGTACTACTTGCAGTGTAACTTGTACTATTACCGTAAGTCGGAATATCTGTCATATGACTTGTAGTATTGCCTGTATGATAACTTGTAGAATAACTTGTAGTATTACTTGTAGTAGTACTTGCAGTATAACTTGTAGTATTACCTGTAGTAATACATGTAGTATAACTTGTAGTATTACTTGTCATCTAACTTGTAATATTACCTGTCATAATATAGTATAATAATAATAATAATAATAATAATAAAATAGTAGTTAAACGTGTAGTTTTACCCGTAGTAACACATGTAGCAGAACATGTAGTGTTACTTGTAGTTAAACTTGTAGTAGTAGTATAACATGTAGTAGTATAACTTGTAGTAGTATAACATGTAGTAGTATAACATGTAGTAGTATAACGTGTAGTAGTATAACATGTAGTAGTATAACGTGTAGTAGTATAACATGTAGTAGTATAACATGTAGTAGTATAACTTGAAGTAGTATAACTTGTAGTAGTATAACATGTAGTAGTATAACATGTAGTAGTATAACATGTAGTAGTATAACTTGCAGTAGTATAACTTGTAGTCGTATAACTTGTAGTAGTATAACTTGTAGTAGTATAACTTGTAGTAGTGTAACTTGTAGTAGTGTAACTGGTAGTAGTATAACTCAGGGGTTCCCAACCGCCGGGCCGCGGACCGGTACCGGGCCGTGGAGGTGTTACTGCCGGGCCGCGAAACAGCTGTGTGTTTATCATCATATTTGACTCAAGTATAGAGTATAGGTGAACGGCGGGCGGTATAATCTATATATAGAGATGATATATATAGTATAATCTATATAGATTATATAGCGGTATATATGGGCGGTATAATCTATATATATAGATTAAATATATATCGGCGGCATAACGAGAGACTTTCAGTTGCACGCGCTACTAAAGAGACTACGCGCTAGTGATGTGTCGGTCGCGAACGAGCCGGCTAAAAGAGTCGGCTCTTTTAAGTGAACGACGGGAGCCGGCTCGCACCCGAGAACAAGCCGGGTTTTTTTTACGGGTGCTCCGTGTACATGCGCGTTTATACTGAAATAGAGCCCTGCCGTTTTGTTGACAACCGGTCCACGAGATTTTTTTCATGTATCTGCCGGTCCGTGGCACAAAAAAGGTTGGGAACCCCTGGTAACTTGTAGTTTTACCCGTAGTAACACATGTGGTAGGACGGATAGTGCTACTTGTAGACTCAACCCTGTGCTGGTTTTCAGCTGGTGCTCCCTTCTGTGAGGAGGAGGTGATGGACCTCGCGATGTGGCCTCGGACCCCCGGTGGGAACACGGTGTATAACCGTTCCTGTGGCGAAGGCCGTGTCGGCTTCGCCTCGCGGACATGTGAAGGCAAAGTCTGGCAGGAGGTCTTCTACCAGTGTGTCTCCAAGGAGATGTTCGATATGCTGAACGTAGCCGACGTAACTAACCATCTCTAACCTACAGCTAGTTATAGTAACCATCTCTAACCTACAGCTTGTTATAATAACCACCTCTTACCTACAGCTAGTTAGAATAACCATCTCTAACCTACAGCTAGTTATAATAACTACCCCTTACTTACAGCTAGTTATAATAACCATCTCTTACCTACAGCTGGTTATATTATCCATCTCCAACCTACAGCTAGTTATAATAACCATCTCTAACCTACAGCTAGTTATATTATCCATCTCTAACCTACAGCTAGTTATAATAACCATCTCTAACCTACAGCTGGTTATATTATCCATCTCTAACCTACAGCTAGTTATAATAACCATCTCTAACCTACAGCTAGTTAGAATAACCATCTCTAACCTACAGCTAGTTATAATAACCATCTCTAACCTACAGCTAGTTATAATAACCATCTCTTACCTACAGCTGGTTATATTATCCATCTCTAACCTACAGCTAGTTAGAATAACCATCTCTAACCTACAGCTAGTTATATTATCCATCTCTAACCTACAGCTAGTTATAATAACCATCTCTAACCTACAGCTGGTTATATTATCCATCTCTAACCTACAGCTAGTTAGAATAACCATCTCTAACCTACAGCTAGTTAGAATAACCATCTCTAACCTACAGCTAATTATAATAACCATCTCTTACCTACAGCTGGTTATATTATCCATCTCTAACCTATAGCTAGTTATAATAACCATCTCTAACCTACAGCTGGTTATATTATCCATCTCTAACCTACAGCTAGTTATAATAACCATCTCTAACCTACAGCTAGTTAGAATAACCATCTCTAACCTACAGCTAGTTATAATAACCATCTCTAACCTACAGCTAGTTAGAATAACCATCTCTAACCTACAGCTAGTTAGAATAACCACCTCTTACCTACAGCTAGTTATAATAACCATCTCTAACCTACAGCTAGTTATAATAACCATCTCTAACCTACAGCTAGTTATAATAACCATCTCTAACCTACAGCTAGTTATAATAACTACCCCTTACGTACAGCTAGTTATAATAACCATCTCTTACCTACAGCTAGTTATATTATCCATCTCTAACCTACAGCTAGTTATAATAACTACCCCTTACTTACAGCTAGTTAGAATAACCATCTCTTACCTACAGCTAGTTATATTATCCATCTCTAACCTACAGCTAGTTATAATAACCATCTCTAACCTACAGCTAGTTATAATAACTACCCCTTACTTACAGCTAGTTATAATAACCATCTCTTACCTACAGCTAGTTATATTATCCATCTCTAACCTACAGCTAGTTATAACAATCATCTTTAACCTACAGGTAGTTATAATAACTACCCCTTACTTACAGCTAGTTATATTAACCATCTCTAACCTACAGCTAGTTATATTAACCATCTCTAACCTACAGCTAGTTATAACAATCATCTTTAACCTACAGCTAGTTATAATATCCATCTCTAACCTATAGCTAGTTATAATAACCATTTCTATCCTACAGATAGTTATATTATCCATCTCTTACCTACAGCTAGCTATATTATCCATTTCTAACCTACAAATAGTTATATTATCCATCTTTAACCTTCAGCTAGTTATATTATCCATCTCTAACCTACAGCTAGTTATATTATCTTTATCTAACTTACAGCTAGTTATATTATCCATCTCTCACCGACAGCTAGTTATATTTTCTATCTCTAACTTACAGCTAGTTATATTAATAATCTCTAACACGATGCCTACAGCTAATAATATTGATATATTTCACCACACTCACAGAAGTAGGTCATAAACCAAGAGTGATGAAATGAAAACCTTATGTTTCACAGAACTTTAAACAAGGCTTTGGCGCGACCCAGGGTGCAGCTGAGGTCATCTTCGGGGGCCTGAATAACGGCTCCAACAAGAACTCTGGCTCCAAGGAGGACCTGGCGGACCTCACTGCCTCCATCGACATCCTCAACACTATGGCACAGGCTTCCGGGAACATCGTTCTCCAGGATCCTATACTTCCTGTGAGTATTATGCTGCTGATGCATATCAACATTTAAACCCTCTATAATTAAAAAAGGTAATGAACCAGTGTACCGGACGGACTGAAGTCTCCCCGGCGCCAGGTCACACCACAAAATGACGTCATCGTCTTTCCTCTTCCAGAATCTGATCGGCGCGGCCAGCAACATGCTGAACCAATCATGGGACGCCGTCAACATTACCATCCAGAACTCAATGTCCTCCAACTACCTGGAGTCTGTGGAGGGCCTGGTGCACAACATCATGGCCAACAACAGCAAGGGAGTCGACAGTGAAAACGTCCAGCTCAACATCTGCGACACCCTGGAGGAGCAGAGCTGTGCCACCGAGGTGTTCGGCGTCGACGTCAACCTGAACAGCAGCCAGGGCGTCATCAAGACCATGGCGGTGAAGAACCTGGCAGAAAAACTGGAGAACAATTTCAAGGGCAGCAAGACAGCAAGTCTGGTGGTGTCGGCCACGCTGCAGAGCAGCGACAGCAAGCAGATCAAAATCCAACTGGACTTCCCCCAGGAGCACCCGGAATACAACAAGGTGCTCTGCGTCTTCTGGAACATCACGTCGCACAAGTGGTCCGACGAGGGCTGCCAGTCGATAACCGACAAATCGGGGAATAGAACCATCTGCACTTGCACTCATCTGACGCCCTTCTCGGCCCTGATGTCCAAGAATGTCCTGATTCTGCCCTTCCTGGACGAAATCACCTACCTGGGTCTGGGCGTGTCCATCTGTGCCCTGCTGCTCTTCCTCATCATTGAGGCCCTCGTGTGGTCTGCCGTCGTCAAGAGCAACCTCTCGCACTTCCGTCACACGTCCCTGGTCAACATCTCCATCAGCCTCCTCCTGGCGGACCTCTGCTTCCTGGCATCCGCCTTCCCTGACAAGATCAGTGACACCATGTGCCTGGTGTTCACCATCTGCAAGCACTTCTTCTTCCTAACCATGTTCTGCTGGATGCTGTGCCTCAGCGTGATGCTGGTCCACCAGCTCATCTTCGTGTTCAGCCCCCTGAGGAAGAGGGTCTTCATGTTCCTGTCCAGCATTGTGGGCTACGTGGTGCCCATGCTCATCGTGGGATCCACCTACGTTTACTATGAGTACACTGGTGGGGAGTACCTGAAGATGGAGACCTGCTGGCTGACCTACGACGGTCTGCTGAGGGGGTCCATCCACGCCTTTCTGCTGCCCGTGGCCGCTGTGGTCCTCACCAACATGTTCTCCATGGGCGTGGTCATCCTCACGCTCACCAAGACCGCCGTCCCCGACGACAACAAATCCGACGCAGATACCGTCAAGAGCATCCTGAAGGTGATGCTGTTACTCACTCCGGCCTTCGGGGTCACGTGGATCCTGGGCTTCGTCCTGCTGCTCTTAGGCGACTCAGATCCGGATGCGTCCACCGACGGAACAAAGGCGCCCGGTTTCCTTATCTTCATCAACTACGCCTTCACCATCCTCAACACCTTCCAGGTATCATGGAAATGGCGGAAAGGGAGAGGGTGGTTTAGGTGTTCTGACTCCCCACCGAAAGGTTGTGGGTTTGATCCCCATACAATTGACCTGCAGGCGTCCTTGAGCAAAATGCCCCCTAATAACCATTACCAGTCATATTACTGTACCCTAATTAAATGAAAGTCGTGGAACTGTCCAAGTGGTCAACATTTTGACCTGGGGGTCCTTCACCAATACAATTATATCGATTTTAGATCAATAGATAGATTTTTAAATGTGTCTTAAATATTGTGTTTCCATTAATTGTGACTGTGTTCCCAGGGCTTGTTTATATTCTTGGCGGGTGTTCTTGCGGAACAAAAGGTATGTGATTTTAATGTGAATGTAATACTGTCAAACAAAAACCACACTAATCCTCTGTCAATAATACATAAGTCCATCCAGCGAGAACATTAATTTCTCTTTGGTTCGAATTGACACCAGGTACGGCAGGAGGTGGTCAAGCTAATATTGTCCAAGGTAAGAGCAGGTCCAGTCAGCGGAACTTCTACACATCCAGACAACATCTACCATTGAATGTTTGTTTTCTGTTAGTTCTGTTTTCAGAACATCTAAACACAGACAGACAGCATTTACACTTTCATGCTCCCCCCCTTTCTGACCCCCAGACCTCGTCAGGCGAGAAGAGCGAGAATAAAACAACCAACACCTCAAAGAACTGAGGTGGGTGTGAAAAGGTGGTGGAAGTGATGTGACGCTTGCGGCGGTGGTAGTGGAGGTGGAGGTGAAGGTGTCGGAGGTGATGACGATGTTGGTGTTGGAGTCGATGTTGTTGGAGGTGGTTGTGGTGTTTGTGGAGGGGATGGTGTTGGAAGCGGGGATGGTGTTGGAGGTAATGATGTTGGCGGGGACGGCGTTGGAGGGGATGTTGACGGTGTTGAAGGTGATGGTGGTGGTGGTGGTGGTGGTGGTGATGGTTTTGATGTGACATGTTGGAGGTGACGGTGTTGGAGGTGGTGATGGTGTTGGAGGTGATGATGGCAGGGATGGTGTTGGAGGTGATGGTGTTTTAGAGGTGACTGTTGGTCATGATGGTGGCGGTCATATCCTCGTAATCGTTGTATAATTATACAATAGGAGGTGATGGTGTTGGAGGTGATGGTGGTGGTGATGGTGTATTTATACAGTAGGTGTTGAAGACAGCAGGAGATATTTCAGAAGACGAGGAGGACGAGGAGGAGGACCGGCTCAGCTTCCAGGACACATAGTAGTACACTGATATATAGTATATATAGTATATATAGTTTACTAATATATGTATAGTCATAGTACAAGCTGTAACTACACTGTAGACATGTACATATCGTAGTATTTTAGAAAGAGGGCTGTACGCAATGTGTTTACATTCATAGAGAATGTAAAATTATTTTGTACAGGACACATGCATCACAAAGGGAATGACTACTGCATTTAATTTGAATTTAATTTATTTTAATTACTTATTTACATGAGTGTAATGTTATGAATGACATGACTAGTATTGAGATATCTGCGTTTTAGATCAAACCATTGAAATTTGTCCACAGAAGCACAGCATGTAACTTCTCAATATTGTAATAGTTGTAATATTGTACTAGTTTTAATATGGTAATAGTTTTAATATTGGAATTGTACATTCATATTGGAATACTTACAATTATTATATAGCCTTAGACAAAAAGGTTAGGAATGAGATAATATTTAATTTTATTCTGTAGATCAAAAAATGTCCAATCAACAAATGAGTGACTTGCTTTCATGACACCTAAAGAGAGCGCCTCATGTTGCTGTCAATAAAGTTTATTCTGTCTAAATGTGGTGTATCAGTAAAGTTGTGAGTGAAGTCTGAATGCGGTGTGTCAATACAGTTGATTCTGTCTGAATGTGGTATGTCAAGGTAGTGGTAGTAGTAGTAGTAGTAGTAGTAGTAGTAGTAGTAGTAGTAGTAGTAGTAGTAGTAGTAGTAGTAGTAGTAGTAGTAATAGTAGTAGTAGTAGTAGTAGCAGCAGTAGTAGTAGTAGTAGTAGTGATAGTAGTAGTATTAGTAGTAGTAGTAGTAGCAGTAGTAGCAGTAGCAGCAGCAGTAGTAGTAGTAGTAGTAGTGATAGTAGTAGTAGTAGCAGTAGTAGCAGTAGTAGCGACAACAGAAGTACTTTAATGTGGTAATACTAGCAGTAGAGACTATTGATACACTACTATCGAAACTATCGAAAGCTGTCTAATAACTATCTAATATCTGGCAACCACATACAAACCTGAGGGTATAATGGGTTAGGGTATAAGGGGTTAGGGTATAAGGGGTTAGGGTATAAGATGGTATAAGGGGTTAGGGTATAAGATGGTACAAGGGGTTAGGGTATAAGATGGTATAAGGGGTTAGGGTATAAGATGGTATAAGGGGTTAGGGTATAAGATGGTATAAGGGGTTAGGGTATAAGATGGTATAAGGGGTTAGGGTATAAAGGGTTAGGGTATAAGATGGTATAAGGGGTTAGGGTATAAGATGGTATAAGGGGTTAGGGTATAAGATGGTATAAGGGGTTAGGGTATAAGATGGTATAAGGGGTTAGGGTATAAGGGGTTAGGGTATAAGGGGTTAGGGTATAAGATGGTATAAGGGGTTAGGCCCTAACCCCTTATACCATCTTATACCCTAACCCCTTATACCCTAACCCCTTATACCATCTTATACCCTAACCCCTTATACCATCTTATACCCTAACCCCTTATACCATCTTATACCCTAACCCCTTATACCATCTTATACCCTAACCCCTTATACCATCTTATACCCTAACCCCTTGTACCATCTTATACCCTAACCGTTAGGGTATAAGATGGTATAAGGGGTTAGGGTATAAGATGGTATAAGGGGTTAGGGTATAAGATGGTATAAGGGGTTAGGGTATAAGGGGTTAGGGTATAAGATGGTATAAGGGGTTAGGGTATAAGGGGTTAGGGTATAAGATGGTATAAGGGGTTAGGGTATAAGATGGTATAAGGGGTTAGGGTATAAGATGGTATAAGGGGTTAGGGTATAAGATGGTATAAGGGGTTAGGGTATAAGATGGTATAAGGGGTTAGGTTGGAAGGGGTTAGGGTATAAAGGGTCAAGTTTTGGTGCATTTGGTGCATGGTTTACCCATAGATTCTTTTATAATCATATTATTATTATTATTACTATTATATTATATTATTATTATAATATTCACACCAGATAACCTATAAACATCATCTCCAGAGTGTTGCATGCTGGGAGAACCTCTTAACACAGTTTAATGGGCGCCTGACCGCCAGGATGGAGGTCGTCATGACGACGGTCCCGGCGGCGCCGCCGATCAGAAGCCCCAGCACGTCGCCGTGGAAACGCATCATGTGACACATCTCGCCAGTGTAGAAGGTGGTGCGCCCCGACGCACACCTGTTATAACATAGTAGTACTGTTATCGTTAATATCAACATGTTGTTACCACTCGTTATAACATAGTAATAACCACATTTATATTTGGTATGCTTTGTTAGCGCAAAACCAACACACACCTATCTTAACAGACAAATGTTACTACCACACACACACACACACACACATAAGTTATTGCTGTGTTACTATCACAGAGAGTATGAGAGTATGGCGCCGTACGAGATGGCTGCCGTGTCGCGAGCTCCCGCACGACGACGCAGTTTTTTGTTATTTATTCTTTTTATTGCAACTTTTTTAGTTCAGGATGTTAGCAGCAAGTTCACTTATAACTTCTGCACACTTTGGGAGATCAGATCGACAGTCGCTCGCCGCCTACCGGAGTTTTTTCACTCTTTCGACTCGGACGTCCCGCCCGAAGTCACAGCTGGATTATCTCCGTCCATTTTGGGCACGATTACGCGCAAGCGTCGCCGGAGGAAGCGAGGGAAGCGAGCCGGCGTGCTAGTCAGGCTGAGATGTCGATCCGATCGCCCCCCACTACCCACCATTCTACTGGCTAATGTACAGTCTCTGGACAATAAGTTAAGCGAACTACAGGCTCGTATTCAATTCCACCGGGAAACTAGGGACAATTGCATTATCTGCCTTACGGAGACATGGATGTCGGAGGGGGTTACCGACGCAGCTATCGAGCCGACGGGATTTTCCGTACACCGGGCGGACAGAACAAAGGCTCTCTCCGGTAAAGATCGCGGAGGGGGGGTATGTCTCATGATAAACAGATCTTGGTGCAACCAAAGTCATGTACATCCCCTCAAGTCTTTCTGTTCCCCGGACCTGGAGTACCTGATGCTTATGTGCCGTCCATACTGGCTACCTCGGGAGTTTACAGCGGTAACCGTGACCGCTGTTTACATTCCCCCACAAGCCAACACGGACACAGCGCTGAAGGAACTGTACGGGGCTATCAGCAAACAGGAGTCGGCCCACCCCGAGGCTGCTCTCATCGTAGCGGGGGACTTCAACAAGGCGAACCTGAAGAAGGTTCTCCCGAAGTTCTACCAACACATAAAGAGCAACACACGGGGCGAGCGGATCCTCGACCACTGCTACACTCCCTTCCGTGATGGCTACAAGGCCCTCCTCCGCCCACCGTTCGGCAAATCAGATCACCGCTCTATCCAGCTACTCCCCGCCTATAGGCAGAGACTGAAGCAGCAACCGATCGCTGTGAGGGAGGTCCAATGCTGGTCGGACCAATCAGATTCTACGCTGCAGGATTGTTTTGATCACGCTGACTGGCACATGTTCCGCGTTGCCTCGGACAATAACATCAACGAGTACGCGTCGTCGGTCACCGGGTTCATCAAGAAGTGCATAGATGACGTTGTTCCGACCAAGTCGGTTCGGATATATCCCAACCAGAAACCGTGGATTAACGGCGATGTTCGCGCTGCCCTACATGCGCGTAACGCCGCCTTTGGTTCCGGGAATACGGAGGAATATACGAGAGCCCGTTACGACCTCCGTAAGACCATCGTCACTGCCAAGCGGGAGTATAAGGACAGAGTGGAAGATAAATTCAAGAAACACGATGCGAGGGGTATGTGGCAGGGGCTGCAGAATATAACGAACTTCAGAGGGAGAACCAGTTGTGTAGAGAACTCCTCTACCTCCCTCCCAGGAGAGCTAAATACATTTTTTGCTCGGTTCGACGTAAACGGCAGCCCGCCGAAGCCAGCACCGACTGGGGAGACCAGCCAGCTGCGCATCTCGGAGGCGGATGTGCGCCGCACCGGCTGAACATCCGTAAGGCGGCAGGCCCCGACGACATCCCGGGCCGCGTCCTCAGAGCATGCGCAGACCAGTTGGCAGGAGTCTTTGCAGACATCTTCAACCTCTCCCTGTCCCAGGCTGTTGTCCCCGCGGTCTTCAAGATATCCACCATCGTGCCTGTCCCTAAACAAACCAAGGTAACATGCCTGAATGACTACAGACCTGTGGCCCTCACCTCGATCGTTAGCAAATGCTTCGAGAGGTTGGTCAAGGACTTTATTTGCTCCGTGTTACCTACCACGCTGGACCCATGGCAATTTGCATATCGTCAAAATAGATCCACGGACGACGCAATTGCCATGGCCCTCCACACTGCCCTTTCCCACTTGGAGGGGAAGAACTGTTATGTGCGAATGCTGTTTGTGGACTACAGCTCAGCATTCAACACAATAGTTCCTGCCAAGCTCGACACCAAGCTGAGAGGTCTAGGCGTACCCCCATCCATGTGCAGCTGGATACTGAACCTCCTGTCGGACCGCCGCCAGGTGGTGAGGATGGGCAGCACCACATCAGAGCCACTGACCCTCAACACGGGAGCCCCCCAGGGATGCGTGCTGAGCCCTCTCCTCTACTCCCTCTACACCCACGACTGCATGGCTATGCACAGCTCCAACGTCATCGTCAAGTTTGCTGACGACACGACAGTGATGGGCCTGATCGCCGGCGACGACGAGACAGCCTACAGGGAGGAGGTCGGATCGCTGGAGCAGTGGTGCCAGGAGAACAGCCTCGCCCTCAACGTCAAGAAGACCAAGGAGCTGATCGTGGACTTCAGGAGGCAGAGGGGAGAGCACAGCCCTATCTCCATCGACGGCGTTGCAGTAGAGAGGGTCAGCAGCTTCAAGTTCCTCGGCGTGCACATCTCCGAGGACCTCACATGGTCCACGCACACCACACACGTGGTGAAAAAGGCCCAACAACGCCTGTATTTTCTCAGGCGTCTGAAGAAATTCAGCATGGGCCCCCGCATCCTGAGAACATTCTACAACGGCACCATCGAGAGTGTTCTGACAGGGTGTATCACCGCCTGGTACGGGAACTGCACGGCACTCGAGCGCAGAGCGCTTCAAAGGGTGGTGCGGACGGCCCAGTATATCGTTGGAGGTGAGCTCCCCTCCCTCCTGGACATTTACAACCAGCGGTGCGTGGCCAAGGCCAAAAGAATTATAAAAGACATTGCCCACCCCAGCCAC
>CM051019.1:17424184-17459184 GCA_027704905.1 Muraenolepis orangiensis
TGTGATGGTTTGTGTGTGTGTGTGTTACCTGTGATGGTGTGTAACTTCTGGACCCTTCGGACCACCCCTGTCCCGTCTTCCTCCCGGACCCAGACCACCAGCCGGTCCTCTGGAGCACCGCTCATCTTGTAGAAGAACTGGAGGCACTGCTGGGTCCGGCGGGGGGGCAGGATCCGTGACTCCAGCAGAGCACTGGACCCCACCGGACCCCTGGAGGTGTTGAAGCTCATGAAGTACCCAGCATCTAGAACCACACACACACACACACTTGTTCAGGTTAGCCCTGGCTAAACAGTAGGCCTTACTGTTTGGCCAGGGCCAACCTGAACAAGGGCATCAAGGTGGCCAAGCTCAAACACAAGCGTAGGGTTGAAGACCACTTCAACAACTCTGATCCCCGACACATGTGGCAGGACATCCAGGCCATTACGGACTACCAACCCTCCAACTCCCCCCCAACCACTGACTCATCCCTCCCTGACAAGCTCAATAATTGTTATGCCAGCTTTGACCGGGACAACCACAAACTGCCCACCAGGGCTTCTCTCCCCGCTGACCACCAACCCCTTACCCTCTCCCCCACACACGTCTGCGGCACTGAGCAGAACAAATGTGCAAAAGGCAGCTGGTCCTGATGGCATCCCTGGTCACGTGCTCAGGCAGTTGTCCCAGCTTGCTTTAAAACCACCTCCATTGTGCCAGTGCCAAAACACTCTTTTGCAGCGAGCCTCAACAACTACCGCCCTGTTGCACTCACCCCATCATCATGAAGTGCTTCGAGAGGCTGGTCCTGGCTTACCTCAAATATGGCCTCTCACCCTCACTGGATAAACACCAATTTGAGAACAGGGAGCACGAGGGAGCCATCTCCTCAGCCCTTCACTTTGCTCTCTCCCACCTGGATGAGAGCAACACCCACGTGAGAATGCTGTTCATCCCCTCCAAACACCAACAAACTTGGTGACCTCATGAAAACCAAGAATCTTGACTCTGTCTGAAACTGGTAATTGGACTTCCTAACCAACAGACCCCAGTCTGTCAGATAAGACAATCTTATCTTCTCCAACCTCACCCTGAACACCGGCACCCCGCAGGGCTGTGTGCTGAGCCTTCTCCTCTACTCCCTCTTCACCCATGACTGCACTCCTGTACATGGCACAAACACCATCATCGAGTTTGCAGAAGACACGGTGGGCCTCATTAAAAACAACGATGAGGCAGCCTACAGGGTGGAGGTCCAGCACATGGGGGCATGGTGCGCTGACAATAAGCTGGTCCTCAACACCAAGAAGACCAAGGAGCTCAGACCAAGGACTTCAGAAAGACCAGAGCTGCCGTGTACGCCCCCATCCTTATCAACTGGGCGGAGGTCGAGCGTGTCTCCAGCTTCAAATTCCTGGGGGTCCACATCTCTGAGGGGACCTCTCCTGGTCCCTCAACACGGCCTCACTGGTAAAGAAGGCTCACCAGCGTCTCTTCTTCTTGAGGAGACTGAGGAAAGCCCACCTGTCCCCGCAGATTCTGGTGAACTTTTACCGGTGTGCCATCGTTGGATTACCGTCCCCTGCAATAAAGACTACCCACCACAAACGGTGTCTGAGAAAGGCACAAAAAATTGTCAAAGACACCTCTGACACCAACCATGGACTGTTTGCCCTCCTCCCCTCTGGGAGGCGCTATAGGAACCTTTGTTCCAAGTCAAGCAGGCTTAGGAACAGCTTCTGTCCCTCAGCTGTCATCTCTCTGAACTCTGTACAACGATGACAGCCGCCCCGCCCCCTCTGAACTCTGCTGCCCAACATACAAACTCTGAACTCTGCTGACAATACTCTTTCACATCAATGTCTTCAACGGCCTTGCAATGTATCATAACTCCCTACCTCTACCTATAGTTTACATATTCATTGTTTACATGTATGATAGTCATGTACATTTTGACTGTACTGTACTGTACCGTATATATATATATATTAATCTTCAACTGATACAACTGCATACCCCTGCTCACTACCTGTTTATACTTGTATACTTACCTTGTGTATATATATATATATATATCTATATATATAGATATATATATACCTATAATTCTGCACATATCTCATACCTACTAAGTTATTTTATACCTGTTTTAGTAGTAGTTTTTTAGTTCACAATCAATCAATTTGAATTTAATCTAATCTAATCTAATCTAAGGCTGATTATTTACCAACCACCATAATATAAAGAAGAAGAAGTAGTAAGAAGAAGCACATGTGAGAAAATGGCTCATACATCAAATAATTTGAATTCGGGAAAGTCCAAATTGACAGTACATTTCTGACCCACTTGCCAAACTGGACAAGTGAAAAAAGAAGCGTTGAGCCCTGTGTGTTTACCTGGGCAGCGTCCCACCAGGGTGTGGTCGGGCTGGGCGGGACTGCTGAGAGTCTGGGTCCAGTCTGCTTGGTCCTGCTGGTTCTGGATCATCCCACAGATGTTGATTTGCTCGAAGGAGCACTGGTCCAGCAGGGTCAGGCTCTGGGCTGCACACAGGAGACCAATCAGCACTTCGACCACCCCCTCATAATCTACACAATGTCCTGCTAATCTAGAACGTCGTTGTGAATGTCTTCATAATCTCGAATGTCCTCATCTGAATGTCCTCATAATCTAGGTCTTAATAACCTAGAATGGGTTTATAATCTACAATGTCCCCATAATATAGAATTACCTAATAATATATAATGTCCTCATAATCTACAAATAATGTCCTCATAATCTACAAATAATGTCCTCATAATCTACAAATGATGTACTCATAATCTATAATGGCTTTATAATCTACAATGTCCTCATGATATAGAATTACCTAATAATATAGAATGTCCTCACGATCTATAATATCCTTATAATCTATAATGGCTTTATAATCTACAATGTCCTCATGATATAGAATTATCTAGAATAGTCTAGAATTTAGATGTGGTTAATTTGTCACATGTATAATAAGGTACAGTGTACAGTGTACAATGTCAAATGTTATCACCAGCTCCGAATATGTGCACAAGTTACAGAATGTACGAGAATTACAAAAATTACAAACATTACAAAAAATAACAAAAGTTACAAAAATATGAGAATATACAAATGCACATATTTACATAATTGCACAATGCCCTATAAACTCACCACAGTCGTACATGCGGTTGAGTCTGACGAGGTCCAGGGCACTGAAGTCAAGTCTCTGGCCGATGAGGTCGTTGAAGAAAGGGATCTTGGTGGTGATGGTGGGCACCGTCTTGTTCTTGTTGAAGGAGAACGGCCGGTAGTGCATGATGGACTCGTAGTCGTACGGCGTGTTCTGGTCTGTGATGAAGTCGTCCTCGTACTTGGCAAAGTTGTGCTCCATTCCTTGAGGCGCGGTGTACAGGAGTATCATTCACTCACTCATCATGTTCGTTATTCCCTTACTTCATACTGATGTTTACGTCTTCTACTGTAAGATGTTTTGTTGACTTTGTTTACTGACGTGTGCTGCTGTTACGTCCACTTCCCCCTCTGTGATGAATAGAACACCCTACTAATCGAATCTGGTCTAATCTAATGTACCTCATCTAATCCAGTCTAGTGTACCTAATCTAATCTAGTCTAGTCTAGACCTGTTCATGGTAGGTTCTACTGACCTTCTAGGACCTGGTCAAGCCAGATGTGAATGTAGTCGTCGTGGTAGGTTCCACTGACCTTCTAGGACCTGGTTCCACCAGAAGTGAAAGTAGTCGTCGTGGTAGGTTCCACTGACCTTCTAGGACCTGGTCCCGCCAGATGTGAATGTAGTCGTCGTGGTAGGTTCCACTGACCTTCTAGGACCTGGTCCCCTCCAGACGTGGACCTAGTCGCCGTGGTAAGTTCTACTGACCTTTTGGACCATGTCCCACCAGAAGTGGACGTAGCTGTTGTGGTAGGTTCTAATGACCTTCTAGGACCTGGTCCCCTCCAGACATGGACATAGTCGTCGTGGTAGGTTCTACAGACCTTCTAGGAACTGGTCCCCTTAAGAAGTGGACGTAGCTGTCATGGTAAGTTCTAATGACCTTCTAGGACCTGGTCCCCTCCAGACGTGGACATGGTCGTCGTGGTAGGTTCTACAGACCTTTTAGGACCTGGTGGAAGCTACTTACCTTCTAGGACCTGGTCCCCTCCAGACGTGGACATGGTCGTCCTGGTAGGTTCTACTGACCTTCTAGGACCTGGTCCCCTCCAGACATGGACGTGGTCGTCGTGGTAGGTTCTACAGACCTTTTAGGACCTGGTGGAAGCTACTGACCTTCTAGGACCTGGTCCCACCAGATGTGGACGTAGTCGTCGCGGTCGGAGCGTGACTGTTCGTGGTAGAAGCCGAGGGCGTGCAGCAGCTCGTGTTCCACGATGGCTCGGGTGTCGCAGCGCGACCCGATGGACACATTCTGGCCCTGCTTCAGGTCCCCCACAAAGGACCAGCACCTGGGGGACGATCACAGTGCTGTTACCCCACCAACCAGAACACATACCAACCACACCAACTCACCAACTCACCACTCACACTGGGAGTGGTTGGTGCTGGTATTAAATGTTGTCATGATTTAACTCTTCCACTTCCACTCTCTCTTGTTTTTAAAAATGGTTTATTTGTCTTATTAAAGATCCTGGTATTAGTTGTTTTATTGTTTTAACCCTTATTTAATGTCCTGGTATGACGTAGGGAAGTTTCTCTGACCCTGACAGCTTGGTGAAGGACAGGTGGGAAACTTCTCCCTCATAAGGTTTGAAGTCCACGCAGGACTTAAGGCGGTAGGCCTCCATCGCCTGTAGGATCACTCCCTTGGCATTCAGGTCTGCAGGGGGGGGGGACGACGACGACGACATTGTCAGAGGGGACAGCTTGCTCATGGGTTTAGTTACCCTGGGGAGTTGAACCTCTCACCTAAGGAATCTGTAAGGATGTAGGGGATCGGGAAAGTCCACCGCATAGTCTCATCCAGGATGGCGTTTCTCCTGGGCTAAATAGGCAATATATATATTATATTATATACTGTGTATATATTATAGACAATATATATATTATATTATATACTATATATATATTATAGACAATATATATATTATATTATATACTGTATATATATTATAGACAATATATATATTATATTATATACTGTATATATATTATAGACAATATATATATTCTATTATTATAAAATACATTATATAATACCTACATTATAAACACACATAAACCTCCACATATACAAACACCAAGCATATAAACTAACGACATACAACTCCATATATATATACATATACATCAGTGGTGAAGCGTCAGGGCCTTCAAGGTATTCAGAGAAGACCCTGGAACTCTCAGATGAAACCAAAAAATCGAATTAATTGTATTAATAAAATGTAATATAATTTAATAACATTTAATACAATTTAAATAAAATGAATAAATGAGAATCGTATCTGTGTTATATTACAGTGTTACGTTGATTTGTTTGTCTTTCTCGGTCCATGCACGACGCATTTGAGTGGTTTTGTGTTGGAAAAACAATGCAACCAATCAGATATGTTTCTGGGTTGCTGGGAAGAATATCCTTCAACCAAAGTATTCCCGCTGACATTGGCCCTTAGACTGAATGAGAGCGTACGTTTGGATTGACAATTTGATCAACCAATCATATCGTGATTTGTAGCCAATGGGCGTATTCTTTTAGATTTCCCCGCAGCTCAATATGGAGCTAGAAGGTGCAAGGTGGTGGCTGGCGCGAGAGTGGATCTAGCGTAGTGTTACGTTTTCTACGTTGTTTTTTTTACGTCAAAATGGCAACAGGTGAAGATGATGTCGTTGCGGATTTATTGTCTGAACCATTTTCAAGACGACCATTTAATGTTAAGATGGACATTATTAAAAAAGGCCGTCCAACACCTGACAATCTGGAGCTGACTCAAGTAGTTAAAGCAGGCTATGTTCGCCATTTTCAGAGTAGCAACTGGGAACGATACCCGTGGCTAACGGGCTCTACTAGCCACAAGAGCCTACAGAGCTCTACTGATGGGAGTGTTGCTATTTGGGACCGACCAGAGAGCAGGGAATTGGAACTTATTTTGGATCTGAAAAGCGATCATTTTTATAACCTGATGGTGGTCGAACAATTCATCCAGAAGGACAGGAGAATGGATTTGGTCTTTAAGTGAACATCATTGGTGAGTGAGACTCATTTGTCTTTGCTGGTTTTGTCGCAGTGTTGCATCTCGTTGAGCAGGTTGTTGCATTTTGTTTCCACACACTTGTTGACTGATTAGTTAATGGCTGTCTTGGGTTTGTTAAGCATTGTTGTGCATTTTAATTGAGAGTTTGGACTTGATCTTTCTTTGCATCGCTTAACGTGAAAAGACTTAACGTAACTAAGAGTTACAAAACCGCGATCAATAATCACCTAATTTGCATATGTTTTGTCATTAGCACTTTCACCTTTTCACTTTCATTTTGACAGGTGAAAGTGCTAATGACAAGACATATGCCAGAGACATTTAGTGATTATTGATCGCTATTTTGGAACTTAAAGTTCCAAAGTTACGTTAAGCCTTTTCTCGTGAAGCGTGTTAGACCGGCCCTTTAACCGATAGCCTGTGTGGTCTGTGGTGGTCTGTTACTTCACTACATGGACTCTGCTTTACAACTAGGGTACAATTGACTCCTCCGTGACGTCCGTCTGACTAGAACTGAATTTTCGAATGGTGGGGGGGTGGTGGTGGTCTACAGCAGGGGTTCCCAAAGTGGGGGTCGCGGGACCCCGAGGGGGGGTGCGCGGACCCGGGGGGGGGGGGTCGCGAGATGATTTCAGAATCCTCTTGATGTGACCATGAGGTTTTTATTGTTAATAATAACGTGTGCATAGATATTTTTATATATGTACGGGTGACGAATAAAGGAATTTTGATTCCGACAGATTCACGACAGTATCATTTGCAGCTGAAAAAAAAGCCCCACACAATTTTCAATATCACGATTACCCCCCCCCCCCCCCCTTGGACTTCACGATGTTCTCGATGGTGAAGATCTGTGCACACGTTGTTTTTAATGTTCCAGTCCCTCCGGTGACAGTGTCAGGGTCTGTTATGTTGGGGGTCGCGGGCTGAAAAGTTGGGGAACCCCTGGTCTACAGAAGGTCCAGTTGTGATAGACACGCTTCGCCACTGATATACATATATATATATATATATATATATATATATATATATATATATATATATATATATATACACAAGTATATAAACTGAAATATAAACATACTACACACACAAATACAGCATATACATATACATTAACATATATATATATATGTATATGCTGAATTATATATATATTATATATATTTAAATATTATATTATATATTTATATACACACACACACACACACAGAAACATCTACGTCTAATTCACTCACATCCCCAGCGATGTCTCCCTGGAACAGATGCTCCAAATCTGGACAAACACAACAGGTCGGATTATGGTGAGAAACAACTAAATTAGTTCAGTTAGATTAGCGTTGAGTAGGACTCCAGTTGAGTTAGTTGAGTGAGACGAGAGTTGAGTCAGACTACAGTTGAGTTAGTTGAGTTAGACTAGAGTTGAGTTAGACTAGAATTGAGTTAGTTGAGTTAGGTTAAGTTGAGTTAGTCAGACCTCTGTTGATCTCCAGGATGTCATCTCTTAATTCTCCTTTATCTGCATCCCCAACTGAGACACACACACACACACACACACACAGTAACACACACACACACACACACACTTGAGTTGACATGCAGTAACTTGTATGAACTCACAACTTCTATAAAACATCATAAATGCTGTACAGACCATAACCTTGTGGGGCCGCATTCACCTGTAAGAGAAGGGCGACGGTTAGCAGTACGTTGTCAAACTAATGAAAGGACATGTGTTTAAAGAGGGTTCATAAATGCACATAGTGGTATAAACTTGCTGTACCGTCAGCAGCAGGAAAAGCCCCAGTAGAGCAGCACTTCTCCCCACAGCGTCCATGTTGGCGTCAAGACGTCGAATGGAAAGATGTTCTGCTCCTTCAGCAAACGTCTCATAAAGAGCCGCAAACTTTGATCAGACCATCTCAGCCTGTAATGAGTAACAGGGAGGCTACGCACCTGGATGCTAACAGAGCGCACCTGTACCTTCATATACACCTGTGTGCTAACGTAGCACACCTGGAGCTCACCTGTGCCTTCACACAAACATGTACGCTAATGGAGATAACCTGGAGCTCACCTGTACCTTCATATGCACCTGTATGCCTATGGAGTCCATCTGTACCTTCACATACACCTGTACGCTAACGTAGCGCACCTGCAGCTCACCTGTGCCTTCACACGCACCTGTACGCTAATGGAGATAACCTGGAGCTCACCTGTACCTTCATATGCACCTGTATGCCTATGGAGCTCATCTGTACCTTCACATAAACCTGTATGCTTATGGAGCTCACCTGGAGTCCATCTGTACCTTCACATACACCTGTACGCTAATGGAGCTCACCTGTACCTTCATATACACCTGTATGCTGTATGCAACCAAGCATCGCTCTTCCAAGACCCAGCTCTTCACGGCTCTGGCTCCACAGTGGTGGAATGAACTCCCGTCTCATGTCAGGACGGCAGAGTCCCTCGCCAGCTTCCGCAAGAGACTCAAGACCCACCTGTTCAGAGTCCACCTGGACTCTCCATGAACCCTCCTTCTCCTTCGTGAACCCCTAACGTGCTTAAGTCCTGACATTAATAGCTCTTAGCATGTTGTATATTCTAGCAAGTGTATATCCTTAATGTTGATAACACGCTCTTATCACAGCTACTTAAGCAGGTGACCTGGCAGTACCAAATTGTGTTATTCATCTTGTTAATATGAATGCTTGTGAACTGCTCTATTTTTATGTTTGCGTACCTCAGCGTTATGCTATTGTCTACCTCAACAAATTTAAGTCGCTTTGGATAAAAGTGTCTGCCAAATGTCCTAAATGTAAATGTAAATGTATGCTAACGTAGCACACCTGGAGCTCACCTGTGCCTTCGCACGCACCTGTACCTTCACATTCACCTGTATGCTAACGTAGCACACCTGAAGCTCACCTGTACCTTCACATTCACCTGCAAATCAAGGTAGCTAACCTGTACCGTTATAATGTCCCAGCAGATAGAAGCTAACTTTTTTAAAAGCCAATAAATCATCTTTAATGACACTAATGGTTGAACCATCTTATGAATGACTAGCAGAGCCGGATTGTTTTCAGAGAGTATACTGACCTCATGTGGACTAAACTCTGTGGTTTAGAGTCCTAGAGGTCACAGGTCGAACCTTTTATAGGATTGTTAGAACTCTGAGGAACAAGAGACATTGAGTGCCTGGTTCAGGGACACTGCAGCCAAAGGTGTTGTTGTTCTTCCCAGGGTTAGAACCCACAACCGAGCTTATCGTTTTTAATCTTCCACAACATCTGAGTTGTGCATTTCTCAAAACGTTTTCCTTTTTATTAAAATGCACGTCTGCCTCTATATTTCTTCTTGCATCTTATACATGTATTTTACATTTCTCCTTTAATTACTGATCGTAATGTTTTTGATTAAGAGTGCCTTTGTGTTTGAAGGTGTGCTGTAGTCTCAATCATCTGGCCTTGCCTTATTAAATATGAAATATGAAATAGTTAAGGATGTTTTCTTGATGGAGGGCTGGCAGATCAACAAGAAGAATCATTGACACTTTATTGATGGTTTGAATCAGTCCAGAGAACACAGACCGGTGGAGAAAGACGTTTCTCCAAATAAAAGCTATACAACTGAACTGAAATAGTCCAGCTGCATTCAACGTATCTGCTTTTATATTTTTATTTAAAACAAAATGTTTGTCTTGAGCTGAAGATAGTATTGATATCCACATGCAAGATTGGTCTTCTTCTGGTATCTGCTACAAAACACAACAGAATACAACCATAAACAACAACAACTGTGTGTGTGTATGTGTATGTGTATGTGTGTGTGTATGTGTATGTGTATGTGTATGTGTATGTGTATGTGTATGTGTATGTGTATGTGTATGTGTATGTGTATGTGTATGTGTATGTATGTGTGTGTGTGTGTGTGTGTGTGTGTAACCGGGTCTTACCGCTGTCCTGTGCAGACCTCCTAGACCGATCTGGGCTGGATTGGGACTTCAGTCTTCACCATAGAGGTGAGATCTGCAGTTTCCAATCACAGAAGACCGTCAACCACCTCAACCTTAGATGGGGTTTTACAAAACCTGTCTGTCTCCAACCTGTCAGTCTCCTACCTGTCTCTATCCTACCTGTCTGTCTGCTGCCAGTCTCTCTCCTACCAGTCTGCTACATACCTGTCTGTCTGCTGCCTGTCTCTCTCCTACCTGTCTGTCTGCTACCTATCATGTAAGACCCTATACCCCCCACACACGTTGGTTTTATAAAACCTGTCTGTCTCCTACCTGTCTCTATCCTTCCTGTCTTTCTCATACAGTCAGTCTCCTACCTGTCTCTATCCTACCTGTCTGTCTCCTACCTCTCAGCCTCCCACCTGTCTCTCCCATACCTGTCTGTCTACTTCCTGTCTATCTCCTACCGTTCTGTCTGCTACCTGTCTCTCTCCTACTTGGCTGTTAGCTACCTGTCTCTCTCCAACCTGTCTGTCTGCTACCTGTCGCTCTCCTGCCTGTCTGTTTGATACCTGTCTCTCTCCTACCTGTCTGTCTGCTACCTATCATGTAAGACCCTATACCGCCCCACACACGCACCCTCAAAGTCGACGAAGATGATGAGGTCGTCGTTCTTGAGGTAGTTGCGTCGCCGGAGGTCAAAGTGTTTGACGAAGTTCCTCCAGCCCGCGGATGGCCCCCGGTAGCAGCCGCAGGATGGGTCCAGCGTGCCCACCTTGGAGGGGTCGTCCCACCACAGCCTCCCGTCGGCCACTGGATGGAGAACCACGCGGACGTAAGCTAGAGTTTAGTACTCTGAAGTCTTCAGCTAACGTAGTCCTCATCAGTATTATGGTAACATAGCAGCAACAGACAACAGGTTCTTACTGGTCCTGCGGTCGGTGGTGAGGCTGCGTGCCGTGGTCATCCTGGCGGTGACGTCGGGGTCCTGGTCCATCACCGCCACCGTGGCCGCCCGGTTGACCGCCGGCCACGACATCACCGCGTCGTTCTCGCCGCCCACCAGGTGGAAGTACAGCCCGGCGTAGTCACCTGTGTAGTCACGGTGGCCGGATCGCGGTTTGAGGCGAACGCCGAACGCGTAGCCCTCGGGGCTGTAGAAGGGCGGGCTGTCCAGGGTGGTGTTGGCGTCGGCCGTCTCCATGAGGAGTGAAAAGTTCTGGATGCGCCACACGGCGGCGGGGCAGCCTGTCTCCGTCAGCGTGACGTCATCGACAAAGACGCCGGCGGTCGCCGTGGCAACACCACCACCCCCCCGCGAGGCTTGGAACAAGTAGCGGAACTTCACCGCCGAGGCCAAGGGAACGTGAGCTATCTTCCAGGAGTGGTCGGCGTCAGCTGGAGGAGACAGGGGAACATCTGAGCACGACCATCAGCTGCCCACACCCTTAACACCTAACTACTTAACACTGTCCCCTAAAGTGATTAGTAGTAGTTCCCTAAGGGATTAGTACTAGTTCACTAAGTGATGAGTAGGAGTTCACTTATTGATAAATAGTAGTCCATTGAGTGTTTAGTGGCAGTTCATGGCTACAAATCATCTGTCCGTAGACACAGGATCTTTCAAACCATTTAAACCTGTTTAGCAAACATGTACCGTATTTTCCGGACTATAAGTCGTGATTTTTTGAGCTGTCTGGCTGGTCCTGCAACTTTGCAGCCACGTATTTTTTGACTGCGTTTAAACTACGGCCAAGATATGGCGCAGTAAGTTAACTAACCAAAGTGTTTCCAGCTAATAAATAAATAAAACATAAATGCGACTTATACAACGAAGCAACTTATATATGTTTTTTTTCTCTTAACACATTTTTTGATTAGAGTGACTTCGGAGAATATGGTATCATCAAATATCTACACCTTTGAGCCATCAATCTCCCTCCAACTCTTCCATAGTTTCTTGCAGCTCCTGATCTGAGAGGACTTCAGACCCCAGACTCGTACCGTACAAAAAGTGGACATGCCTCACCTGAGAGGACTTCAGACCCCAGACTCTTACCGTAGAAGGTGTGGACCTTCCTCATCTTGCGCACGACCCCGGTGCCATCGTCCATCTTGAGCCAGACCGCCAGCCGGTCCTGGGGGTCCCCGGTCATCTTGTAGAAGAACTGGAGACACTGGCTCTTCCTGCGAGGGTACAGAGTCCGAGACTCCAGCACCGCCGAGGCCTGCCGTGCTCCGGAGGACGTGTCGAAGCGCATGAAGTGACCGGCGTCTGGGAACACACACAGATTGTGATGCCACGATGACCTATTCATGACATCATCAGGTCATGATGAGGTCAACATCACGGTCATACACCACCTCGTCACGTCAAGTGACTTAACTGATATAGTTAAGTAATACAGTAGTTGGTTAACTAGATTAGTTTCAGTGTAGTAGTCGGTAAACTGGTTTAGTTTCAGTATATTAGTTGGTTAACTGGTTCAGTAGTTGGTTAACAGGTTCAGTAGTTGGTCAACTGGTTCAGTTCCAGTAGCAGGAGACCCATGGGGGGATGGGGGGGGGTTCAGACCTCTGCAGCGGCCCAACAGCGTGTGGTCCTCGGCCCCTGGGCGGCTCTCCGTGTGGACCCAGTCTGCGTCGTCGGTGGAGCTCTGGATCATCCCACACACGCTGTCCGACTCGAAGGCACACTGGTCCAGCAGGGTGAGGGGGCCCGCTTGGGGGGGGGAGAGGGGGACAGCAGCTCATTGGTCGAAAGCAACGGTCGGGTAAAACATACTCAACATTCTGGTGTGTGTTTGTGTGTGTGTGTGTGTGTGTGTGTGTGTGTGTGTGTGTGTTTTTGTGTGTGTGTGTGTGTGTGTGTGTGTGTGTGTGTGTGTGTGTGTGTGTGTGTGTGTGTGTGTGGTGCTTTTGTAACAGTGGGTGGTATCCTGGATAAGGTAGTGTAGAAGAGTGAAGGGGCCCATATCTTATCTCACACCAGGTGTGATGGTGCCAATTATTATGCTCTTTCAAAATAAGGAAGAAGGAGAAGAAGCAACTACTAGTAGACCACACTAGTAGTCAACAGGAACAATGTGGAGGGTCTCCGGACTGTAACACATCTCTAATCTCTAGTCCTTTACACAGCTCTAGTCTCGCGAGGTCTTCCACTCACAGCAGTTGTACATGCGGTTGAGTCTGAGTACGTCCAGGGCACTGAAGTCCAGGTACTGGCCGATGATGTTGTTGAAGGAGGGGATCTTGGTGGTGATGGTGGGCACCGACTCGTTCTTGTTGAAGGAGAACGGCCGGTAGTGCATGATGGACTCGTAGTCGTACGCCGTGTTCTGGTCTGTGATGAAGTCGTCGTTGTACTTGTTGAAGTTGTGTTGGAGTCCTGGGGAATAGAAACATTCATGGTCATTAAGCCCATTAAGGCCACTAAATAAAGCCCTTGACTCAAGGACGTCTCTGTGACGACCGCGGCGGAGGGCCACCTGGAGTAACCTGGTCCAGCCAGACGTTCACGTAGTCGTCGCGGTCGGTCCGGGACTGCTCGTGGTAGAAGCCCAAGGCGTGCAGGAGCTCGTGCTCGATCACGGCCTTGTGGTCGCAGCCCGTCCCCAGGGACAGGATCTGGCCACTCTGCTGGTCTCCCACGCTGGAGAAGCACCTGGAACAGATCAAACCCGGCGGATGTTAAGGGGGGGCGGAGTGAAGCCAGCGTACTAAATATAAATCTGGAGGATTGAATCCTCTTTATTGGTCACATACATGTACACTAAAAGTGAAATGTGTTTCTCTGCATTTAACCCATCCTAGTATTAGGAGCAGAGGGCAGCTATTTTATCTACAGCGCCCAGGGAGCAGTGTAGGGGTCTGGTGCCTTGCTCAAGGGAACCTCGGCAGTGCCCAGGTGTTTCAGGGACTTGAACCGGCGATCTTCCGGTTCCCAAGCCAAGTCCATACAGACTGAGCTACTGCCGCTACACTATATACTTTAGATATACAGTATGTAGTACATGAAGAACAAGTGAAGGAGACTTGCCCGCCTCTCTTCACAAACTTGATGTAGGTCTTCTCCCCCTCGTAGGGCTTGAAGTCCACGCAGGACTTGAGGCGGTACATCTCGAAGGCCTGGTGGACACAGCCCTTGGCGTTCAGGTCTGAGGAGGCAAGAGAATGATCAGCTAAAGAGCCTGGTACTGCTCACTGCTAACCTTTCTGGACTAGGGTTCAGTGGTTTAGGGTTAGAGTTAAGGGTTACAGGTGTACGGCGGGGCTAAGGGTTAGCGTTAAGGGTTAAGGGTTGGAGGGAGGGTTAAGACCCTGGAACCCTCAGATGAAACAAAACAAATCAAATTGATTGTATTCATAAAATTTAATACAATTTAAATAAAATGAATAAATGAGAATCGTATCAGTGTTGTTATCTGTTATATTAAAGTGTTACGTTGATTTGTTTGTCTTTCTCGGTCCATGCACTACGCATTTGAGTGGTTTTGTGTTGCAACCAATCAGATATTTTTTCCTGGGTTGCTGGGAAGAATATCCTTCCACCAAAGTATTCCCGATTGCTTTGGCCCTTAGACTGAATGAGAGCGTACTTTTGGTTGACAATTTGATCAACCAATCATATATTGGTTCGCCAATGGGCGTATTCTTTCAGATTTCCCCACAGTTCCATAGTACGCTAGAAGGTCTAGTTCACTGGCTCGAGACAGAGGATTAGATTAAAATGTATTGTCATTGCACAGGCACAGTACAGCGAAAATAATTTAGTATCTAACCAGAGTGCAAATGTTGCAGTAAAGTGCATGGTTTGGTAATATAATTTACAGTTTAAATTGACAGGTTAAAAGACAGTCTACTAGGTATTAAATGGGATATGAGCATAATAATAGGATCTAGCTTAGTGCTACGTTGTTTTTTTTCCATATAGGTTTTTTACGTCGAAATGGTGAAAGGTGAAGATGATGTCGTTGCGGAATTGTTGTTAATACCCTTTTCAAGACGACCATTCATTGAAAAGATGGACATTATAAAAAACGTTTAATGATCTCCGTCACCACTGCATCTGTGGAAAGGACATTTTACGCCCTCAAACGGATAAAAACATATGGAGGAACAGAACAGGACAATCCCGACTCACTGCATTAGCTTCCATAGCTATTGAAAGGCCACCTATTTTGGATCTGAAAAGCAGCGATCAGCCTTATGACCGGGTTATCGAAACATTCATCCAGAAGGACAGGAGAATGGATTTGGTCTTTAAGTGAACATCATTGGTGAGTGAGACTCATTTGTCTTTGCTGGTTTTGGCGCAGTGTTGCGTCTCGTTGAGCTGGTTGTTGCATTTTGTTTCCACACACTTGTTGAATGATTAGTTAATGGCTGTCTTGAGTTTGTTAAGCATTGTTGTGCATTTCAATTGAGAGTTTTGACTTGATCTTTCTTTGCATCGCTTAAGGTGTTACTTCACTACATTTCATACCTTTCATACCTTTGCCAACTATGGTCAACTTGTAAATTGGCTGCGACAATCTTATCTGCCTAAATGAGATAACGCATAAAGTGACTGCCTCCGTGACGTCCATCTGACTAGATACAGTGGTGCCCAATACGTCGATCGCGATCGACCGGTCGATCGCAAAGGTAGTGTGGGCAATGGCATTGAATTTTTATTTTTTTTAAGTTAGCCATCATTCATCCTTACTATGGCGTTTGCCACTTGATTGACGTACAGGTAAGCCAGTCTGAGATCTCATCTTTTCTAACGCGCAGTTAACCACGCATGCGCAGTCAACCGGCATGCGTGTGTGTCGGCATTTTTAACCGATCTGACCAACATGTTGAATGACCTTAATTTAGAGCTGCAAGGAAAAGACCAAACCGTGGTCAATATGATTAGCTCAGTTAATGCTTTCAAACGAACATTGCAACATTTGTCCTCAAAGCTGCAGCGCCATGATTTGGGGAACTTCCAAAACCTCGCGTCAGAGCTGGAGACGCAAAGGAAGGCTTGTGCGCAATTGTGTGACATTACACAGTTACACAGAGCAGATTGGGACACTTGTGTCAGAGTTTGAAAAACGCTTTCAAGACTTTGCTTTACTCGAGCCAGTCGCTCCATTTATGTGCTACCCATTTCGGGAAGATGTTGAGGTTGATTCACTCGCATCAAAAATCGCAACGCTGTTTCACCTGAACTCGTCTGGTTCCATTTCAGTGCAAGTCATCAGTGTAAGGTAATGACCACACATGTACTGAGTTGTATTGTGCCATACGGGTTCATGCAGTTGTGCAAGGTACACCAACATAAGGTATACTCATTATATATATAAATACATATATGTTTAGCATTTTTTATGTAGGTAGATCATTTTGACTTGGTCATTTTAAAAGTAGCTCCCAAGCTGAAAAGGTGTGGGCACCCCTGGACTAGAACAACCGAATTTTCGAATGAGGGGGGGGGGGGGGTGTCTACAGAAGGTCCAGTTGTGATAGACACGGTTCGCCACTCGTTAGAAGTAGGGTCAGGAGTTAAGGGTGAGAGGTAGGGTCAGGGGTTAAGGGTTAGCGGTAGGGTTAAGGGTATGAGGGAGGGTTAGAGGTTAAGGGTTAGTGGTAGTGTAAGGGTCAGGGGTTAGAAGTGAGGACTAACCCAGGTCATCTCCCAGGATGTAGGGGATAGGAAACTTCCATCTGTAGCGAGTGTTGACCAGCGCATTACGACCCTCCTGTTGAAAACAGACATGTAATAAGCATTCATGTCATATTAGTGGAGGTTATGTTTTAATATCTCAACATAAAGAGATAACTTACCGGTAGATGGATATCTCCCTCTATCAAGTTGGCATCTGAACCTGCAGTCACATTCAAAAATATATAAGAACTTAACATCATAATAGTCTTATACACACTAGTCTCATATAAACGGATAAACAGCAGTAGTAGTAGTAGTAGATGTAGCAGTAGTAGTTGTAGTAGTAGTAGTAGTAGTAGCATTTTATTAGTAGTAGTAGTTGTTGTTGTAGCAGTAGTAGTAATACTAACTGTGTGTGTGTAATTTTACTGTAAAGCACTTTGAGTATTCAGAAAAGCACTTTATAAACTGAATGTATTATTATTATTATTATTATTATTATTAATAGTATTTTATTCATACTCACCCAGATTCAACAGGGGATTTTGATCCTGTCCGTTCTCATAGACCTCTGGAAGTAAACATAGTACATAGTCAGTACACACTCAGTACGCACTTAGTAGCTGGAAGTACTAACATGTAGTATTAAGGCTATTTCTCTGGTAATATGGTACATTTTTATTATTACTACATAAATACAACTACAACACATAACCATAATATACATTATTACTACGTAGTACATTTAATGGACTCAGAGGGATGAACAAAGTATTTGTATACCAAAAAAAAGTCTGCTTACCGTGTACATCTGGAAACACGGGTATCTGCAACGAAATAATACCGATTACTTCATGCATTACTTCAGTGTTGGACTATATTGTTTAAATATTTGACTACATTATAAACATTACATATCGAATGATAACTCACAGCGGCTAAAGACACCAGGCCCAACATCAGCAGCAGCTTCATGGTTATCAAGATGTGTCCGAGGGCTTTGTGTTTTAACTTAAACTGGTGTTTTTTTAAAGATAAGACCTTTAGACCTTAACAAAGTTCATACCAGCCGTAAACTGCACATGCGGAGCCTTGAACCTCAGTTAGTGCCGACAGTTAAATTCTTTATTGTACATTCTCAGGTACACCACGCTGACTTAGACCCAAAAACAATACGCAACACATCTCGCCGGGGCAATGAAGTGATTTCCCGAAGCTTTGGCACTTTTAACAACAACATTTTCTTTTGATTAAATAAGTATTGTATTATACAATATAATAGCGTACAATATAAACGGACGATGGGATCAAATCTCCAACAGTGACACCTGCTGGTGAATGCATGTAACAGACGTGTTCGTTTCTACTGTTTTGTTCGATTAGAGATTAGATTAGATTAGATTTGTACAGCTGAATCAAGTATTCCACTGGATGGTTGGAAAACAATATTTCATTGGATGTGTGTGTGTGTGTGTGTGTGTGTGTGTGTGTGTGTGTGTGTGTGTGTGTGTGTGTGTGTGTGTGTGTGTGTGTGTGTGTGTGTGTGTGTGTGTGTGTGTGTGTGTGTGTGTGTGTGTGTGTGTGTGGTTTGAATAATATTGTTATTTATCATTTATACAACGATCAAAACGACATAATTAACCAGGTGAGTCTGCTGGGACTTGCTGGGAAAAGCACAATAATAATAATAATAATAATATTAATACGTGTATCAGTTATGGTATGAAAACGCATCCTTACAACACAGCTCACATCTTACTAGGCATTTAATACAAGTATTGTTAAAGCACTGTGGTTTCAGAGTTACATGTACTTCAAATATATTTAGCAATATTTAATCAACGATTTACCAAACGTTTACTAAACGTCATGTTTTATACCCGTAGGTAGGCCAACGAAGGTATAAAATAGGGTTATATATATATATATATATATATATATATATATATATATATATATCCCTAATAATCCCTCACATTTTCACAACGTCGTGTTACGTTCAAAACGTCAACTGAACCCTCAGAACGTGATGACGCGGACGTCAGTGGGTTCATTTTAGGCGGGAACATGACGCGGAGAAGTGACGAGGTGGCCGAGTGGTTAAGGCGATGGACTGCTAATCCATTGTGCTCTGCACGCGTGGGTTCGAATCCCATCCTCGTCGGATCACATTTTCAGTTTATTTTAAACGATTCGTCGATAGGTTTTATTCCCCGTTTCTGTACAAATGTCTGATTCGAAAAACGCATTTGTTTTACGTTTTTTTTTACGTTTAAATAATAAAACATTTATTTTATAGAGGGCTTTACCTGAAGGCCGGGGCTACAGACACGGAGCCGTATCTTTGAAAGTCAGACACTTGACATTATTAAAATAATGTGATACATTAATACATACATATATCTTTTAGAAGAGTACGACAGTTTAAAAACATTTTTTTTTTAAACAGCACAACACAGAATATGTAAGACTTCAGCATTAAAAAAACGACTAGACCTGTGTTCTACATTTTATCTTTATACTATAACTATTCATGTAGAGTGCATGAGTCTTGTCGCCATACATTTCTTCAGTTCAACAGTGTTGCTTTTTTAAATACTTAGTGGTGCAGGCTGTGTGGTTAATGTTAAGTTAAGTGTAAATCATCCAATGTCACATTGTCATACATTCATTATCAGTAAAGCAGCCACACAACATCTCTTGATGTGATATTTATTCATTCATTTATTTTAAAAGGCATACTTTTATTCTGAACCTTTAAAAAAAAAAAAAACTGCATTATTTAAAAACATGATTAATCCACATAAACATTTTATGAATAGTGTCTTAATAAAACATTACATTAGTCATTTAGCAGACGCTTTTATCCAAAGGGACTTACAATAGTGTGTTTCAATAAAGGAAGGTAAGAGAATTACCTTAACTTAACTTAACCTTAACTTAAATAAACATTTCTATTTATTTTTCAAATTTTAACAATAAATAAAAATAAAAATAAATGATGCAAAAAATTGCATCATCACAAAGACTTCCTTGTTAGTCACAATCGTGCCGATACGCTTCATTGTGTGACCCTTGACCCGAGTCCCGTTGGCCTTCTGACCTCCCTGAGGTCCCTGAGGTCTCTGAGGTCCCTGAGGTCTCTGTGGCCCCTGAGGTCTCTGTGGCCCCTGAGGTCTCTGTGGCCCCTGTGGCGCTGTAAGAGCAGGCGGGTCCGGTGGAGAGCACCGTCCTCTCCCCACCGACTTCACTCGGGTCCCCAGATGTCTGAGAGAGAGAGAGAGAGAAGAGAGAAGGTGTTTTCCGATCACGTGTGAACGACTACACAACACCATTCTGTAAACCTACTCATACATCCTCCATTACTTCCTCCAAGCGCATCCTCTTATCACTTTTAGATATTGTTAGCCAACTTATTGTATTGTTTTACCTGAGCAATGGCTCAGTTCGTGGAGACTTGTTAGGAGTGGTTCTCCTTCCTATTTGTTACACTATTGTAAGTCGCTTTGGATAAAAGTGTCTGCTAAATGACTGTAATGTACTGAATGTAATGTACATAGGCCTACTCTGACATTCTACTCTCCTGTTCTCTGTACTCCTCCTGCAGGCCTACCTGATGGCGGCGGCCATGCTCGTCGATGGCGTACTGATATTTTGCGGCATTCAGTCCTACCAACCCTGCAAGACGCTTCCCCAGGAAGTCACAAACTACACAGAGCAGAAAGACACCAAATGTTGCCTAGCATATAGATATTATTACACTAAATGATTCCCAATGAGCACTTTAATAACCAATATGTTGTTACCACAATCCTAACTCACCCAGTACTAATAAAACACTATCCGAAGAAACCACTGCTTATCGGTCGAGATAAGAAGAAAGCTAAATTAATCTTTCACATAAAACATGGATATCAACATAGATAGTGTGTGTGTGTGTGTGTGTGTGTGTGTGTGTGTGTGTGTGTGTGTGTGTGTGTGTGTGTGTGTGTGTGGGTGTGTGGGTGGGTGGGTTAGTTACCGCGAAGGGACATGGTCATCACCAGAACCCCGGTGCTCCTCCATGACCTTTTGGTCTGAAGATGGAGAGCACGATAGATACAACAGTGATATGTACAGGTATATAGAGAATACATCACATATATATTCAGTATTTAGTCGAGCAGAGTGCTTCACCCTCTCTGATGTTTCTCTGAACGGTTCGTCATGGGTTGGATCTTCCTCCTCCTCTTCTTCTTCCTCATCCAGAGTCTCCCCGCTAGTGAAGTAGACCACCCTCCTCTTCCTCTGTTGGGTGGGAGACTGGGACTGGGAGAGAGAGAGACACACACTTTTATGTTGAAACTCCTGACCACACGTGGGTTTTACAAACAGGCTTATATTTTGAAAAAAAAAAACACCAGTCTGGTTGCTCGTCTGTTCTGGAAGATGATTCTGCTGTGTGACGAAGAGTTTGAAGGTGTTTGTCGTATGTGAATTAGAGAACCAAGTACAAGTCTTAATAAATACAAACAAGATATACATATATACTGAACTGCTAGGAGTGCTGCCACTTTCACTTTCATAACAGTCATTAACATTACACTTACATACTTTTGCTGGACTTTCTGGACTCATCAGTTACTGCACTGTATTCATGATGCTGCTGCACTACTGGCACTTTAAAAAACATGTATATCATTTAAGTCACTTTGCTGCTCTTTTGTTTATTTAGTAGTTATTTACCAGGAGCCATCTTCTGGGTACTCAAAAATACAGTTTGAAAACGGTTTGAAAACCAAGAACACCTGTAGTACACGTCTCAGCTGTAAGTTAAACAGTTAAACTGTCCAATGAACCCATTCTGGAGGGCGAAGTCCTGATTCATGACATATTATCGGAACTTACTTACCTGTCCGTCTTTCATCGTGTTGAATGAGATGACAGCATTGCTCCAGGATATCCTGGATTCCTCCTCCTCCACCCCCCCCCCCCTGACTTGTACCACCACACCCACTATGGCGAGATGCCGTTTTCTCAGTAGCCACAAACACACACGTCCTCAGAACTTAACGGATAATGAGCTTTATTGTAATCAATCAACACAACTTATTCCGATCAGCAAATACCGTTGAAAGAAAAAAATACAAAATAAAATCATTGACAGCATAGGCAACATGTTGTTTATGTTTAGTTTGGTAAACCATCCGGCTGCTCGTGATGCAACAGGGTTCGCTAGGAGTTCCACTTCCATTAGACCACGTGACTAAATAACTGAATACAAAGTGCAAAGGCATCCTGATAGGCTAATATAAACTATAATAAACACCACAGGAAGTAGGAGAAGGGCCGAGTATGGTCTAGTCCTGGTGGCCTAGCCCTGCTGTCCCAGGCCTGGTGAGCCAGGCGTCAGGAAACGGGACCGCATGGTACACGGAGGACACGTCTACGGGTTATAGGACTATCTCACTTCTAAACAGCTTTCCTTTTAAACGATTCAACAACATTTTAGAACATGACATTATCTTATAAATACAAAATATACATTTCCCCGTTCACCTAACCCTCTAGATAAGTGTTGCGTTTTCGGCCGCTTAACGAAATTGACATTGAGACCTACGGGGGTTTCAACAGGTACCCTGTTCAATGAGATTGTTAACGAGACCTACAGGTGTTTCAACAGGAATGCTGCTTCATAAATAGTGGATGCATTTCGCCAGGTACCCCTTTTAATCCAATGTTTTAATTGGACCATCAGGTGTTGATTGGACCTTCAGGTGTTTCTACAGGTAAACTGCTTAACGAGCCCTACAGGTGATTCAACAGGAACGCCGCTAACTGACATTGTTGCGTTTCTACAGGTACCCTGCCCAACGAGATTGATAACGAGATCTACAGGTGACACTGCTACCTACAGGTGATCCAACAGGTACACTGCTACCTACAGGTGATCCAACAGGTACACTGCTACCTACAGGTGATCCAACAGGTACACTGCTACCTACAGGTGATCCAACAGGTACGCTGCTACCTACAGGTGATCCAACAGGTACGCTGCTACCTACAGGTGATCCAACAGGTACGCTGCTACCTACAGGTGATCCAACAGGTACGCTGCTACCTACAGGTGAGCCAACAGGTACGCTGCTACCTACAGGTGATCCAACAGGTACGCTGCTACCTACAGGTGATCCAACAGGTACGCTGCTACCTACAGGTGATCCAACAGGTACGCTGGTGACCAGAGCATTAAAAACAAGCTTGACTGAAAGCAATGCTATACGGTTATATTTAGTGTATAGTGTAAAAACCAAATGTAAAGTATCATTAAACAATAGAAATACATTAAAAAAACAAATATTAATATAGGGGGCAATATCACAAAGTCCCACAATCATCACTAACATGACTCAACATCGTGTTACGTAGACTTAATTAAACACAATGGATGCTACCTCGTGTATCAAAAGAAACAGTAGAAGGAAAATGGCTAAATCAAAAACAAAAAAGTCTAAACCAAATGAGACTGCATTGAACCTATTCAAAACAACATTTGGATTTATCTTGGTTGTTCAATTCTTTTTCCATTCAATATTTCTGTGCAATTTGTTTCTCCAGGATGTCCTAGGGGACACTCAGAGCAGACACTTTGACAGCTCTGAAGGCCGAGCATGAAGGCAGGTTGGTTATTGATTATCGGTTATTGATCATTTATGAGGTTCTGGGTGCTGGCCCGCCTCATGAGGTCATCATAAAGGGACATGCACAGCTGCAGTAACAAGATTCAAACATGACTCAAGCTTCATTGCAAGTGTGTGTGTGTGTGTTGGGGCTACGGATACACAACATCAGGTGGTCAAGGACATGCTAATAATATTAATCATAATAATAATAACATGCCTTTATCCTTTTCACCGTATGAAGTAATTTCAACAGGCTGTTGTGTGTATGAAACTACCATAAACAACAAGATCTATACTTCTTTAACCTCAGGGGTATTATTGACTGGAATACAATCGGTTATTTAAAACTAATTCTTAAAGAACTGGACGTGCTGGGATCACAAAGAAAAAGTCCTACCCTGTACACCAAGACCCAGTGGCGCCCCCTGAAGGCTTGGAGAGAACAAGCAGGCAAGAGGGGAGAGGACTTTTACCTTGTTGAGCTGAAAGCGTAGGTAATAAACAGCAGAGGATAATTTACAGCTCTTACATAATATTACAGTATGGACCCCCCCACCATGGAGTAAAACTGAAGATGAAGACGCTTCCTGTGGGCGTGGCCACAGGGGGGGGGGGTGGTGGGGGAGGGAGTTTGGCAGAGACGTGTACTTCTAAGGTGTCAAATGTCGGCTCTAGGAGACCACACAGCCGGTGTCTTTCTGGGGCTTCAGGTCCGGTTCCTTCATGGGCTTCACTTCCTCCTCCGGTTTGGCCTTAGCCTGCAAACACAGACCGGACATGTTCAGACAAGACCAGTTCAGACCGGATTAACATCTAGCAGGCTAGACATAATTCTCTAGTACAAAGTACACTAGTATACAGTACACAAGTTCACAAGTACACAGTTTACGAGTATACAGTACACTAGTACAAATGCCTTGGGTTTTGGGTCAATGTTACGCAGCATTTAGCAGCACGTAGCAGCACCTACCTTGTCGCTTTTGGCTCCCTTTGTCAGGTCGAAGGTGCTGTAGACCTCGGCGCTCCATTGGTCGGAGAGCGGCGGCAGCTCGAAGGCAAGGGGCTCGGCGAGACCGTAGCTGGCCTTCAGCTCCAGCTGGGGCGCCTCCTCTGGCACCTTGTGGAAGTAGCTGGAATTACAGGGAAACGACACAAAGAAATAACCTCAGTGGAGCGCATACCTCCGTGTGACGGCCCCTATATCTGTGTGCCGTCTGTCCCTGTTTTGGTTCCTTTGGCTCCTTCAGGTGGTGCTCGTGTGGGGCCTGGTCTTCCCTCCCCCTCCATGAGTCCTGTCCAATCAACCCCCAGCAATCACCCTTAATCATCGTCACCTGGATCATGTCTCCCAGTCCTAGAAAAACACTGCATTCTTTTTGTCTGTGTGTGTGTGTGGGGGGAAGCGAGGTGGTGGTCTGGTAAATATTGCCGAGTGTGTTGAATCGTTGACTGCTTATACAATTGTAGCTGCTTGTGTTTGTTCCAGATGTTTTGTTGGAAAGTCTAGTTTAGTTAAATCTTGTTTTTGGTTTGGTTGCCTAGTGCTGTTTGTTTACCCTTTCTTTTGCTTCCCTGGGAGCCTGTGTCACCCTGTTTTTGTTTTATGTAGCAGACAGTTTAGGTTCCTGGATAGTTTAGGTAGTTTGATTAAATAGGGGTTAGTTTGGTAGATTAGAGGTTGTAGGGAAGTTCAGGGGTTTTCTTTTGTGTATGGCACCGTTCACTCGGTCCTTCTCCCTCCCTTTGTGTTAGCCTTGCTGTGTTTGATATGACTGTGGTTGTAACCTGGATTATTGTAGATCTAATTTGTGTGCCACGCAATAAAACCCTAGTGTCCACCAACCTTGTAATCCTATGATTTAACAGTGTATATATCGGCAGGCTGTTGCGTCCTACTACCCTTTGGAGGCACGAAACACTCAAAAAGTCCCCTGGATCCGGATCGGCGCCAAAATCGAATAAACGGTTTGTTGGTCGTGTGTGTGTGTGTGTGTGTGTGTGTGTGCACTGACATAAAGCCGTTCTCTCTCTGACACTTCTCCAGGGTGTTCTTGACGAGGGCCCCCAGCTTCAGGAAGAACAGCTGCTCCGAGGGCCGGGCCGTGGTTCCCGGGCCCTTGGTCTGACGGTACTCCTTACACAGCTCTTCCGCCCGCACGTAACCTAGAACCAGAACCATGTACCATTACCACGTAGCCCAACAGAAACACAACTAGTACATGGTCCAGTATGTTGACCTATTCAACCTGGTCTGTAGCCAATATGTTGCCCTATTCAACCTGGTCTGTAGTCCAGTTTGTTGACCAACTAAACCTGGTCTGTAGCTGGTATGTTGACTTATTGCAGTACGGCAAACTGGTAAGGATGTTGACCTTTTGTAGTCCAGTAAACGGGTAAGCACGTTGACTTATTTTAGTCCAGTTAAGATGTTGGCATGTTGCCCTATTGTAGTCCAGTAAAGAGGTTAACATGGTGACCTATTGTAGTCCAGTAAACAGGTTAGCACGTTGACCTATTGTAGTCCAGTAAACAGGTTAGCATGTCAACCAATTGTGAATTATACCCATATTAATACTCCCAGACTTACACTTCTCAGCCTCCTGCAGAGAGCGGATAGCTTCGCCACACTTATCACTGGCCAGCAGGGTCTGTCCGTGGTAGCAGTATGCCTGCGGATCAGTCAAATCAAACTTTATTTACAGTGCTTTTTATTAAAAAACAGCAATACAAACAAGGGAAACCACACCACCAAGAAACTAGTTTAAAACCACTCTAAAACACTTCAGGAGGTATTTACGACCAACTAGACAGTCCCAGAACTTACATAAGCCATGTAGAAGTGCATCTTCAGCTGAAAGTATTTCTTCCACTTGTTGCTGCATTCTGGATCCAAGGTGTGCAAGGTCTGGTCTGGGAAACACAGGAACACTCTTTAAAATGACCCTCTCTCACCACCAGGGGTCAGTAACACCTCTCTTTAAAAAGGACCCTCTCACCACCAGGGGTCAGTAACACTCATCTTTAAAAGGACACCCTCTCACCACCAGGGGTCAGTAACACCTATCTTTAAAAGGACACCCTCTCACCACCAGGGGTCAGTAACACCTATCTTTAAAAGGACACCCTCTCACCACAAGGGGTCAGTAACACCTCTTTTAAAAAGGACCCTCTCTCACCACCAGGGGTCAGTTACACCGAGGATTTAAGTTATTTACCAGTTTAGTTTCCTGATATAGGGAACTATCCATGAGGATGTTTTCAGTTGGGCAGGTTTTGTTGTTCTCAGACTTTTCAATGAAAAGGAAGTTCAAATTAGAATAATAAGAAATAAAACATTGATTTGTTAAAGAAAGATTTCCTCTTAAGCTTGAACTTCCACGTGTGCACTGTCCAAAGCTTCATTAAACTTCATTTTCCTTGTCCTTTTAACCACTCGATCATTTATTTGATAAGCTAAAGCATCGATGTTAACCCTTGCTAAAACCTGCCCCATGTTTTGAGTAGGCACCCAGTCAGGATTGTTTCGTTCATACAACCTCTCCGGTGCTCCTAAATGATATAAAACAATGAGTTAACTCCTCGCCAAATTGTTGTGCGAAGTGCGAAGAATTTTTGTTGAATAATTTGTAAGAACTAAAAATATAGATTACCTGAGATGAAATGACTGCTACACACAGGGGTAGACTTATTTTCGTCTCCGTTAGATCGTGTTTTGACTCGCCAATGTTATTAAGCCAGCCCTCGAGTGCTTCACGAGTGCTATTGTGGCCACAATTATACACTGCGCAAAATATATGGCATGACTGATAGCACTCAAAGAACAAAACAAAGAGTTTTAAACGCCTGACTAATAGGGAGTCTGTAGCTGACCGACTTCCGGTTCTCTGGTCATATTTAAATTAGATTTGACGTCACTTGCAAGTCCTCAATTAGAGCCTACTAATGTTCCATTTTGGAGTGTCTGATTTAGAGTCTGGTGCTGGTGAGGCTAGTGAGGCTGCACACCTGTGGGTCCTTGGTTATCAAGGAACACTCCCAAGGTCTTGCCAACTCTCCGATAAACTGGTTTGACAACATACGTGTCCTGTGCGTCAGAGCAACTATAATACTCTTCAGGCATAGATGCCGACCAATGGCTGCTCACCTCCCGGAAGGGTCATCATAGGTTAAGTTCCACTCACTGGCTTTCTGGTAGAAGTTGGCCGTCTCGTAGGACAGGGCGGCGACCAGCGTGGCGTTGTGTTTCAGCTCGATGGCCCGTGCGATGGTGACTGACGGACAAACAGAACAAACCGCCTTCAATAGGAACCCATATCCCACCAGATATCTGGAGGCCTTTGTACTGGTATTAAGTCATTAAAGAAAGGAATATAGCAAAGGGTTTTTAAAGGTCGAAGACAGTGGGCCTTTTGCTTATTATTGTTATTTTTGCCACTTTTTGTTTTCTCTGTGGCACCCTCTGGCGCAACCGAGGGGAGGGGAGGCACGCCGGACACTTTGAAAACCCCTGGAATATACAATCCATTCTAGAACACATGGTCACCCGTGTGTGACGTCCTGGTTGGTAGATCCATGGTAATAGACATTATGTCCTTGATAAGCGTTTGGCTTTTATTAATATTTATAAATGTTCTTTTTTCCTATTACTGTGCTTGAATTTCTGCTGTGACCTAATTCCCGGTTCAGTATTAATCAAGTGCCTAACTTTGAGGTTGTTCTCCGACAAGAGAGAAAAGCTCCGATGGTGTTCTTAATAATAAATTGTATTTACGGGTGCACTTTTAATTTGCGTAGACAAAACTCAAAGTGCTACAGAGTAAAAATGGTTTAAACAAAACGACAAAATAAAAGCGGTGACGTTTACGCCGGCATGGCAACAAGTGGGGGTTTTAAAAATCTAGGTGAAAGGCTATTCAAAAAAAGATGCGTTTTTAGGCCTTTTTTAAAAGCATCCACAGTCTGGTGTCCACAGTCCACATGTTCTTCTAACATACGAGAAAGCCGCTCTGTGTGTTCTAACGAGATAACTGCTCTGTTTGCGTTCTTCTAACGAGATAACTGCTCTGTTTGCGTTCTTCTAACGAGATAACTGCTCTGTTTGCGTTCTTTTAATAAGAGAGTTCAGTTTTCCACCAAAAAACGTCACGGAAATGTTGTCAACCTCGTCCATCACAGCTATGGCTATACAGCGCTAGGAAGCTAAGCTAGGCTGGCTACCTTCCTGTGCCTCCGCCTGGCACTGGATGATGTAGGCGTCTATCACTCGGGCCTCCAGGTCCCGCCCCTTCTCCGCAGGGGTTATGAGTCGGGGGATGTGGGCTTCCTGTAGGAAACAACAGACGTTACAGCTTCCTCCTCCTGGCCATACCAGTCTTCATTCTGCCTTTATGTACAATTCTTCTACATTGCGGGTGTGTCCGAAATCTCTCCCTTGTCACTATATAGTGAGTTCGCCCTTTTGAAGTGTTGTCCAGATGTAGGGGATGTATGTCCCCTACATAGTGCACATTGTGAAAGGTAGTGTACAACCGATGGTCATGAACCCAGCATATTATCCCAACTTCCTGTCTGCCTCCTACTAGTAGGTAGGCGAGATCTTAAGTCTTCCTTCTGCAGGCTCTCTTCCCTCTGGGTTGGTTTTTACCACCACATGGAGAACAAATGAAGCCTCGAGGCAGCAGACGGAAAAATCACAACACTGGAGCCTTTGGTTTAGTCATTGAGAATGCTTTTGAGGAATTCCCCTCCTGGGAGAGGGCCAGAATGAATGAATGAATGCAATGAGCAGATTCACGGTAGAAGAAGCTAATGGAAGCTATCGCAAGGCTAGCTTCTCTGTTGAAGAAGCAAGTAGAAGTTATGGTGAGGCCACCTTTACTATAGAAGAAGCTAATGGAAACCATCGCTAGGCTATGTGCATTAGAACAAGCTAGTAGAAGTTACCGCTTGGCTATCTTTACTACAGAAGAGGCAAGTAATGGTTAGTGCTAGGCCATCTTACTGTAGAAGGAGCTAGTAGAATTTATCACCAGGACATCTTTACCGTAGAAGAAGCTAGTAAGAGTTATCGCTAGGGTATCGTTACTGGAGAAGAAGCTAAGAAAAGCTATCGCTTACTGCTATCATTACTGTTGAAGGAGCGAATACAAGGTATTTTGACTAGCGAGCGGTCACCTTGAGGTGTTTAAAGATGCCGGCGGCCATCTTCAGGCTTCGGTGGACGTCTTTAGCTTCAGCCTCTGTGACACTAAGAGACAAGACAACAAGGAAGTTAATTATTTATAATTAATAATAGTCCTACTTTCCAAGGTCCTCATTCTAATCCAAGGACAGCTAAAATAGAGAACTGGACCAGCCCATGTAGTAACAGTTAGCCCTCAACCATGACACGCTATATGATGAGATGTGGTGATATACAGTATATATAATGAAGCGGTCATGAATAAAGAGTTTTGAAAGGACCTACTTCTCCTTCCCCGCCATTCGGGAGGCAAACTTTGTGTACCAGATGGCCACGTTGTAGCTCATGGAGATCAGCTCGAAGATGGCGTCCTGCTGGGCACTATGGGGAAACGTAGTTCAGAGAGGGGAAGGTAAGACACTTGAAAAAAACAGTACAATACAGTACAATAAGATGGCTCCCTAGATTTGACAAAATAAGTACATCAAACAGGGGCTCTGACATAATGAAGCCAATAGACACACACCTATAATAAGCAAAAGCTTATAGACAAGATATAGAGCCAACAAGACATGAGTGGTAAGTGGAAGGGTCAGGGAAGTGCGTCTTTTAGGGCTGGGAGAATGGTAACACCCCTACCAATACTACATGCCTTGTTTGTGTTCCAATACCCAATCCACCCTTCTTTCAGTACTTACGATATATTTGCGAAAGAAAAGTCCAAAGTGTCCATACCCAGCCCTGGTCTTACACGCATCACATACAGCAACATGCAAGTTCCTTAGTTCTGTCACGGTTCTGCATAGGTCTACCTCGGCACGTTGCCCTGCAGGGTGTCTGTCCACTTGAAGTTCTGGATGAACCTCATCTTGTTCTCCTGCGTGGTTCCGTCCAGGAATGAGATGAACCCTAAGCAGCCGCAGCAAGAAGCCGTCACGGGTTAGTGGCAAAAACAACTTCTCACACAGACGTTAGGAGGCAGAGAAACCGCTTCATTGAGACAACTGATCCAGATGTTAGAGAGACATGCTTCCTTAAGACCACTGATCCAGATGTTAGGAGACAAACTCCATTAAGCAGAGAAACAGGATTGCATTAAAACAACTGATCCAGGTGTTACAGCAACAGGCTTCAATAAAGCAAAGAGCCAGATGTTAGTGGAGACAGAGAAACGGGTTTCACGAAACAACTTCATTATGACCTTTAATAATAACATTGTATTGCCAATTAAAAAAACAAGCACTATGTTAATGAAGAAATCAACCAATACTTGGAACATCATTCAACCTTAAAGAGAGACTGTCCTCCACCACCGCTGTACCTTGTAGCAGCGAGAAGTAAGCATCTGTGGCGTTCTTCATCATGTCCGGGTTGCAGGTGAGGTCCGTGAACATCTCCAGCAGCCGGACCCGGTCAGTCCTCAGGTTGCTGAGGTGCGTCACAACACTTGGTTACATCATTGCCGCCTCAGTCATGTATTTAGTATTTTGACTATTTATCTTTCACCCGGAGCAACTTGGTGAGGTGAGGCTGAGAACAATCGGAGCACACAATCAAAACTGGGAGTAGCTACGAAACATTCCAAGAGTAGAGCTGGTACATTGTTGACACTAGGTAACACAGGTAAACGTTACACAGTATGTCAACAAGTCTAGGAGACCTTCCCAGAGGATGGGTCCTCGGATATCTGGAAGATGGGGAGGTCTCAGACCATAAGAGGTTAGGCAGGTCACAGGCGAGTCTGAGAGGGTCACAGGTGAGTCTGAGAGGGTCACAGGTGAGTCTGCTGACGTACTTGCAGATCTTGTTGGCGGCCGGGCTGCTGGCCACGCCGTAGAAGTTGAAGGAGACCGGCGCCGTGGCCTTCAGGGGGTTTCTGTGGAACCAGTGCGCCATGGCTGCTCCTGCAGGGGGCAGACATGCGCAGTACGGCGCGGTCAAGCCTCATGAACTTGTATACACTTGTAACCATCTGATTTACCTTAAGCAACGTTACTAGGTTAGTTACTTTAAGTAACGTTACGAGGTTAGTAAACAATTTTTTACATTAAGTAACGTTGCTCGTTACTTTAAACACCATTTACTATAAACATGACGTGAAATTTCGACACGCCTACTGCTTTACTACAGTCGTGACGACCAACTGATGTTATTATGTATTAACGACACCTTTACTCGTGTTCAATTCATAATTGTTGTCATAATTCTTACGTGTTAAAATTATTAATACAAGCGAAGACGAAGGATTAGGCTCTCTGGTGGAGGCTAACGCGATAGCTAGCGTTAGCTTCTTTTCAACACGACGGAAAGACAACCGTTTGAACCGTTTGATTTAACAACGGTGAACAACAACGTCGACGAAATGTGTCAACGTGAACGAACACGACCCGTTCATCGCTACCTTGAAGCCGAGTTGGAGACGTGGGCGATTGTTCTGGAAGTCTGACAGCAGGAGCAACAACAACAACTCACTTCCGGAAATAAACCAAAGGTAGACGCGGGCCAATGGGAGCGCTTCCGGAAATGACGCAAACGGTGCAGTCTTGAACAATGGGAGCCAATCGTTTGGTCATGTGACATAAGTCTGTACATACACACGTACGTAGGTACACACAAGTATGTACACGCCGACCAGTCAAAAAACGACGCGAAACGATGAAAATATGTGTTATGTCTGAACCATAGAGACAAACAACCAAATAGTCAATAAAACGTTTTAATTTCCCCACTTTAAACAAACACTGCGTGCAGAACAGAGCAGTGATGAATGAGTTTCAAGTGATCAACAGAGTGGAAAGTCCCCAAACCCCTACAATTGATTAAATACAAAGATTGTGCTAAGCAAAATATTTTTCTTATTAAAAAAAATAATAATAATAAAAGGTACAAATTTGAATGGAAAATATGTTTTGTGAAGCAATAAACGTTGATCTTATCATGCAGAAATTATCCAACGATTGTCAATTCATAACAAAAAAAATATTCCATGTATTTACAAACATGGATTTGGTCGACCTTCCCCAAAATCATTAAGAGTTTAAGGCACAGTAATTCATCATAAAAAAGAAAAGAAATCCCCAAAAAAGGCACATTCGGGTTATTTTAAATCTTTAAACTTTGCACAGAATCATGACACCATTGGATTGTTTCCCAGATAGAAAAATGACCACATTCCAAAGTATTCCAACAGAAACTAAAACAGAGCATACATTCATAAATTAATATCTGGGAACTATTCTTTAAAGCGACTTTAAAGCGACTTGCATATTCAGTAACATTCATTTCTTTGACTGTGGCTCACAACAGAACAACCTGCCTGAATGACGCTGTTTCACAAGCATCTTTAGTTTCATCGCTCAAGTCGTACCATTACATGTGGCTTCTCACTTGTTTGATAGTGCCTTTTGTGCCACACACACACACACACACGCACACACACACGCGCACACACACGGTTTGAAATGATCCAATGCCTGGAATATATTCACAACAAGAACAACGACAGGTCTTTGGCCATCAAGTCGCTTTGGTGACCTGTGTGTGTGTGTGTGTGTGTGTGTGTGTGTGTGGGGGGTCCTCAGAGGCGCCTGGCGTAGTTCTTGCAGAGCGTGTGGTCCCGGGGGTCTCCCCAGCCCCCGTTCTTCACGTGGGCCTTGTGTTCCACCAGCTCGGCGGTGCTGAGGACCAGGTCTCCGGGGGGGAACAGGCCGTCCTTGGCCAGCCGCAGGTACTCCTCCACCTTCTGGGCCGCCTGCTCCGGCTGGCACTCCTTCGACTTCTGGTGGAGGCCGCAGTCCCCGGTGTGGAGCACGCGAGTCCCCCGGGCCGCCAGCACCTTCAGGGGCTTGGAGATGCACGTCCCCGACAGCCGCTGCAAGCTCCAGTCCCAGTTGTAGTCGTCGTACGTGCAGAAGTCCTCGTTGCAGCCCATGAGCTTGTAGTACACCTCCCGGGACACCGCCAGCCCCATGTTGTGCTTGGCAGACATCCAGCTGCCGGTGACCAGCTGGGCGGTGTGGCCGGGGAAGCCAGCGTCCGGCGCCTTGTGGTTCCCCAGCGCCAGCACATCGCAGTCGGGGCAGTGGGCGGCACGGTACTCCGCCATGGCCCGGTAGTGGTGGTACAGGTCGGGCAGGACGTAGTTGTCCTCCTCCAGGAAGACCGCGAAGCCCCGGTAGCCCTGCATGGCCGCCACCCGCTCCCACACAAAGTGCATCTTCCACCACCAGTGGTGCTTGGTCTGGGCCACCGCCGGCTCCCTGTAGTGGGCGTAGGAGTCGGGGTACTCGGCGTTCAGGCAGCCCGACTGCACCGCCTGCTCCCTGGACGCGTCGCGGGGGCAGTCCCTAGGGTCGGGCCCGGGGAAGGACTCCGGGTACAACTGCGTGCTGAAGGGGAAGTAGATCTGCAGCACCTTGCAGAAGGTGATCCCCTGCACGATGGCGTTGATTTCCTCCGAGAAGTAGTCGTGGCTGAAGATGACCAGGAAGCCCTGGACGTCGCTGGCGGCTTCGAGAGACCTGATGAGCAGGCGAAGGTACTGCGGCCGGTCGTGGACCTGGACCACCAGCACCAGCTGGGGGTCCAACGGGAAGCGGTCCGCGTTCAGCACGAACTGTCTGTAGTCCGCGTTCAGCACCGACTTCGCCAACTCGGACACTGAGGCGAAGTTCAGCTTGAGCATCTCGTCGGACTGCGAGACGTGGCTGTCCCTGAAGCTGTCCTTGGGCAACGCTTCCGAGTCGGCGCTGAGAAACACGCGTGTGGAAACCAGAAGCGTCCCGATGACGAACGACACGCAGAACAGCGCCAGCGCGTTACGGCGTACCAGCCGTAACCTCATGGTCGCCACAAAAAAGGGGGGTGAGCAATGCTCGGATTAAAGATTCAAAAAGAACAACAGGACCCTTTGGGCTCGGCTTCACCCCCGTATGGACCTCGTCTTCATGGTAATGATTGTGTCCTCCGAGTTTTGGAGAGGCTGGAGTGACAGAGGCAGCGCATTTCCACGGCGACGGCTACTAACTTTCTCCGGTACCGACCAGCCGACTACACCACCTGGACACACACACACACACCCCCACAAACAAACACACACACACGCGGGACGACAATCGACTGTGAGGCAGTAATGTTATGCACACTACTATCACATTTTAAAGCGGCGTAAATGTGTGGACTCACCGAAACGGCGCGTGACAAGAGAAACAAGTTGCAGCAACCAGGAAGAGGACGGCAGGACTTAGACCCATCTTCGGTCGGACGGCGCGCCGCTGACTGCTGACGTGTAACAACACAGCCAACCGGGTTCAGAGGAGCAGGCCGCCCCCTCTC
>CM051019.1:17464184-17529184 GCA_027704905.1 Muraenolepis orangiensis
TCTAAACCTGGGGTACTGGTAGCTCTCAACCTGGGGTATTGGTAGCTCTAAACCTGGGGTACTGGTAGCTCTAAACCTGGGGTACTAGTAGCTCTAAACCTGGGGTACTAGTAGCTCTAAACCTGGGGTACTGGTAGCTCTAAACCTGGGGTATTGGTAGCTCTAAACCTGGGGTACTAGTAGCTCTAAACCTGGGGTACTGGTAGCTCTAAACCTGGGGTACTGGTAGCTCTAAACCTGGGGTACACAGAGCTCTAAACCTGGGGTACTGGTAGCTCTAAACCTGGGGTACTGGTAGCTTTAAACCTGGGATACTAGTAGCTCTAAACCTGGGGTATTGGTAGCTGTAAACCTGGGGTACACAGAGCTCTAAATCGGGGTTACACAGAGTTCTAAACCTGGGGTACACAGAGCTCCAAACCTTGGGTCCTGGTAGATTCTCACTGATCTCTCAGGGTAATTGTTAACGTCCACCACTAGGTGACAGCAGCATTACAGTAAGAACAACACACTACTGCTCCCTTGACTCGTTGGAGATACGAGGGTTTGAGATATTAGTTTAGGTGTTACTGTAGGTTTGAGATGGTTAGTTAAGGTGGTAGGTTAGGGATGGTTAGTTAAGGTGGTTGGTTAGGGATGGTTAGTTAAGGTGGTAGGTTTGAGATGGTTAGGTTAGGTGTGAGGTGAAAGATAGTACGTTTTGGTATTAGGTTAGAGATGGTTAGTTTAGGTGTTAGGTTAAAGATAGTTAGTTTAGGTGGTAGGTTAGGGATGGTTAGTTAAGGTGGTAGGTTAGGGATGGTTAGTTAAGGTGGTAGATTAGGGATGGTTAGTTTAGGTGTTCGGTTAGAGATGGTTAGGTTAGGTGTTAGAGTTCAGATAGTAAGTTTAGGTTTTAGGTTAGAGATGGTTAGTTAAGGTGAAAGGTTATAGATGGTTAGTTTAGGTGTTAGGTTAAAGATGGTTAGTTTAGGTGTTAGGTTAGAAAAGATGAGTTAAGGTGTTAGGTTAAATATGGTTAGTTTAGGTGTTAGGGTAAAGATGGTTAGTTTAGGTGTTAGGGTAAAGATGGTTAGTTTAGGTGTTAGGTTAGAGATGGTTAGATTCAGATTCAGATTCAGATTCAGAAAACTTTATTAATCCCGAGGGAAATTAAGGTGCAACAGTTGACACAGGGGGAATAAATGCACACACAAAAATACTAATACCTAAGCTAAAAAACAAAACAACTAACTAAATAAAACTATTATAAACAAAATGGTAAAATAATTCTAAATGAAGTCTAAATGTATTGATAATGAAGATAAATGTACAGTATTATTACAGTAATACATAGGTATATATAATACACAACAATACGTACAGTGCAAATTGGCAGTAATAATATATTAATAAATAACTCAACTGAAAAGTGAAAAAGTGAAAAGTGAATTCGGATTTGAATAGAATTTACAGTGCAAAGTACAATGAGAATTACAGTGCGTTGACCAAAAATAAAATAAAAATAAGTACGTTGGCCTCAGGTCACTGAGTCTCCACTGTCCCTCTCACGACCCGAGGTAGAGGAATTGAAGAGTCTAATGGCCACAGGAAGAAAGGACTTCCTATGGCGTTCTGTGGTGCACCTGGGTGGAATGAGTCTGTTGCTAAAGGTGCTTCTATATGAGGTCAGCACCTGATGGAGAGGGTGAGAGTTGTTGTCAAGGATACTACGCAGCTTGCGCAGCATCCTTCTCTCAGACACCACCAACAAGGAGTCCAGCTGGACCCCCAGGACAGCGCCAGCCTTCCTGACAATCCTGCTGATCTTGTTGGCGTCTGCTGATCTCAACATTAGGTGTTAGGTTAAAGATGGTTAGTTTAGGTGTTAGGTTTGAGCTAGTAAGTTTAGGTGTTAGATTAGAGATGGTTAGTTAAGGTGTTAGGTTACAGATGGTTTAGTTTAGGTGTTAGGTAAGAGATGGTTAGTTAAGGTCTTAGGTTACAGATGGTTTAGTTTAGGTGTTAGGTTAGAGATGGTTAGTTTAGGTGTTAGGTTAGAGATGGTTAGGTTTATAACACTGTTAAAACACATCTGGGAGAAGGGGACAAAATGTTCTCATGTCTGTAAACAGGAGGAATGTGAAACCAATTCCTGAGACCATCGCGGTCCAACAAGCCAGCGGAGAGCTGGGGCAGACAGAGCTGTAGTTAGAAATGTCGGGCGCTAGGTGGCAGCAGTCCCCCCTCCCGGGATAATGGGCTGTTGGATATTCAGAAATATGAGACAGATAGACATACAGCAGATAGGCATGTAGATAGATATATATGCCCTAGATATATATACATACAGCAGATAGACATGTAGATATATATGCACTAGATATATAAGCACATCATAGCCTGGATACTGACGTACATTTGGAGAGAGCAGACATTTGAAAATAAGTTCTTATGATCCTGTGGATAATTCGGACAACAGCTTGGAGACATCTTGAAGGCATCTTTGCCTTGGTCCAAACCTCAGCTTGGACCAGGGTCTTGGACCCATGCCTTGCTTAAGGGTACTTCAACACAGTTCGTTTTCTACAGCAGTGTACAGCTGTTGACGATGTTTGGACTATAGTTGAGTGTGTTTTCAGATGACAACACAAACAATGACCTCAGTGGTCCAGGAGAACACTGGCATTGACACGCCTCTGATGTGTACACGTGTCACTGTGTGTGTGTGTGTGTGTGTGTGTGTGTGTGTGTGTGTGTGTGCATGAGCATGACCAGGAGCATGAGCGCATTTGGTGCAGCAATGGGCCACCCCCCTCCTCCTCCTCCTTCTCCTCCCCCCTCCTCCTCCTCCTCCTTCCCCCCCCCCCCCTCCTCTTCCTCCTCCTCCTTCCCCCCTCCTCTTCCTCCTCCCCCCTCCTCCTCCTCCTCCTTCCCCCCCCCTCCTCTTCCTCCTCCTCCTTCCCCCCTCCTCTTCCTCCTCCTCCTCCCTTCTCCTTCCCCCTCCTCTCCTTCCTCCTCCTCCTCCCTTCTCCTCCTCTAATGAACACCATGTGTGTGAACACTGAGCAGGAGGTCCAGTTTTTGTGAGGCCGCCTGGCTCCTCATCCTCTTCCCCAATATCAACCCGAATGTTGTCCACATACACACAGTACACATTACACAAACACTACACACACACACACACACACACACACACACACACACACACACACACACACATACACACACACAGACACACACACACACACACACACACACATATACATACACACACGCACAATACACACTACACACTACATACTACCCACTACACACAATACACACACAGCATATATACTACACACTACACACTAAACAACACACACACACACACACACACACACACACACACACACACACACACACACACACACACACACACACACACACACACACACATACAAACACACAATACACACAATACACACACACATACTATACTACTTATTATACTGCAGCTATACTGTTATACCACTGCAATACTATTTAGTATTGAAGGTATATAAAGAAACAAAAAAAACGCCACGTTAAACATGTTCAACAACAACAACATGTTAAAAAAAACGTTAAAAACCAACAGGTCACATATGGGTTGGCATGACGACCACAGCGATGGAACCAATCAGCTTTTGATCTCAACCGTCAATGTCCTGTTCCACACATCAGGTTCACCGTGGTTACAGACAGGGTCAATGAATACAGTCATGTGCCGGAGAGACAGAGAGAGGGAGAGAGAGGGTGAGAGGGGGAGAGAGAGAGAGGGGGGGGGGAGAGAGAGAGAGAGAGTGAGAGTGAGAGAGAGAGTTAAGTGAAAGCAGATGATAGGGGAGCCTCTGTCAATTGAGCCAGGAATGGGAGGAATGTGTGTGTGTGTGTGTGTGTGTGCGTGTGTTCTTTTTAGGGAGGTAAAACAACAGTTCTTTAGTGATATCTGACATCATCTATTTCAACATTTTCTGGTTGTGATTTTCCCTCTTGCACCGAGCTGTCTTGAAACACACACACACACACACACACACACACACACACACACACACACACACACACACACACACACACCACACACACACACACACACACACACACACACACTGACACCCTCACGCGCTGGGAGAACAAACATTTACAAGTTCAACTCTAGACTCTAGAGTACTTCCATAAGACCAAGAGGAGAGATCTATCTATCTGGTTAGGTGTGTGTGTGTGTGTGTGTGTGTGTGTGTGTGTGTGTGTGTGTGTGTGTGTGTGTGTGTGTGTGTGTGTGTGTGTGTGTGTGTGTGTGTGTGTGTGTGTGTGTATGTGTGTGTGTCGGTGTGTGTGTCAGTGTGCGTGTGTGGGTGTGTCTGTCTGTGCATGTGTGTGGGTGTGTGCGTGAGAAAGATGTCAGGTATAGGATAGGTCAGAGGTTAAAAGCCACTAGAGTGGATCTTCGTCATTTTATCCAAACTATTTCCTGCTCTAAAATATGAAGAAGTATGTTTGGAGATTAGATTCCTCCAGTTTACAGTCCCAGGGTCTTAGAGCTCTAACTACAGACTGAAGTCGTGTTCAAGTCAAGTCAAGTCAAGTCAAGTTTATTGTCATTCACAGTTTACACAAGTATAAAGTAGTGAGTGAAAATCTTATGTGCAATACCCGACGACAGACAGCAGTTATAAAAATAAGATAAAATAAAAACAGAATAGAATAAAAGAAGTAAAAAAAGTTAAAAAACTGTATAAAGATAAATAAAATAAAAATGCAATTTATAAAATGCAATATATCAGCACAGAAAAAGAGCAATATGTATATATAAATCAATGTAATCAAATATACATTGTTATATGCTATACGCCCTTGTTCAGCAGCCTGATGGCCTGACTGTGGAAGCTATCTCGGAGTCTATTTGTACGGCACTTGATACTGCGGTATCGCCTGCCTGACGGTAACAGTGACTACAGTTTGTGGCTGGGGTGGGCATTGTCTTTTATGATGCGTTTGGACTTGGCCACGCACCAGTGGTGCGTAGCCAAGCGGTGTATCACCGCTGGTGATTCACCCTGTAAGAACACTCTTGATGGTGCCGGTGTAGAATGTTCTCAGGATGCGGGGGCCCATGCTGAATTTCCTCAGACGCCTGAAGAAATACAGGCATTGTTGGGCCTTTTTCACCACATCTGGGGTGTGCATGGACCATGTGAGGTCCTCGGAGATGTGCACGCCGAGGAACTTGAAGCTGCTGACCCTCTCTACTGCAACAACGTCGATGGAGATAGGGCCGTGCTCTCCTCTCTGCTTCCTGTAGTCCACGATCAGCTCCTTGGTCTTCTTGATGTTGAGGGCGAGGCTGTTCTCCTGGCACCACTGCTCCAGCGATCCAACCTCCTCCCTGTAGGCTGTCTCGTCGTCGCCAGCGATCAGGCCCACCACTGTCGTCAGCAAACTTGATGACGTTGGAGCTGTGCATAGCCATGCAGTCATGGGTGTAGAGGTAGTAGAGGAGAGGGCTCAGCACGCATCCCTGGGGGGCTCCCGTGTTGAGGGTCAGTGGCTCTGAGGTGGTGCTGCCCATTCTCACCACCTGGCGGCAGTCCGACAGGAGGTCCAGTATCCAGCTGCACGTGGATGGGGGCACGCCTAGACCTCTAAGCTTGGTGTCGAGCTTGGCAGGAACTATCGTGTTGAACGCTGAGCTGTAGTCCACAAACAGCATTCGCACATAACAGTTCTTTCCCTCCAGGTGGGAAAGGGCAGTGTGGAGGGCCATGCCAATTGTGTCGTCCGTGGATCTGTTTTGACGATATGCAAATTGCCATGGGTCCAGCGTGGCAGATAACACGGAGCAAATCAATTCCTTGACCAACCTCTCGAAGCATTTGCTGACAATCGAGGTGAGGGCTACAGGTCTATAGTCAATTACAGGGTCTAAGAGCTCTAACTACAGACTGAAGTCGTGTTACAGGGTCTAAGAGCTCTAACTACAGACTGTAGTCATGTTACAGGGTCTAAGAGCTCTAACTACAGACTCTAGTCGTGTTACAGGGTCTAACAGCTCTAAATACAGTCTGTAGTCGTGTTACAGGGTCTATGAGCTATAAATTCAGACTCTTGTTGTGTTACAGGGTCTAAGAGCTCTAAATACATACTCTAGTCGTGTTACAGGGTCTAAGAGCTCTAACTAGAGACATGTAGTCATGTTACTGGAGGGTGGAAGATGGGCAATTAGCCGATCTTAGTACAGTCATAAGAACATGTTTATTTCAGAAGTGTTTGGTTGACAAGAATGTGGACCGGCTACTCCCAAACGGAGGATCGACTTCAATCTCATTTCACAGGAAATATGTGAGGCAGAAGCCTAGCTTGGTTAGCTGTTTGAGGTTTGTTAGCTGGGATAAATGAGTTTCCCCCTGGCCCCTCTCAGTCCACAGCTGGTTATATGTATTCTGTTTCTGTATTGAATGTAAACTGTTTTTGTCATCTTCAGACATGTTTAAAGTCCTGGCTCCCCCCCCCCCTCTCCCTCTCTCTCTCTCTCTCTCTCTCTCTCTCTCTCTTTCTCTCTCTCTCTCTCTCCCTCCCCCTCCCTCTCTCTCTCTCTCTCCCCCCCTCTCTCTCTCTCTCTCTCTCTCTCTCTCTCTCTCTCTCTCTCTCTCTCTCTCTCTCTCTCTCTCTCTCTCTCTCTCCCTCTCTCTCCCTCTCTCTCTCTCTCTCTCTCTCTCTCTCTCTCTCTCTCTCTCTCTCCCTCCCCCTCCCTCTCTCTCTCTCTCTCCCCCCCTCTCTCTCTCTCTATCTCTCTCTCTCTCTCTCTCTCTCTCTCTCTCTCTCTCTCTCTCTCTCTCTCTCTCTCTCTCCCCCTCCCTCTCTCTCTCTCTCTACCCCCCGTTCACTATCAACACCATTATACTAGAGACACGTTCACTATCAACACCATTATACTAGAGACACGTTCACTATCAACACCATTATACTAGAGACACGTTCACTATCAACACCATTATACTAGAGACACGTTCACTATCAACACCAGTATACTAGAGACACGTTCACTATCAACACCAGTATACTAGAGACACGTTCACTATCAACACCAGTATACTAGAGACACGTTCACTACCAACACCATTATACTAGAGACACGTTCACTATCAACACCATTATACTAGAGACACGTTCACTATCAACACCATTATACTAGAGACACGTTCACTATCAACACCATTATACTAGAGACACGTTCACTATCAACACCAGTATACTAGAGACACGTTCACTATCAACACCATTATACTAGAGACACGTTCACTATCAACACCAGTATACTAGAGACACGTTCACTATCAACACCATTATACTAGCGACACGTTCACTATCAACACCAGTATACTAGAGACACGTTCACTACTAATTTAACTTTAACTGTTCAATTAAATGTAATACAGTCCCTCTAACTCTCTTCCATTAAACTAATACACTCTAACCCTCCACAAGTAGTTTATGGCTGCAGGGTTTGGCTCCACAAACCCGCTCCGTTCCAGGGACCCAGAGTCCCAGAGTCCAGATTTAGCCTGGATTCGGTCCAAGTCCCATCCCCCCACTCTGGGTTCAGTAAACAGAAGAAGAACAGGAGCAGAACAGGAGTCTGATTGTGAAGACGAGATATCGGCTTATGCACCGTGGAGCTGTACACTACATCCTGTGCAGATACTCTCACTTCCTGTAAAACAACGTTCCCCCCCCGAACGAGAAAACATTTAAACACATGTCATGCAGAACGTACATGTAGAAGCCCAGTATTCACTGTTTACATATCTGAATACATTTAGATATGTATTTAGATATGTTTATTCACCTGTCGATTCTGTCAACCTTTCCAAAAAGCTCCAAGCTGTGTTCAGTTTGTGGAATTACTCCCTGTCACCACCAGGGAGCGAGAGAGAGAGAGAGAGAGAGAGAGAGAGAGAGAGAGAGAGAGAGAGAGAGAGAGAGAGAGAGAGAGAGAGAGAGAGAGAGAGAGAGAGAGAGAGAGAGAGAGAGAGAGAGAGAGAGAGAGAGAGAGAGAGAGAGAGAGAGAGAGAGAGAGAGTACTGTGCATGTACGTCTATATATTTGAGACAGCCTATGGTGCATGTTTCATGAGGCCAAGGGGACCAACAAAAGTTGTCAACAAGACAAACAATCAAGAAGCTCTCTGCCAGATGGACTCTGACCCTGTTAACACATCTGGCATTTCTAATGCCCAGTTCCCGGGACATTTATAGTCAATAAACTATTCTAACACAGATCGGGCCATGCTTTCAAAATATTGGACAGTCCAGTCCAGGCCAGTCATTTTTATTGCTCTTTCAGGAAGGGGTCAGGGGGCGTCTTGCTCAAGAAGGCCTACTGGTGTGCTGTCATTTGGTTTAAACCCACATCCTTTCAGCTGGGAGTCAAACCCTGAGTGTACCCTGACCACTACACCCCACCCCCCTACTCATCCTATTCAAGACCCTGAGTGACCCAGCAGTCTGGGGTCTGGTTTCACCGTGGCTCACCGACGTCACCAATTGGTCGAGTTCGAGGAGTTCAGGTTTAAATTTAGAACTTTTGGACGAGTGGTAGCCACGGCAACACCAACAACAGACCGACGCACAGACGGGGAGACGCGAAAAACCCATTGTCCTTTCAAATGATGGACGTATATAATGGCCAGGTCCTGACTGCTCCCAGGTCCAGGACTGGGGAAGCCGAGGCCCAGAGTTCTCAAAACAAGAGACGGACATCCTGGGTCCTTGAATACTAACAAGCATTGAAATATATTTTACTGCTTTTTGTTTAACAAGAGCTGGTGACCACCCAGGTGTTGGCACGGACGACCTCGGCCCTTTGCCCCTGTTGACACTAACTCCGGTTCCTTGAGCCCTGAGGAGGACATGTTGCTGTTTCAACGGGTCAGAACCTGCGGCCAAACGCAACAGACCGAGATGTGCCCGCCGTGCAAAGACGGAAGCGGCCGTGGGCCCGTGGAAGAAGGTGTAGGGTCTTATCTGGGCGTAGCTATTGTTCATGTGTTTAGTTTGAATTTTTTTTTTAATTTGAACTACTTATTTTATCCCGAGGGAAATTAGTTCTCTGCATTTGACCCATCCTAGTGTTAGGAGCAGTGGGCAGCCATTAGTACAGCGCCCGGGGAGCAGTGTAGGGGGTGCCTTGCTCAAGGGCACTAACCGGCAGTAACCTGGTGTTTCCGGGTCTTGAACCGGCGACCTTGCGGCTCCCAAGCCAAGTCCTTATCCACTGAGCTACTGCCCCCCCCGAGGGGGGGGGGGGGGCTCGAGGGCGCGTTCCATCACATAGCGTAAGTCACAACATATCCTGTCCTCCAGGCACCACACGACAGGCGGTCGGAGTGAAAGATGATCTTTACGAAGGTGATATATATTGTGTACATCACACATCACATATCATGTAGTGACATCATACATATCATGTAGTATTATCATACAGTATATCATGATACTACAAAATATATTATGATATATGATGATACTACATCATTAATCATGATATATTATGTAGTATCACGATATATCATTATATATCATGATATATGATGATAAACTGTATGATGATACTACATCATATATCGTGATATATGATGATACTACATCATTAATCATGATATATGATGTAGTATCATCATATATCATGATATATTCAAGATTCAAGATTCAAGATTCAAGATAACTTTATTTATCCCGAGGGAAATTAAGGTGCAACAGTTGAAACAGGGGGAATAAATGCACACAAAATATACTAATAGCTAAAAACTAAAAACTAAATAACAACCAAACTAAACTAAGCTAAACTAGTATAAACAAAATATAACTAACTAACTCTAAATGAAATCTAAATGTATTGATAGATGAATTGCACAATTTACAGTATTATTACAGTAATCCGTAGGTATATACAATACACAACAATACGTATAGTGCAAATTGGCAGTAATAAAATAATAATAAATAACTCTGAAAAAGTGACATGTGAAAAGTGAAAAGTGAAATTGAATTTACAGTGCAAAAATTACAGTGAGAGGATTTACAGTGTGTTGACTTCAGGTCACTGAGTCTCCACTGTCCCTCTCACGACCCGAGGTAGATGAATTATATAGTCTGAAGGCCACAGGAAGAAAGGACTTCCTGTGGCGTTCTGTGGTACACCTGGGTGGAATGAGTCTGTTGCTGAAGGTGCTTCTGTATGAGGTCAGCACCTGATGGAGAGGGTGAGAGTTGTTGTCAACGATACTACGCAGCTTGCGCAGCATCCTCCTCTCAGACACCACCAACAAGGAGTCCAGCTGGACCCCCAGGACAGCGCCAGCCTTCCTGACAATCCTGCTGATCTTGTTGGCGTCTGCTGACCTCAACCTGCTTCCCCAGCACACGACACCGGAGAAGATGGCAGACTATATATAGACTATATAGACTATATAGACTATATATATAACAGACTATATATAGTATATAATGTCGTATCATTATGTATCATCATATATCATGATAAATAATGATACATACTACTATTATATACTGTATATATGATGATATATGATGATACTACATCATAAATCATTGTTTATCATCATATATCATGATATATACAGTATATAATGTAGTATCATTATTTCTCATCATATATCATTGAGATATTGTATACTATGTATACTGTATGGTGTACTAGCGTAGAAGTACTACTTAAAGTAGTACTACTTGAAGCGGTACTACTTCAACACTATATCACATGACTCCATATTAGTCAGGGAGGAGGCCAGGAGGAGAGACCAGGGAGGATGCACAATCTAGGAGGGGATATCCTTCGAGACCACAGTGAGACACAGTCCACGGTGTCCTTGAATACTAACAAGCATGGTTGTCACTTTTTACTGCTTTTTGTTTAACAAGAGCTGGTGACCACCCATGTGTTGGCACGGACGACCTCGGCCCTTTGCCCCTATTGACACTAACTCCGGTCCCTGAGCCCTGAGGAGGACATGTTGCTGTTTCAACGGGTCATAACCTGCGGCCAAACGCAACAGACCGAGATGTGCCCGCCGTGCAAAGACGGAAGCGGCCGTGGGCCCGTGGAAGAAGGTGTAGGGTCTTATCTGGGCGTAGCTATTGTTCAAGTGTTTATTGAGCGCTCAAGGGGCGCATTCCATCACATAGCGTAAGTCACAACATATCCTGTCCTCCAGGCACCACACGACAGGCGGTCGGAGTGGAGTGAAAGATGATCTTTACGAAGGTGATATATATATGATATACGGTACTACTTCAACACTATATCACATGACTCCATATTAGTCAGGGAGGAGGCCAGGAGGGGAGACCAGGGAGGATGCACAATCTAGGAGGGGATATCCTTCGAGACCACAGTGAGACACAGTCCACGGTGCTCATGAGTCTGACACACCAGTGACATCACTAGGGACGTCACTAGTGACATCACTAGTGACGCTGGTGAACAGCCCGTCATTGTGGTTTTATGCTGTCACGCATTACCTCACTGCTCCCAGCGCACACACACATACGGACACACACACACACAAAGAACACACACACACACACACACACACACACACACACACACACACACACACACACACACACACACACACACAAACTGCACACATACATACACACACACACACACACACACAAGTCCCACACACACACACACACACACACACACACACACACACACAAACACACACACACACACACTCACACACAAACTGTACACAAACCACACACACACACACACACACACACTCAAGACACACACACACACACTCAAGACACAAACACACACGACCCATACACACACACACACACACACACACACACACATGGATACACACACACACACACACGTGCACACTCATGAATGAACGCACTCCTACTTCTGTTCCTAGTATGCATGTCGGTGCACTCACACACACACACACACACACACACACACACACGTCCCACACACTGGAAGCATTCTCTGGAAGCTGGAAGCATTCTCTGTAGGATCAGTGTTTATACAAAGCTAATCCCCCCCTTCCCACTCGGTACGAGGGCTGTGTGGACTCGCTCTCTCTTTATCTGCACCTGACATCCATCATCCAATGATCAGAATGAGAATGAGAGAGAGTGATTAAAGCTAGCTAGCAGACTCCTAGCTAGCAGCCCCCCCCCAAGACTTTAGACTAGAGAAACATCCTGAGTCTTAGAGACGTGTGTGTGTGTGTGTGTGTGTGTGTGTGTGTGTGTGTGTGTGTGTGTGTGTGTGTGTGTGGTGTGTGTGTGTGTGTGTGTGTGTGTGTGTGTGTGTGTGTGTGTGTGTGTGTCGGTCTGTCTGTCTGTCTGTCTGTCTGTTATATTAATAAGACACATTCCATGAAAGTTATTATTACTCAGCGGGCTGATGGTAAACGCTTAAACACTTCCTGGACTCCCCAACACACACACACACACACACACACACACACACACACACACACACACACACACACACACACACACACACACACACACACACACACACACACACACACACACACACACACACACCAGGTTCACCAGGTCCAGGTTCAAGGTTGTGACGGTGTTGGAGGTGGAGGTGGTGGTGTGTTAGAGGTGGAGTCAAGTCAAGTCAAGTCAAGTCAAGTTTATTGTCACTTCACAGTTTACAGTTGAGTATAAAGCAGTGATGTGAAATTCTTGTGTGCAATACCCGACGACAGACAGCAGTTATAGAATAAGATAAAATAAAAATAGATAAAAATAGATAAATAGATGGAGGTGGTGGTGTTGTGTTGTGTTAGAGGTGGAGGTGGTGGTGTTGTGTTAGAGGTGGAGGTGGTGGTGTTGTGTTGTGTTAGAGGTGGAGGTGGTGGTGTTGTGTTAGAGGTGGAGGTGGTGATGTTGTGTTAGAGGTGGAGGTGGTGATGTGTTAGAGGTGGAGGTGGTGATGTAGTGTTAGAGGTGGAGGTGGTGGTGATGTGTTAGAGGTGGAGGTGGTGATGTAGTGTTAGAGGTGGAGGTGGTGATGTGTTGAGGTGGAGGTGGTGGTGATGTGTTAGAGGTGGAGGTGGTGGTGATGTGTTAGAGGTGGAGGTGGAGGTGGTGGTGATGTGTGGTGGAGGTGGTGGTGGTGAGGTGGAGGTGGTGGTGGTGGAGGTGGTGGTGGTGGTGAGGTGGAGGTGGTGGTGGAGGTGGTGGTGGTGTGGTGGAGGTGGTGGTGTGGTAGGTGGAGGTGGTGGTGGTGTTAGAGGTGGAGGTGGTGGTGTGTGTTAGAGGTGGAGGTGGTGGTGGTGGTGGAGGTGGTGGTGGTTAGAGGTGGAGGTGTTGATGATGTGTTGGAGGTGGAGGTGGTGATGATGTGTTGGAGGTGGAGGTGGTGGTGTTGGAGGTGGAGGTGTTGATGATGTGTTGGAGGTGGAGGTGGTGGTGATGTGTTGGAGGTGGAGGTGGTGGTGGTGGTGATGTGTTAGAGGTGGAGGTGGTGGTGACGGTGTTGGAGGTGGAGGTGGTGGTGATGTGTTGGAGGTGGAGGTGGTGGTGATGTGGTGGAGGTGGAGGTGGTGGTGATGTGGTGGAGGTGGAGGTGTGGGGTCAAGGCCAGGGGACGGGGTACATCATGTCAGCTAAAGGGAAGTAGGGGCGGGGGGGTAGGGCTTGGGGCTGCTATTTGGCCACCAGAACCTGTAAATCAGTCACCTCCTGCAGTCCCACCAGCCAACAGGAAGCAGCTACAGCCTGGCTTCCTGTCTCCAGCTTCCTCAGCACTCACCTCACTGCTTCCTCATAAACGGATCTGTAGCATAATGCCTTTCCATAGTGGTCTGAACCTTCTGGACTTGGGACAACATTTATAGAAGAATGTTGACCCCCAACTAATTGGTTAATAAAAGTTATTAGTCGTATTATTCACTAGTGGTTGGTTCACTAATGATTACTTGTATTTTACGAGTAATTAGTAGTAGCTCACTGTGATGAGTTTTAGTTCACTAAGTGGTTAGTAGCAGTGGTCACTTTATGCGTTATCTCATTTAGGAAGATCAGATTGTCGCAGCCAATTTCCAAGTTGACCATAGTCAAAGCAGTGTCCATGTAGTGAAGTAACAGCCCAACACAGACCACCACACACAGGCTATGGATGAATGACTGTACTGGTACTGTACTGTAGCTACATGGTCACACACCATTAGGGCCTACTCCACTCAGCTAGGACCATTAGGTTTCATAGACAAATGGCTGCCACACAACCACACCTTCATAACAATTACCAATGCAACGAAAGATCAAGTCAAAACTCTCAATTTAAATGCACAACAATGCTTAACAAACTCGTCAACAAAATCATTAACACACTAAGTGTGTGGTAACAAAATGTGGCAAAACCAGCAAAGACTAATGAGTCTCACTCCCCAATGATGTGAAATGGAGTTCTCTCTCTCTCTCTCTCTCTCTCTCTCTCTCTCTCTCTCTCTCTCTCTCTCTCTCTCTCTCTCTCTCTCTCTCTCTCTCTCTCTCTCTCTCTCTCACACACACAGTAAGTGAGATCATTAAGAACACACAATAAATACCAATAACAACTGTATTTCAACTGTACTTCACACACACAAACTCTCTCATACATACACACACAATTAGCATACAATGCAGCACCTCAGTAAGTGAGAACATAATAACTATCATTCTCATAACTAGATTAGATTAGATTAGATTAGATTAGATTCTAATTTATTGTCATTGCACTGCACAAGTACAGTACAGCGAAAATAATTTAGCATCTAACCAGAGTGCAAATGTTGCAGTAAAGTGCATGGTAATATAATATAATTTACAGTTTAAATGTACAGGTTAAAAGACAGTCTACTAGGTATTAAATGGGATATGAGCATCATAATAATAGGTATATGTATATACAGGTAAGTGAGTATTTAACAGGTAGTGATCAGGGGTATGCAGTTATTGAAAGCAGGATAAATATATATAAATGTAAATGTATATGTGTGTATAAGTGAGCATATATAAATGTATATACAGGAGTAGGAGCAGATTTAAATATATATGGCAGGTGCAGTAAACAGGTATCTTAGTAATAAATATGTAAAGTATAGAGAGGTGGGTAGTTGTGATACAGTTGTTTTTTTACAGTTAGTCAGAGACATTGGTGGTGATTATTCTAGGTGTTGAGCAGAGGTGTGGGGCAGGGCGGCAGCAGAGGGAGGGGCAGCAGGGGGGGGGGGGGGTGCAGCAGAGGGAGGGAGCAGCAGGGGGGGGGGGGGGGCAGCAGAGGAGGGAGCAGCAGGGGGGGGGGGGGCAGCAGAGGGAGGGGCAGCAGGGGGGGGGGGGCAGCAGAGGGAGGGGCAGCAGGGGGGGGGGGGCAGCAGAGGAGAGGGAAGCAGAGGAGGGGGCAGCAGGGGCGGGGACGGCAGCAGGGGGGACGGCAGTAGGGGGGGGGGGGGGCAGCAGAGGGGGGGGGGGGGGTGCAGCAGAGGTGCAGCTTCCTCAGACACCATTTGTGGTGGGTAGTGTTTATTGCAGGGAGGGGTAGTCCAACAATGTGTTGGGCGGTTTTCACCACCCTCTGCAGCGCTTTCCGGTCAGAAACAGTGCAGTTGCCTTACCACACTGTGATGCAGTTGGTGAGGATACTTTCAATAGCGCACCGGTAAAAGTTCACCAGAATCTGAGGTGACAGGTCAGTCTCCTCAAGAAGAAGAGATGCTGAGAGGTCCTTGGAGATGCCAGGAATTTGAAGCTGGAGACACACTTGACCTCCGCTCCGTTGATGAGGATGGGGGCGTGTGCGCCAGCTCTGGTCTTCCTGAAGTCCACACTGAGCTCCTTGGTCTTCTTGGTGTTGAGGGCCAGGTTGTTGTCAGCACACCACACCACCAGGTGCTGGACCTCCTCCCTGTAGGCTGCCTCGTCGATGAGGCCCACCACCGTTGTGTAATCGGCAAACTTGATGATGGTGTTTGTACCGTGTACAGGAGTGCAGTCGTGGGTGAAGAGGGAGTAGAGGAGAGGGCTCAGCACACAGCCTTGTGGAACGCCGGTGTTTAGGGTGAGGGTGGAGGAGGTGAGATGGTCTAACCTGACTGACTGGGGTCTGTTGGTTAGGAAGTCTAATAACCAGTTACAATTACATTGGCAACTCACATAAGCTTAATGGGAAGGTTGCGCCTGTCTCTGTGAACACAGTCCTTTGATGTCTGGGGCAATCGATGTCAGCTTCAGTCTCAGGTCTGGCTCAGCATCCAGCCTGCTTCTGTATATTTATTATTATTATATATTATTTATATATTATATTTATATTTACTTAAAATAACTATATAACTATAATATAACTAATATAGAGTTGTATTTATGTACTGTTTTGTGCCGTTTGTTTGTGGATTCCCCACTTGCTGACGGAACCACTAGCAGCACATGTGGCGATGGTTTCAGCGCTGCTCGCACTGGAAGGCGTTGTGGCTGTGCATACCGCTCTTACTGCATACCGCTCTTACTGCGTACCGCTCTTACTGCATACCGCTCTTACTGCGCGCCGCTCTTACTGCGCACCGCTCTTACTGCGTACCGCTCTTACGCGCTGGTGCTCGGTACACTGTCCTCCTCGTTCACTTGTTGACCTTCATTGCTGCTGGAAATATTCTCCTCCACACTTCTCTTTCGAATACCTCCTGTTTTGAGCACTTTTGCAACATACCTCGACTTTCTTGTCATCACTAGCTTGCTTGTAACGTTAGCTAATCGTGCATGCGCAACAGGTAGTAGTGTCCGTCAGAAACAATGTCAGAAACAAACATTTATTTTGTTTCTAAATCTAAAAACAACTAAATAAATGTAGAACTTATTTGAAACCCCAATTTCAATTATCTGAAGCTTATTTTCATTCGTAGTAGTATTGTGATTGTATTACTGTACAACATGTTTTACAATTTTAAGGTTGGTTTTTTTTCATTTTTTTAAAAACATTGAAATCCCAGGGATCCCTCCGAGTACCACTGGTGGTACGCGTACCACAGATTGAGAATGGCTGTTCTAGAGTACCCTGGAACCACGGGGAAATCTGAAAGAATACGCCCATTGGCTACAATTTTTGTCAATCCAAACGTACACTCTCATTCAGCTTAAGGGCCAGGGCATTCTATCAAGGATATAGAGTACCTTGGTTGAAGGATATTCTTCCCAGCAACCCAGAAAAATATCTGATTGGTTACATTTTTTTCTAACACAAAACCACTCAAATGCGTAGTGCATGGACCTAGAAAGACAAACAAATCAACGTAACACTGTATATACACTCTATAACAGATAACAACACAGATACGATTCTCATTTATTCATTTTATTTAAATTTACAACTGGTTAGTAGTAGTTCACTAGTGATTAATAGAAGTTCACTAAGTGGTTAGCAGTAGTTCACTAGTGACTATTAAAAGTTCACAGAGTGGTTAGTAGTAGTTTACTAGTGATTAATAGCAGTTCACTAAGTGATAAGTAGTAGTTTACTAAGTGATTAGTAGTAGTTCATTCATGGCTACGAATCATTAGCTGTTCGTAAGTAGGTTATTTTATGACATCTTTCTGACCTTTTATAATGCTTATTATGACTTACATCAACAATCAAGAGGTCGGCAGTCTCCTGCCACCTCACCTGCATACCAGGTGACTTCAGGTGTGGTCCCGCCCCCTAGGTTAAGAACCACCTCTATACGCTCCGCCCCTCACCTTCACCTGACCCAACCCCCACCGTGATAACAAGAACTCAGCGGCGCTACCGGGCTAGCTCGCTACTGGCCGCCTAGCGTCTTGTTGTGACGGTACTTATACAACCACAACTTCCACTTCCTCTAAGGGGAGCGGGGTCACGGCCACTGGTTGTCCCTCAAACCCAAGACGGACCAAATGGAGACGCGTTTTCCTGCCCAGAACCAGATGATCGCTGTGTGAGGTCATGTCTATAGAGTTCATACACTCCTTCCACCAAAGTCACTCCGCTGAATCAAATTAAATTAAACCACGCCCCCATCGCAACAGGCCACACCGATCTGCCACCAAGCTAGGCTAAGCTATGTTCCTATACCACCAAGCTATGCTAAGCTACACGTCCATACTGCCAAACTACACTAAGCTATGCTCCTTACCACTATTATCTGTGCTAGGCTACACTGCTAACTGCTCTACTTGCAAATATATGCTTGTTTAGGCTACAGGCTACAGAAAGCTAGGCGGCTAACTGCTATACTAGCTAAGCTGTGTTTGTTTAGGCTACAGTAAGCTAGGCTGCTTACTGCTTTACTAGCTAAGAAATGTTTGTTTAGGCAACAGGCTACAGCAAGTTTGGCTGCTATCTGCTGCACTGCTAAGCTATGCCTGTTTAGGCTAACTGCTATACTAGCTAAGATGTGTTTGTTTAGGATACAGTAAGCTAGGCTGCTTACTGCTTTACTAGCTAAGAAATGTTTGTTTAGGCAACAGGCTACAGCAAGCTAGGCTGCTGAAGCATGTGAGGGTTAGGGAGCAGGAGAGAGGAGGAAGGAGGCCAGAAGAAGGCTTGTTTCAACTCTGCAGAGGCTCCAGGGTTGGAGATTGGGATCCAATGGTGGGAGGGAGGCCCCTTCCTGCTATTCACACAAACGCACACACACACACACACACACACACACACACACACACACACACACACACACACACACACACACACACACACACACACACACACACACACACACACACTCCCTGGGAGGGATTAGAGAGAATAGTGGGTCATGGGGGGCTGTCTGTGTGTGTGTGTGTGGTGGGGGGGGGGGGGGTCTCTGTGTGTGTGTGTGTGTGTGTGTGTGTGTGTGTGTGTGTGTGTGTGTGTGTGTGTGTGTGTGTGTGTGTGTGTGTGTGTGTGTGTGTGTGTGTGTGGGGGGGGGGGGGGGGGGGGGGTGTGCGGGGTGTTTTCAAAAAATAGAAGAATGACTTAAATATGACTTCAGACACACTACGTACTAGCAGTATGCTGGTGAACGGAGTCAGACGTGTGTGTGTGTGTGTGTGTGTGTGTGTCTCTCTGTGAGTGTATGTGTGGGTTTCTGGGTGTGTGTGTGGCTAATCAAATGAAAACACAAACCGCTTGTTTCCACAATGACAACAAAGGATTCCACCCCATTCCATCCCTCCTGACTCACCCCATGGGTGTGGTTGACTGTGTGTGTATGTCTGTATGTGTGTGTGTGTGTGTGTGTGTGTGTGTGTGTGTGTGTGTGTGTGTGTGTGTGTGTGTGTGTGTGTGTGTGTGTGTGTGTGTGTGTGTGTGTGTGTGTGTGTGTGTGTGTGTGTTAGGGGTGAAGAAACTCTATAGGGAATATGCTATTCACTTAGGCGTTCCTGAGGCTTTATTTCCTACTTCCTACTGGCAGTCACTTTCCGGGTTAGTTCCGCATCCAGTTAGAAATAACGGTAACAAGGTAACAACGCACAGGAGGTCATCTGAAACAGACCGACACTACATCCTGTAGAAACACTTGATCACTATAAAGAGGAGAGGACGAGAGGAGAGCAGGAGAGAGAGGAGGACAGGAGAGGAGGAGGAGAGAGGGGAGGAAGACAGAAAGGAGGAAAGGAGAGGAGGAGGAGGACAGAGAGGAAGAGAAAAATAGGAAGAGAGACAGAGAGAGAGACAGACACAGAGAGAAAGAGAGGGTTAAAGTCAAATCTTTGTGAGCCAGAGATTGTGAGGGAGAGAGTGTGCGCGTGAGGGGGGCAGAGACCCAGATAAGGGTCTGAGGAGCGGAAATTACGTTGTCCAGCCCACACCTCCTCTTAAACAGCCGGACCGCGGCTTCGCTCTGCTAGCTTCCACCCAGCGGACCGACACAGCATGAAGAAGATTACAGACAACGTCCTCTTCCTCCCCCCATCCCTCCCTCTCCCTCTCCCTCGCTCTCTCCCCCTCCTTGCTTCCCTCCTGCTGCTGCTGCTCCCTGGCCTGGCGCGCGGCACGCCGCGGCCCGAGCCCCTGGAGGAGTGCGACGACACCACGTGTTTCCTCCTGCTCGAGGTGCCGCTCAACTTCTCGGCCGCGCAGGATGCGTGCAGCGCGCAGACCGGACAGCTGGCGACGCTCCGCTCACCAGACGAGTGGCGGAAAGCTCAGAGATTACTTCTCCGCTCCGACAGGAGATTCTGGATCGGCCTGGTGCTTCCGGACGATGTCCGGTGTCCCTCGGCGGGGGACTCTGAGCTGCACGGCTACGAGTGGATCACCGGTAGCGGCGTGGCGGTGGCGTTTCCCAATTGGATGTCTTCACCGGACAGATGCGACCACCGCTGCGTGTCTGCCTCCACCAACGGCTTGTGCCGCCAGGAGCCGTGCGGAGGGACGCTGGACGGGTTCTTGTGCGCAGTGCTGCCCGGCCGGTGTCCTGCCTCGGAGCGCCGAGCCGCACCGGGGGTGCATGCTGTTTCCTCCGGCGACTCCCGGGATGCCTGGTTACCACCGGCGGCCGAGTGGACCACGCGCGGCACGTCGGACGGCGACTCACGCCACTTCAACGCAAAGTGGCTGTGTGCCTGGAGCACCTGGTGGCGCGCCCCATGGACCTGCGAGGTGATGAAAGGGGGCTGCGAGCACACCTGCAAAAACAACAGCTGCGCCTGCCCCGCAGGACAGAAGCTGCACACCAATAATGTCACGTGCGTCGAGGCGAAGGAGTGCCGCTTGGACAAGGACTGCGAGCGGGACAACACACGGTGTGTGTTTTCACACACTGGCATACACACGTCGGCCTGTGTGTGCCAGGATGGCTACGAGGAGGAGGATGGCGTGTGCGTGGACGTGCGCGTGTGCCAGCACTGCGAGCACATGAAGTGCGACAAGGTGGCCGGAGTGTATGCGTGCGCGTGCCGCGAGGGCTTCGTGGTGTCGCAGAAGGACCCCACGCGATGCCTGGCCCACTGCGACCAGCGTAAGTGTCCCGCCACCTGCGTAAACGATGACCAGTGCAGGTGCCCGGACGGCTACATCGTAGACACGTTGTTGTGCATCGACATAGACGAGTGTAAGGACGATTTGCCGTGCGAGCATGAGTGCCTGAACACACACGGCAGCTACACGTGTTCATGTAGACCGGGCTTTGTGATGTATAAGGACAAGTGCGTTGCAGACGAGGTCTACGGCCCGCCAGCTGCCGCCGCGACGCCCGGCTCGCCGGCCGCCGCTGCCTCCCCCACCGCGGGAGGCGTGGTCCCGGCCTACGTGCGCGTGGGCTCGGCCCTCGGCATCATGGTGTTCGTGGCGGTGGGCGTGGCGCTGCTGTACCTGCTGCTGCGGTACTGCCTCGCGCACTCCGAGGCTCCACTGGGCTGTGACACGTACACCCTGACGCTGCAGCAGTTGACAGCCTGATGCTGTAGAACAGACTGACTGTTAATATAATAATCTTATAGTTAATATAAGATGGGTGACTGAACTACAGAGGGCTGAAAGGTCCTGGGTTTAAACCCTTGCTGTCTTCCTGTAGTCATCCCAGACTCCCTGTAATCCTCGTAAAGCCACTTACATATGAACTCCTTCTAAATGAAAATATACATTTGTGAAAATACACTCAAGGTTTGCACTGTAATAAACTAAGGCCTAAAAAAGGTATTAGTTTGAATGTATACTGTATAATATTGTATTTTTAGGAGTCAAAGTAAGTTCAATTATATTGTTATATTATATATTAAATTCTTATGATTACCTGTCTATCTATATTTATATTTTATTTTATATTGATATTTCATTTTATAATGTGTGCTGCTGTTACAACTGAATTTCCCCTGGGGATGAATTCCATATCTTATCTCTTATCACTGTGATGTGTGAACTATAGACAGTTAACTAGCATGACTATCAACAGTAAAAAGACGTGGCATAGTCCTAATAAACCCAGACATATGTAAATAAATAAATAACTAATGTCTAAAGTGCTTCAACTTTCAAATTATTAATGTATTGCTCCACATTATTGGCAGAAAGCTCTGATTAATATCATAACAGAAGTTATCATAACAGAAGTTATCATAACAGAAGTTATCATACCAGTGGTGGTTTGTAATCAGATGTCGCTTTCGCTTTGCTGGCTTCATGGCTTTGTTTGCACCTGAAGACACATGACACACTTTGGTCTCCCGTTGCTGTTCTCAAAAAAACCGAACTCATATTTTCCTAAAATAGCTTCTTTGAGCTTTGCGTGACTTGACGATGTGGACTGACCGGACAGACTGAAATATTGATATGTATTTAGGTCGCCAGCTAGCGGGATGGCTAATAAGCCGAGCTAGGCAGCAGCAGAAACGGTTTGTTGCCATGGAAGTGAGTTATTCCTGATTGACGTGATGTGTCACAATCATATCAGAGTTTCTGTTCTTTGGTTGCAATCACGTGACAAAAATGAATGACGTCATCGCCCGCCACCAGCTTTGTTGGTAAGCAGAGTACACATTTGAACAAAACAATGGCTGTCTCGGCTATGCCCGCTTCATTGAATATCGTTTTTTCACAGTATAACTCTTCTTTAGATGGTTTGACCAAAAACAGATATGCCATATTTTCCGAACTATAAGTCGCACCTGAGTATAAGTCGCTTTTATCACGTTGCTTCGGTGTATAAGTCGCATTTACCAGCCAGAAGACGGATGCTCCGATCGATCGGCCGCTGATCATTATCGGCTGATATTAATGCTAAACCGATCGATTGGAGCTCTCAAAAACGGCCGATCAGAAGAGCCAATCAGCGCAAAATAAAATAAACTTTTGTTTATACATTTTTTTAACATATTTTTATTGAATTTGTAGGTATGAGAAAGTCACTTAACAGGGTTAGTATCTCTTTTCTTGAACTCTCCCTTATATATATCTATACATATATATACATACATACATACATACATACATACATACATACATACATACATACATACATACATACATACATACATACATACATACATACATACATATACACACATCTACACATATACACATACACAATAATAATAAAAAATTGTAATAATGCAATTAAATAAAGTAAATAAAAAATAAAAATAAAAATATAAAGCACAACAATAGCAGTGATACACATACATACACACTCCCAAAGAGATTATGAACAATGTTTTCCTGGTCTGTAAGAGAGTGAGGTAGCCTGAGGACCTATTGCCAGATATGTCATTTGAGGCATATTGACAGATGGTTCACCACAGATGACAAGCTCAGCTGTCTTCAAGTGTTTTTAATGTTATGTATTGAATCATAGGGTTCCAAACTAATTCAAATCGACCTGCTGATCCTCTAAGGCAGTGGTTCTCAACCTTTTTACACCAAGTACCACCTTTGAAAGTAGTTGTCTCTCCTTGTATGTCGCTTTGGATAAAAGCGGCAAATGTCCTAAATGTAAATGTAAATATAAATGTCTCTCCAAGTACCACCATATGACCGACGTCTATTCAGCTATGTCCAGTTTGCACAGGAGGCAAATAAAATCCTAATAACATTATTTATTGTTAACGTTTGTCGGCCACAGCCACAATGTACAAAGGGGTAGCACTAGAACTAGCAGTGGCGGCTGGTGCATTTTTCACCAGGGGGGGCTATACCATTTTTTTTATTTACAATTACATATTGTTAATTACATTATATGCAATTACTTTTTGTATTGAAATGTCGCCCTTCTGTCCATCACTTTCATCATGGCCACGCAAGGCCAGCTCAAAGGCACCACAGAACTTCACACAGGATGTGTTTTTGTCCACCTCCTCATTGTGTTGACAGATCCCTATCCTGTAGCCTTCATCAAGTTGAACAGCTACACTGTTCAAAATGATTTGTTGACTCAACTTGACTAAGTCAAGTCATCTTGTTGCTTTGACTGAGTTATGTTTAGTCAAGTTGATTCAACATTTAGTGTCAAGTTGATTACACTTCAATAAATTAGTTGATACAACTTGTAGTCTGTTGACACAACTTCATGTGTCAAGTTATTTGGACTAGAAAATATTAGTTAAGATGACTTAAAAAGATGTTGGTTAAACTTATTTTATCAAGTTTTTACAAATGTCTATCAAGTTGGCTCAACATGTAAAACTTTGTTTGTTCAACTTCTGTTACCAAGTTAGCTTACCAGGACAAGCAAACCAATACCAAGCAAACCAAAGCTATACTATAAATCTAAATGAGAATTAGCTTAACCTAAATATTAACACATGTAAATTGCTGAAAAGACATTTCAATCAGGACTTTTATTACAATATCAAGAACTGTATTCCAACTCCAACCCACACACTCATTAACTGTTCAGTGTTGTTTTTTTAAATTCAAATAAGTGTGTCAATGGATGTCAACATATAAAGACCTTCCTTGGGACATGTAAAAACAACACCCTCCAACACACCATTGCTTTTGCTCGGGGCTGCTCAAAAACTGAAATGACACGGTCCCATAGATAAAAATGTAATTGAGTGACTTGTTAAACAGTCCATTCTGAGGAGTAAGTGTGCAGGGTTGCTGCAGTAAAATGCAGTAAAACATAGAAAATTGTATCTCTCTAACTGAGAAACTTAACTCAAATGTCAGTCAGAAAATGAAAACATGAAAACACAATATCAGGTTGATCTGGGCCCAGATCTTTCACCTTAAGTTTGTCCGCCAAACTTCTTCTCTCAAACGGCTCTTGAATGAGAGATTTCACCGAGTTAGGGACCGGGTTGAGTCTTGGGGTAGTGCTCACCGAGTTAGGGACCGGGTTGAGTCTTGGGGTAGTGCTCACCGAGTTAGGGACCGGGTTGAGTCTTGGGGTAGTGCTCACGCTCGCCATTGTTGAACTTGTTGTAGTTAAAATGGCGCCCGCAGAGACAGAGCATAATATGCTTTTCCTAGTAGTACACTGTGACGCACACAAATGACGATGCTCGATGCTCCAAAGTCTTCCGGGAGGGCTGTTTGAAAAGCGCCCCCCCGAAGACGTTTTGAGGAAGCTGATTGGCTACATTTTATGTCACTCGTTTATATCTTGAATCAGCAATTGGCTAAACTGCTACAGAGATCCGCCTCCGTGGGGCTTTTTCTCTACAGCCCCCCCAGCATCGTCATACAGTGAACTAGGCATATGTGTACTAGGAAAAGCATATTATGTTGCGCAAATTATTTAAAAATCATATTTTACACATATTTCTGGGTGCGTTCAACTGTATTTCATTCTCTCTCTCTCTCTCTCTCTCTCTCTCTCTCTCTCTCTCTCTCTCTCTCTCTCTCTCTCTCTCTCCTCTCTCTCTCTCTCTCTCTCTCTCTCTCACAAGCAATAGGCCTATATCACGTTAGATTTGAAAGCCGGAAGTACCCATTAAAAATCGCTGAAGCACTGTATCCCAAGTTCCGGTTAATGCATTCAGCTTGGCATTCACCATTGCGGACAGTTATCGCTGGACAACATCGCTGCATAACCTTCCAAAAGTCGGTCAAGACGATGTGGTTCAACTAGTGAATGAACACTACAGTCTACAGTGAAGATGTCCGAATCATACAATTCCCCGACATTGTGTCTTGTGGCTCTATCTGGATATATCGCCATATAACAAAGGTGATTTTGTGTAGGAGCAGAGATATGCCTATGTATTTAATATAGGCGATTTATTTGATGGATTTGGATTATTTCAATGTACCTTTTCATTTACATGTTACATGTAGTGTGCAGCTGTATATTTTCTAAAAGGGAATGCCTGTTATTCTTGTGAATATGAGTTGTCTTAAAATAAAAGTGCTTGTGACATCATACATGTGGCTTTGAGTTAAAACCGAATTTGTATAAAATACTGATATATATCGTATATCGCGATGCAGCCTAAAAATACTGGGTTTTGGTCCGTATCGCCCAGCCCTACTTGGGACCAGTGCTTTTAATCATACACATATCAGACATTATGTGGCTCTATTCGGATGAGAGATGGAGTGCGTGTGGGGGTCACGACCAGTGCTTTTAATCACACACTTACCCGACATTATTAGCCTATTCCGCCAACTTTTCGAGACGTATATGCTCTCCTTGTCAAAGTGCAAACTGCAGACATACGCTGAGAACATGAAACGAGGGACCTTCATCCTCCTTATCAGCTTCACACAAGACTTGTGGAGGAGTTTGTCTTTGGGGAAATGGTGTAAACTGAGGTAGGGCTGTCTTTGTTTAGACGTTGAGCAGCCGGTACACTACAATAACAGAGAGGAGGGGAGGCGGCCATAGTTTGTCACGTATCTGGGGTAAGTACCGGAAGTAAGAGTACACTGCTCTGCGATTTTTAAGGCTCCGGAAGCAGGAAGTGTGATATAGGCCTATTGTACTTCATTCAAACACACACACAGCATGTTGGTGTCCATTGACAACTCACAAAAGCTTAATGGGAAGGTTGCGCCTGTCTCTGTGAACACAGTCGTTTGATGTCTGGGGCAATCGATGTCAGCTTCAGTCTCAGGTCTGGCTCAGCATCCAGCCTGCTTCTGTATATTTATTATTATTATATATTATTTATAAATTATATTTACTTAATATAACTGGAGTTGTATTTGCGTACTGTTTTGTGCCGTTTGTTTGTGGATTCCCCACTTGCGCTGCTGACGGGACCACTAGCAGCAAATGTGGCGATGGTTTCAGCGCCACTCGCACTGGAAGGCGTTGTGGCTGTGCATACCGCTCTTACTGCATACCGTTCTTACTGCGTACCGCTCTTACTGCCTGCCGCTCTTACTGCGCGCCGCTCTTACTGCGCGCCGCTCTTACTCCGCACCGCTCTTACTCCGCGCCGCTCTTACTGCGCGCCGCTCTTACTCCTCTTACTGCGCGCCGCTCTTACTGCGCGTCGCTCTTACTGCGCGCCGCTCTTACTCCTCTTACTGCGTGCCGCTCTTACTGCGCGCCGCTCTTACTGCGCGCCGCTCTTACTGCGCGCCGCTCTTACTGCGCGCCGCTCTTACTGCGCGCCGCTCTTACTCCTCTTACTGCGCGCCGTTCTTACTGCGCACCGCTCTTACTGCGCGCCGCTCTTACTGCGCGCCGCTCTTACTGCGCGCCGCTCTTACTGCGCGCCGCTCTTACTGCGCGCCGCTCTTACTGCGCGCCGCTCTTACTGCGCGCCGCTCTTACTGCGCGCCGCTCTTACTGCGCGCCGCTCTTACTCCTCTTACTGCGCGCCGCTCTTACTGCGCACCGCTCGTAATGCGCGCCGCTCGTACTGCGCGCCGCTCTTACTGCGCGCCGCTCTTACTGCGCGCCGCTCTTACTGCGCGCCGCTCTTACTGCGCGCCGCTCGTACTGCGCGCCGCTCGTAATGCGTACCGCTCGTACTGCGTACTCGTTCTGCTCTTACTAAATACTGCTCTTACTAAATACTGCTATTACTAAATACTGCTCTTACTAAATACTGCTCTTACGTGCTTGTGCTTGGTTAACTGTCCTCGTTCACTTGTTGAACTTCATTGCTGCTGAAAATATACATCCCTCGGCTTTCTTGTCATCACTAGGTTGCTTGTAACGTTAGCTAATCGTGCACACGCAACAGGTAGTAGTGCCGCCAGAAACAATGTCAGAAACAAACATTTATTTTGTTTCTAAATCTAAAAACAACTAAATAAATGTAGAACTTATTTTAAACCCCAATTTCAATTATCTGAAGCTTATTTTCATTCGTAGTAGTATTTAGATATTATCACTGTACAACATGTTTTCCAATTGATTTTAAAGTTGGTTTTATTTCTCTTTTTTTTTTTTTAACATTTAGATTCCAGGGATCCCTCCGAGTACCACCAGCAGGGGGCGCAAGTACCACCGGTGGTACGCGTACCACAGGTTGAGAATGGCTGCTCTAAGGTTATACTTCGTTTTTTACAGACTAGGAACATCATACGGTATTTTAGCCATATAGATGCTTTGGGGGCAAGTGGGGATTTCCATAACGGTAATATTCTTCTACATGCAAGTAATGACATGAATCACAACGTTCAGTAATTCGAACAGGTGTTTGAAAATAGTTGCCCAGTATTCCTGAAGGCGGGGATAGGACCAAAATATGTGTTATATTTGCTGGAGATAAATGACATCTGTTACAGGTATCTGGGACATCGGCATATCTTTTGGAGAGCTTGGATTTAGTAAAGTCAGTGCGGTGAATAACTTTAAACTGTATTAAATTGAGCCTTGCACAAGATGTGCTTCCATTCACTCTGGTGAGTGCAACTTCCCAGTCTTTGTCACTTATAGGGCCACCCAACTCCACCTCCCACTTTTTTTGATTATTTGTTCAAGCAAGGCTGTCACAAGGGGATAGTTTGGTGGGACCCAGAATGCAGACCAAGACACAATGAAGCGATAACGTGAAGCTTTATTGCAGAAGACAACAGAGAGTGATCGGGGACAGGCCAGGGGTCTGGATCCCGGGAAGTCGTAGTACCGGCTGGGAGTAGACAGGCGCGTGGTCCGGGACGGGCGAGGGGTCTGGATACCGGGAGGTCCAAGTAGCGACAGGTATTAGACAGACTAGTAGTCCGGGACAGGAGAGGAGTCTGGATACCGGGAGGTCGAGTAGAGACAGGTATTAGACAGACTAGCAGTCCGGGACGGGAGAGGGGTCTGGATACCGGGAGGTTCGAGTAGCGACAGGTATTAGACAGACGAGTAGTCCGGGACGGGAGAGGAGTCTGGATACCGGGAGGTCGGAGTAGAGACAGGTATGAGACCGGCGAGTGACGCGGGACAGGCGAGTAGTCTGGATACCGGGACATCGGCGTAACGATTCCGTCCAGAATGTACAAAGTACAAAGTAGTACGTACAACCTAGCCCCGAAGTAACGGGACGGCAGGGTATATATACCCCCAGGTGAGGTGATTAACCTAATCAGTCTCGGAAATTGAGACCAAACTTTTCGCCAAACTCACTGAAGCTGCTAAATGAATTGTTAATATAAAGGTCCTTTAGCTTTGTGAGGCCTGATCTCTCACAGGAAAACACTGTATCCGTGTTTGGAGGGAGAAAAAAATGATTATAACAGATGGGGCTGTGGTTAGATGGCCCTTTGAGTCCAAAAGCAAGCCTGAATTAGGCCCAGATCTTTAATGTGGAGATGACAATTGGGCTGCATGTGTATTGGGCCAAGCGAACAGGAAGACTAGCTGTGAGCAAAGCTAAAAGTGAGGTAGAAGGACAGGATCCAGCCACAAATTCACACCAAATAAGGGATGGCTCCTGGATGGCTCCTCCTCCATGGAGGATCAATTTTAGAATATTGGCAGCCCAGTAGTAGTTTCTTAGGTCAGGGAGTGCCAGTCCACCTACTGCTCTGTGTCTTTGTAAAAGTTCTCTTCTAATCCTGGGGACTCCACTTTTCCATATAAGGAGGAGAATCATTTGTTTATTGTACTGAAAAATGAACTGAAATTTTGATGCAATTTATCCTCCCAGTGATGGTTACATGCAAATGATTCAACCTCTCTAGATTTAGCTTAACTGTTTCTTGTAAGGGTAAGAAGTTTTCCTTGTAGAGTCCAATAAATGTCGGCAGATATTCACTCCTAGGTACTTGAAACTGCCTCTAGACATCTTAAATAGAAGGTCTTTATCAGGTATTTGAAGGGCCAAATCATTTACAGGAAAGCATTCACTCTTTGAGTGAATGCTTAAATTCATAACCTGAGAAGGTTCCAAACCTGTCTAAGAATTCAATTGCCTGGGGAATGGTGGTTATAGGATCAGAAACAAATAACAATAGATAATCTGCAAATAGTGAAAGTATGTGCTGTGAGCCCCCTCTGGTTGATGGCTGATTTAAGTGCTATGCGCAGTGGTTCGATTGCCCCATAGAACAATAATGGACTCAAAGGACAGCCCTGCCGTGTGGACCTGGCAAGTGTGAAGTATTGAGATCTAACCCCGTTAGTAACAACTGAAGCCTTAGGTGAGGTATACAATAGCTGTATCCAAGATATGTATTTGGAGCCCATGTTGAATCTTTTAAGAACCTCAAACAAGTATCCCCACGCAACCCTGTAGAACGCCTTTTCTGCATCCAACGAGACCACCACCTCTGGTGTCCCGCTGGACATTTACATTTACATTTAGGACATTTGGCAGACGCTTTTATCCAAAGCGACTTACAAGGAGTACATTTGTTGAAGCAGACAATAGCATAACGCTGAGGTACGCAAACATAAAAATAGAGCAGTTCACAAGCATTCATATTAACAAGATGAATAACACTATTTGGTACTGCCAGGTCACCTGCTTAAGTAGCTGTGATAAGAGCGTGTTGTCAACATTAAGGATATACTGTACACTTGCTAGAATATACAACATGCTAAGAGCTATTAATGTCAGGACTTAACCAAGTTAGGGGTTCACAAAGGAGAAGGAGGGTTCATGGAGAGTCCAGGTGGACTCTGAACAGGTGGGTCTTGAGTCTCTTGCGGAAGCTGGCGAGGGACTCTGCCGTCCTGACATGAGACGGGAGTTCATTCCACCACTGGGGAGCCAGAGCCGTGAAGAGCTGGGTCTTGGAAGAGCGATGCTTGGTTGTTTTCAGTGAAGGTCGAACAAGTCGTCTGGCAGAAGTTGAGCGGAGCGCTCTGGCTGGGATGTAGGGCTTGACCAACGTTTGGAGGTAGGTTGGGGCAGTTCCATTGACTGCCCTGAAGGTCAGTACCAGGAGATAGAATAATATTGAGATAGCCGGAGATAGCCGGAGATAGAATAATATTGAGGAAGCGGCGGATATTAGAGAAGGAATGGTGATTTTTCATAAAACCTGTTTGATCTGGGGATATTATCTCTGGTAGGGCAGGTTCCAATCTACTTGCTAAGGCTTTAGTCAAGATCTTGTAGTTGTTCAATAAAAGTGAGATAGGCCTGTACGAACTGCACTCACAGCCGTCTTTGTTTGGCTTTAATACGAATGTTATAGAGGCCTCTGTGAGGGTTTGAGGTAATGTTCCACGATCTAGAGAATCATTGTACATTTTAAGAAGGAGGGGACTCCTCAATAAATGTTTTATAAAATTCTATATAACCACCTGGCCCTGGGGCCTTGCCACTTTGTATAACTTTAATTGCTTCAATATTTTCACTCATTTCCAGGGGACGATCCATCCTGCTCACCTGATCAGAAGTGACAGATGGGAATTGCAGGTTATTGAGAAACGTTTTTATGCCTGTATTGTTGAATAAAAATTCTTAAAGGTATCATTAATGACAGATGGGGTGACTGTAATCTCGCCCAACGGGGTTCTTATTTGTTTAATCAGTTGGGTTGCACTTGGCTCTTAATTTTGTGTGCCAAAAGTCATCCTGACTTCACACCATGTTCATAGAGAAAGCCTCGTGAACGTAAAAGCAACTTTTCGGTTTCTTGTGTTTTGAGTAAATTGTAGTTCATCTTAAGGATTTTTTTTTCTTTTTCAAGCTCCGATGACGGCAATATTGATAGCTTGCTATCCAGATCTTTTATGTTTTCCATAAACGTATTGTTTTACCCGTTTGTTTCGTCCTGCAGAGTAGGATATGATCTCTTCCCTGATAACCACCTTTAATGTTCCCCAGAGCTGAGACGGAGATATGACAGAGTTATTGTTAATTAGGAAATGTATACGCAGTAGGTAAGGACGTAAATGGTACAACGTAAATGTAAATACTCTACACCCCCACTCGATCTTAGTCTACTGTGTTCTCCACATCAAAACAATAACACTTTTTTCCCTTATGCCTATACACTTTAAGTACCAAACATATCTCTGGCAACTTTCTGTAACTTGAACTTGGTTACAGGTTTTGTTAACATATCTGCAATCATTTGCTCAGTAGGACAATACTCCAACATCACTTTTCCTCCATTCACAATTTCCCTTATGAAATGACACCTTATGTCAATGTGCTTGGATCTCTGCCTGTCCACTGGGTTCTTGGCTAGAGCTATGGTACCCTGATTATCCTCATACACTTTTGTCTGTGCATATTGATATTTGTCAATACCTTTGAGTAATTGTTCTAAGTACATGCATTCTTGCATGGCTGCAGCCAGAGACATGTATTCTGCTTCACAGGTGGAAAGAGCCACTGTTGGTTGTTTTCTTGACTTCCATAAAATCAAAGAAGTGCTCTTACTTGGACTGACACAGACACAGTAACCTTAAACAAGCCTAAACAGGGTTGTTCTGCTACGTCAGCTGCCCAATCAGCAGATGTGTATACGTGTAGGCCTAGCATTTTTGTGTCACTTCTCCTGAAGCATAACACTTTTTGTATTGTCCCTTTTAGGTATTTGAGTACATGTTTTACTGTGAGCCAGTGTTCCTCTGTTGGCTCAGCAAAGTATTAAGACAGCTTACTCACTACAAAGCCCAAATTTGCCTATGTCTTTAATTTTAAACTTAGCAGTAAGCATTATTTGGGGGCGGCAGTATAGCTCAGGAGGGTATCCCCCGGCTCCTCCTAGCATAAACTGTCGAGGTCAAGTCAAGTCAAATTTATTGTCACTTCACAGTTTACAAGTATAAAGCAGTGATGTGAAAATCTTATGTGCAATACCCGACGACAGACAGCAGTTATAAAATAAGATAAAAAAAAATAGATTAGAATAGAATAAAAATCGAATAAAGTTGCAATTTATGCAATAAATGCAATTTATAAAATGCAAAATATCGGCACAGAAAAGAGCAATATGTATATATAAATCAATGTAATAAAATATACATTGTTATATGCTATACGCCCTTGTTCAGCAGCCTGATGGCCTGACTGTGGAAGCTATCTCTAAGCCTATTTGTACGGCACTTGATACTGTGGTATCGCCTGCCTGACGGTAACAGTGAGTACAGTTCTCGTGGCTGGGGTGGGCAATGTCTTTTATGATTAGTTTGGCCTTGGCCACGCACCGCTGGTTGTATATATCCAGGAGGGAGGGGAGCTCACCTCCAACGATATACTGGGCCGTCCGCACCACCCTTTGAAGCGCTCTGCGCTCGAGTGCGGTGCAGTTCCCGTACCAGGCGGTGATACACCCTGTAAGAACAGATAGGGCTGTGCTCTCCCCTCTGCTTGCTGCTTGCAAGGAGGTGTCCTTGAGGAGTGTGAGGGAGAGAGTATGCACGTGAGGGGGGCAGAGACCCAGATAAGGGTCTGAGGAGCGGAAATTACGTTGTCCAGCCCACACCTCCTCTTAAAGAGCCGGACCGCGGCTTCGCTCTGCCAGCCTCCACTCAACGGACCGACACGGCATGAAGAAGCTTACAGACCGCGTCCTCTTCCTCCCCCCATCCCTCCCTCTCCCTCTCCCTCTCCCTCTCCCTCTCCCTCTCCCTCTCCCTCTCCCTCTCCCTCTCCCTCTCCCTCTCCCCCTCCTTGCTTCCCTCCTGCTGCTGCTGCTCCCTGGCCTGGCGCGCGGCACGCCGTGGTGTGCAGCGCGCAGACCGGACAGCTGGCGACGCTCCGCTCACCAGACGAGTGGCGGAAAGCTCAGAGATTACTTCTCCGCTCAGACGGGAGATTCTGGATCGGCCTGGCGCTTCCGGACGACGGCCGGTGTCCCTCGGAGGGGGACTCTGAGCTGCACGGCTACGAGTGGATCACCGGTGGCGGTGCGGTGGCGGCGTTTCCCGATTGGATGTCTTCACCGGACAGATGCGACCACCGCTGCATGTCTGCCTCCACCAACGGCTCGTGCCGCCAGGAGCCGTGCGGAGGGACGCTGGACGGGTTCTTGTGCGCAGTGCCGCCCGGCCGGTGTCCTGCCTCGGAGCGCCGAGCCGCACCGGGGGTGCATGCCATTTCCTCCGGCGACTCCCGGGATGCCTGGTTACCGCAGGCGGTCGAGTGGACCACGCGCGGCACGTCGGACGGCGACTCACGCCACTTTGACGCAAAGTGGCTGTGTGCCTGGAGCACCTGGTGGCGCGCCCCGTGGCCCTGCCAGGTGATGAAAGGGGGCTGCGAGCACACTTGCGAAAACAACAGTCCTGCCCCGCAGGACAGACGCTGCACACCAATAATGTCACATGCGTCGAGGCGAAGGAGTGGCGCTTGGACAAGGACTGCGTGCGGGACAACACACGGTGTGTGTTTTCACACACTCGCATACACACGTCGGCCTGTGTGTGCCAGGACGGCTACGAGGAGGAGGATGGCGTGTGCGTGGACGTGCGCGTGTGCCAGCACTGCGAGCACATGAAGTGCGACAAGGTGGCCGGAGTGTATGCGTGCGCGTTACTAAATTAAACTGATGCCATTGTGCACTGTGCAGGTTTTAATAGTATGTTTTTGTTAAACAACTGCACCGTATGCTGTATTGTAAAAAAATATATATAATTTTAATGAATTTTAATAGTTTATAGTTATTGAAGTGTTAACTATGTCAATCAATACTTTTAGATGCATCCAGGGAGGAGACCACATTAGGGTCTAGTGACGATGTAGAATCGGACAGCAGCAGCAGCAGCAGCTGTACCAGGAACCCCCCAGTTCAACCATTGCCTACATTTGCTGCACCTAAAGGTCCCCAAGGTAGAGTATTAATCAACTCAAAATGTTTTTAACCCACCATGTAGTGATATGTGAATTGCTTTTTTGTATTGCTTGCTTGCTGGAATGCATTTGTCTTTTAGTACATTTTGGGTGAAAATGTGTCATTGCTTAACAATGACCTAGTCTTAGACAATTTCAGCATTGACTATGAGGATAAGTTTCCACAGACTCATTTTGAAACTTTTTTTATTTCCAGACATTTCTCAAACAAGAGCTGCGGGCCCTGCACAACCCATCCTGAACACCTTCCCTCGCTCTCAGCGTGGACAGGGTAGGACGAGAGCCTTTAACGCCTCCTGGTACAAAGAGTACACTTGGCTTGAGTATTCCCAATGCAAGGATACAGCACATTGTTTTGTGTGCAGACATTTTTCTCTTCCCTCTGCTCCTGAGACAACATTCTCCTCCGGTACTGGTTTTTCAAATTGGAAAAAGGCCACGTATAAAGATGGAGGATTCCATCTGCATTCCAAGGCAGAGCACCATATAAACGCCATGGTGGGATGGACAGAGTATAAGAGGGGTGTCGAGAACAATACATCCTTACTGCAGGCAATGGATGCACAAAACCAAAAAAAGGTGGAAGAAAACAGGAAGTATATTAAGACAATTGCCGATGTTCTACTCTGTACAGCCACCCAAAACATTGCGCAGCGTGGCCACCGAGAGTCAAAGGACTCAGCTAACAAGGGCAACTTTTTGGCCATCATGGAACTGATTGCCAAGCATGACCCTTTAGTGAAACGGAAAATGGAGCACAGCACTGCCAAATATACAAGTCACACCATTCAAAATGAGATTTTGGAGGTGCTGGCTGAGATGGTTAGGAAGGACATTGTTGAAGAGGTAAAACAAAGTGGGGCATTCAGCATCCTAGCTGATGAGACCAAAGACTTAAAAAAACAAGAACAACTTTCGTTAGTACTCAGATACTACTACAAGGGAACCGTGCATGAAAGTTTCATGCATTTTGAACAGGCTGATAAGCTTAATGCTGCTGGGCTAACACAACAAATTGTAAACAGCCTTGAAAAGTATGGATTGGAATACAGAGAGCAGCTGGTTGGGCAAGGCTACGACGGGGCTTCAGTGATGAGCGGCAGACACAGTGGTGTGTCTGCAAGGATGCAGACACTGGCTAAGCATGCTTTCTATGTACACTGCAATGCACATTGCCTTAATTTGGTAATTGTGGACACAGTGAAAGCCGTGCCAGAGGCATCATGCTTTTTTTCTTTGTTGCAGCGCTTGTACACATTTCTGTCTGGATCCTATGTACACCATAAGTGGCAGGACATACAGCGCACAATGTTTCAGGGTCAGCCGCCTCGAGAGTTGCCCAAACTCAGTGATGTTAGGTGGGCTTGCAGGTTTTATGCCTGTCGTAACCTTATGGACCGGCTTCCAGCTGTTCTCCGTGTCCTCCATGACATTGATGAAGAGCACAATGGAGACAGGTGTGTAGAGGCACGTGGACTGCATGGGCAGATAGACCTTAACTTCATTGGTCTTCTGGCAACTTTTCGGAAGATACTGGGAGACACCAAGTTGCTGTCTGATTTGCTGCAATCCTCGTCGTTGGACTTAGCCAGAGCAGTTGACCTCATTGAGGCACTACAGGACACGTTGGTGCATTACAGAGATGAATCATCTTTTGGGGAGCTGTGGACTGAAGTGCTGGACATTGCTCAGCAGTGCAACATTAGCACTGAGAGGGTTTCCAAAAGGCAGCCAAAGACCAGCTCTGCTCTTCATGGATCTGTTGTCACATCCACAATTGGTCAGCATCAGCGAAACACTGATCAACACAACTTAGGCAAGGACTATTTTTGTAGAACTGTTTTCTATCCTGTCTTAGACACTATGAATGCAGAGCTAAAGAAGCGTTTTTCCAAAACGAATTGTGACATCATGAAAGGGATTCAAGCGCTCAATCCCAAAAGCAACAGCTTTTTGGAGGAGACTCCTCTGTTTTTGTTGGGAACCAGCTACAACACAAACCTGGATGACCTTAAGATTGAGCTACATGCTGCCAAGCGGCTCTTAGAGAGGAAGAAGACAGCTGGAATGGAGAACCCAACCAGTTTGCTTGAGTTCACAGTATTCCTGGAACCATTCTGTGAGGTCTTTCATGAACTCTTCAGATTGTGCAAAATTGCCATGGCTCTACCTGTGAGCACAGCTGCTTGTGAACGCAGCTTTTCGGCATTAAAACTGATAAAAGATCACTTGCGCACCACCATGAACAACGAAAGACTCAGTGACCTCGGGGTGCTAAGTGTCGAGTCCAAGAGAGCCAAGGCCTTGGATATGGATGAGTTCATTAGGTTGTTTAGTAGCCGCCATGGAAATCGCAAAATACTGTTGTTTTGAAGTGTCTGTACCTCCACTGAGAACTGTGAATATTGATAATTTGACTGTTGCTTACTGATTGCTATACAGCATGTATAGTGATACTACTGTATATTTGTTTGTACAAATTGTGCAAGATTTCATACCTTGTGGAGCCTACGGCTCTGGTTTCTATTTTTGGAAATACTGTAGGTACACACCTACTTTGTTTTATTGTATAAATTGTTTAAATTGTATATTGTTTAAAAGGCTCTAATAGTAATAAATATTGCAGTATTTGAAAATTGACAGTGCTGTAAATAGTGTTTTTCTTGCACAATACATTGCACCCACTTAATCTGTTTTAGGCTACTGTTGGTGAGTTTACTAATGGCAGATGTTGATGAGAATATCATAAACAAGGGGACATGTCAAGCAGAATTTTAATGTTGACAGTGCAAAATGAAAAGGTCATGCACCTTCCTTACACAGTGAAAGAGTTAATGTAGCCAACAAAAATATGATGAATAAGACATAAATACACTGTGTAACTGTACAATTTAAGAAAAGTAACTATTTCCACTTAGTAGTCTAAATGTTGATGTGAGACGTCGGTGGCGGCCTTAATTTTTTACGGCAATTTTTTTGGGGTCACTTTTAGCTGGCCCCCCTAAGTTAACTGTTGTCACCCCTGTGCCACCCCCCTGAAAATGACCTGGCTCCGCCCCTGCTCCTACAGAGCTGTGCACATGACAAAATCGCCTTCGTTATATCGGGCCACTTGGAACTTTTCTTTTCATAAGGCTCAACCCTGCAAAATGAAGCTTGTAACGAGGCTTGTTTCAGAGTGTAGGGTAGCGAGGCTGCGCAGCTATCGCAGTATCGCTTTGCTCCTCGTCTGAAATCCCAAATATCTCAATTATAGAACCGTTGTTTTGTTTCTTTGAAACTCGCCCTTCCACATGACCGACCGGCGCTATGTGCGTCTCCATGTTGCTGGAGAGTTGTGTGAGAGCTAGTGATGTGTCGGTCGCGAACGAGCCGGCTCAAAGAGCCGGCTCTTTTTAGTGAACGACGGGAGCCGGCTCGCACCCGCGAACGAGCCGTTATTGATTTGTTACGGGTGCTCCGCGTACATGCAGTGACTGAATGTCACGCGCATGCTGTGCATCACGTGAGGATAGATAAGGAGGAGGGGCGGCGCGTGCTCAGTGCTGGTTGCTAACAGAGGGAGAGGAGAACACACGGGGGGAAGTGTCAGTTTGCGTCGCGCTAATAAGATGAGTGAAAGTAGGAAAATAAGCAGCACTTGGCTGCATTTTAACAATTGTGCAAACCCAAAGGCAGAATGCAGTATTTGCAACATGAAGCTCTCATATAAAACAGGGTCCACAAACCACCTCCACAGGCACTTTTTTTTATACTGAAATAGAGCCCTGCTGTTTTGTTAGGGCTTTTTGTTTAAATACAAATGTCAAATATACAAACATACAGTAGCTGTCCTTATTTAAATGTCTATGCTTAAGTTGTTCTAGGTGTTGCTGTCTGCTTTGTGTAGCGTGGTTCTACAAGCAAGTCAGTGCATTCATTGGGTGGTATCAGAGTTACAAGGGTCTGTAAATGCAATGAAAACAATTGGCCAAATCATTTATATTAAAATTTTAATTTTTACGTTTGAATACTTCAGTACAAAGGATGTATTGAATAATTTAAGTGATATATGTGTACACATATAAATAATTAGTCAAAATAGGGCTAAATTTGATTGAATTATAAAAGGTATATGTGGTAAAATAGAAGAGCCATTTGGGAGCCGAAAGAGCCGGCTCTTCTTGGTGAGCCGAGCCAAATGAGCCGGCTCACTCAAAAGAGCCGGAATTCCCATCACTAGTGAGAGCCCGCGTGCCGACGCAGAGAGGGGGCGGGTCTGGGGGCTGGGGGCTTGGGGCGGGGGACGGGGGGCTTGGGGCGGGGGGCGGGGCTGAGCGTATGAGCAGAGAGAGAGAACTGCCTACGTCATATGGACTCGGAGATGAGAGGGGACAACACGGCTTTAATGCAACAACAACAAAAAACGGTCATAACATAACTTCAGACGTATCGGTATGACGGTATGGTCCCATCTACATATCGCCTTATGAAATATACCGGTATAACTCATAATACCGATATACCGCCCAGCCCTAGTGTGTTGTTCTTGCAGTTGTTACACCATGTCTTTCGTCTACATGCTTTTGCCCTATGACCTTTTGTGCCATTAGCATTTGTCTTGCCGGTCCCCGGCCTGGTCTCGCATACATTTTCATTACGTTATCTGATGACTCTGCTGCATTCATCTTTTCAGCCTGTTCATAGTTTCGCAGTCTTAAAGTCTTAAATCACTAAAATAAGTTATTATGACTTAAAAGTGTACTTTTGTTCAAATACGTTTTGAGGGGCCCCATCAGTCCCCTCTTGCGGTCACTCTTTCTGTGTGCGTTTTCACACACACACACACACACACACACACACACACACACACACACACACACACACACACACACACACACACACACACACACACACACACACACACACGTGGGGAAGTGGGAGGGGCTATTATGACAAATAGAGGAGTGGACTGGCTGCGTGTGTGCATAAAGAGAGAGTGCATAATGGGAGCAGGAGAGTGATAAAGAGAGACTTCCTTTCTCGTCAGAGAGAGAGAGAGAGAGAGAGAGAGAGAGAGAGAGAGAGAGAGAGAGAGAGAGGAGAGAGAGAGAGAGAGAGAGAGAGAGAGAGAGAGAGAGAGAGAGGGGGAGGGAGGGAGGGAGCAGGACAGAGAGCCGGTGAATGGAGCTCTGCCTGGGCTGACAGAAGAGACTCGCCCACCCGCGTTCAGACACCATGTTCCCCGTAGCGCTCCTCTCTCTGCTCCTGGTAGCAGCGGCCGGTGGGCAGGAGCACGACTCCGGCCGCTGCTCTGGGACACGCTGCTACGCAGTGTTCTCCGAGCCCACAGATTTCCAGGCAGCGCGGGCCACGTGCTCGGAGCTGGCGGGACACTTGATGACACTCCGGACGCCCGACTCGCACGTGACGCTGCGGCAGCTGTTGGGCCAAGGCGGCGCGGCGGGCCCGCACTGGGTGGGCTTGTATCGGCCCGCCGGCAGCTGCCCAGGCCCGGGGGCCCCTCTGCGGGGGTTCCGCTGGGAGACGGGCGAGCGGGACTCCCGCTTGTACAACTGGGGGGCTGCCCCTGACCTCCCGGGCTGCGAGCGCCGGTGCGTCTCGGTCTCGCGCGAGGACGGGTTCCGCTGGTCCGCGGGTCCCTGCGACGCGCGTGCGGCGGGCTTCCTGTGCGAGTACCGCCGGCGAGAGGGGTGCGAGCCGCCCGGCGAGCCGGGGCTGCGCTACACGAGACCCCCTTACGCCGGACAGACGGGGAGTCGCGTCACGCGCTTGCCCCACGGGACCGTCGCCACGCACCCCTCCGACGGCGCCGCCTCCATGTGTTTGTCCGGGCGGTGGGCGCGCGCGCCGTGGACCTGCGCCATGAACGCGGGAGGCTGCGAGTTCGAGTGCGCCGAAGGGGCCGAGGAGCGGCAGCTTTGTTTGTGCCCGGCGGGGCAGGCGCCGAGCGGCGAGAGCCGTGTGGCCTGCACCGCAGAGGTCAGTGGTGACCCGTGCCGCCGGCTGGGCTGCGCGCACACATGCGCGGGTGACCCTCCCGCCTGCACGTGTCGACCCGGATTCGTGCTGGCCGCGGACGGGACGTCCTGCCGAGACACGCTTCCCCCGCCCCACCTGAGCCTCCCGGCGTGCCTCCCGGGGTACCGCGCCACCGCGGACCGCAAGTCCTGCGTGGACGTGGACGAGTGCGGTAGCGCTCCGTGCGAGCACCGGTGCCATAACACGCAAGGCGGCTTCACGTGCTCGTGCTTCAAGGGCTACCGCCCAAACCCGTACAAACCCATCGAGTGTAATCTGTACTGCGGCCTGGCGGAGTGTCCCGCGGAGTGCGACCCCCACGTCCAGGACGAGTGCCGGTGTCCAGAGGGGTACATCTCAGACTCCCGTGATGAGGGCACGGTCTGCGTGGACATCGACGAGTGCGAGATGGGCTACTACTGCGACAAATTGTGCACCAACTCTTTCGGCGGGTACGTGTGTGGCTGCCCGGAGGGGTTCTCGTTGGTGGAGGGGGAAAGGTGTGTGTTGGGAACGGTAGCCGCCAGCACCACGGTGACGTATCTCCGCCCCCCGACCGGCAGCCCTGCCCCCGCGCGGCTCTCGGCGGGGGGTCTGGTGGCGGTGGTGGTGTCGGTGTCCCTGGTGGTGTTCCTGGCGGTGTTCCTCGCACATCACTGCATCAACCGACGGAACGAGGCGCGAGAAACCCGGGGCGAGGCGCACCAGCTTGAAGGGCCGGCCGACCTGAACGAGAAACCGCTCGTGGTTTCTCAAAGTGTGGAGACTTAAAAGTGTTGTGTATGTGTGTGTGTAGATGGTGCTGGTGTATCTGGTGGTGGTGTAGATAATGGGTGGTGTAGAATGATGGGTGGTGTAGATGATGGATGGTGTAGATGGTTGTGTTTATGGTGGTGGTGTAGAAGAATGGGTGTGTACATGGGGTACAATGGGTGTAGATGGTGGTTACTGTAGATGATGGGTGGCATAAATGGTGGAGTACATAGTTGGTGGTGTAGATTATGGGTGGTTTGATGATGGTGTGTAGATGATGGGTGGTTTGATGATTGTGTGTTGATGGTGGGTGGTGTAGATGGTGGGTGGTTTGATGATGGTGGGTGGTGTAGATGGTGTTGGTGTAGATAATGGGTGGCTTAGGTGGAGGGTCAGCAGGGGGAAGAAACCAAACAGTGTTTAACTAAAATAAAGTTCAAAATGTGTAACAAATACAATGGAATGATCACTCCCCATTCACTCCAGTGTCCTGAAGTCCAACGCCTATGCTATACACTACACCAGGGATATTCAACTGGCGGCCCGCGGGCCAAATCCGGCCCGCGGGGAGCTTTCTCGTGGCCCCTGGAACACAATCCATATTGTGTAAATGTCAATATATGTTCGCTATTATGTTATCCGAATTAAATGAGTCCAAATTATTTCTCCCTCAATAGTTCTTAAAAGGCAATCTTGCATTGGACTGATCAGCGTGTAATTATCGCGACATCGTGTCAATCTCGTTACTCTCATTACTGATCCAAAATGAGCGGAGAGAAACGGCGGAAAATTGACGGTGAAAACCGACACTTCAACCCCAAATGGACTGATGATTTTGTATTTATTTTACCATCGCACGCCAATCCTAGACCTTTATGTTTAATATGTCAAATAACTGTTTCAGTCTGCAAGGTTGCTAATGTGAGGCGCCACTATGAGACCAAGCATGCTGCTAACTTCAATGCTGCTTACCCGCCTGGTAGCACAGCTAGACGTGGTCAAATAGAAATACTTAAATCTTCTTACATCAACCACTATTCTTACAACTGCTTATACAGCCCAGGAAAAGGCCACTGCTGCTTCTCTACGAGTGATCGCTTTAGCCAAAAAGAGAAAGACATTCACTGACGCTGAAGTTGTGTAGGAGGAGTGTACTCTGACACATTGGGAAGTCGAAGAGTAAAGGTACTGTTTGAGGACTGTTTTTCAGCATTAATTGCCGATCTCAAATCTACAGAGTACATCGCTGTCGATGAATCGACTGATGCAACAGATACGGCACAGCTCTCGCTGTTTGTGAGGTACTTCGATGGTGACGTTTTTAAAGAGGAGTTGTTATGCCTTTTACCACTGATAACCAGCACTGCAGGTGAAGTGATTTTCGCTGCAGTTTGGAGTTTTTTTGAAGAGAAGGGTTTGGATCTAGGTAAGATCAACCTTCTCGTTACCGATGGCTGCCCGTCCATGATTGGGAAAGAAAGGGGCTTTGCATCTCGCTTATGTGCAGAGCATCCCACAGTGAACACACTGCATTGCATCATACATCAATCAGTTCTGTGTGCGAAATTGTCAAAGGAGTTGAAAGAAGCAATGGAGACTGTCATAAAAATTGTGAATCATATTCGCTCGACGTCAGGTCTGCAGCACCGACTACTACTACTACTACTACAATAATAATAATAACAATAACAATAATCATTATTATTATTGCATGGTTGGTTGTACAATAACAATGGCATTTGTTCATTTTCGTTGTCACAGTCTTGTGGCCCTCGCCTTCAAGACATTTTACAATTGTGGCCCCCTTCCTAATCTAGTTGAATACCCCTGCACTACACTATACTATACTATGCAATCCTAAACTAGTCTATACAACATGATACTATCAAACAACATTATATAATATCCACTTTATACTATCAACAGTAATATATTTATATTTATAATATCAACATATGGTGGACGTTGCAAAAAGCATTTTATAGTTACAGTAGTGCAGCTCTGTAATAAGTGAAAGCAGCATCATGAAAACGCTAATAGTCCAGTAACATATGACCCAGTGGAGTGGCAGTAACATTTCCTGTGTCCTTGAACCTGCAAGTCCTGGTTTGGATGCTGCGGTACTGGCGACTGGACCACAGGGGGGAGAAGAGATGGTGCCCAGGGTGGTTGTGGTCCTTTATAATGAAGATGGCCTTATTCCCTAAACCTGGTCCTCAAGATCTCCTAAATGCATAGAAGTAGAGTACACCAGACGATCTTGATCCACCATCCAACCAGTGAGGAGCAGTGGTGCGCTTAATGTTCGCGATCACCCCCCCCCCCCCCCGTTCGCGATCACCCCCCCCCCCCCCCCCGTTGGACTTCATGATGTTCGATGCAGTACAGTGCCTCCTCCCCAACCCCATGTTTGATTGCCGCTCTGTAATTTCGAGGCTCTGTAATAAACACTCTTTAATTTCGAAGGCCCCCCCCAAAAAATAGGCCGATTTTGCCTAGGGCCCCCAGAAACCCTACAAACGCCCCTGCATAGAAGCCCTTGTGTGCATTTGTGGTCGTCTGAGATCTGTAGTGTAGTAAGTGACGGTGATACTGAACATGAAGACTCGTGGAGTGACAGCAAAAAAGTCTAACTTGTTTTACAAATCAAAAGATGAAACTTTTCCAGAAAGTAGTGGAGAAGTTACTGCTGTACACTTATCGGGGCTTGTGTTTTTCTTTGTACAATAGCGACACCTGGCGGACAAAACTCGCACGAAAGCCAGCAGGGTTTAGGGACGGTTTATCCACGATTACGTGTTGTATTATGTTATATTATGAACAATGAGCATAGAATAATTAAATATGCAAACATCTTAACCCCAACATATTCTCTTCTCATATTCTCTTTTCATCACCTAATACTTCCTCGAGTAGGCTAAACCTAACCCACATTCAGAATAGCATACTTGGATTATACCGGAATTAACATTTACCCTAATTAACATATGCTTTTAGATGCATTTAGGCACACTGATCATTTATCGTACTCCTCAATCAATCGAAGGTAATATACAAATATATAAAAATAGATATACAGAGTTAGCCTCGACTCACTTTCGTTGTAGGAGACATTGAGCTGTGATTTGGGCGGAGCGGGCAGATCGATGGACTAATGGCTGGACTGTAAAACACAAGGCAGGTCTGAACGACCGGTAAGGGAACTCATTGGGTTAGACCAGACTCACTCAACGGACCTCGACCAATAACAGCCATGTATAGATTCGACGTCGCCGCTAGATGGCGATATTCGCTCATTAATACATGAGCTGAAGTCTTCCTCAGTACCAGTGGAGGCCGCACGTCGGCGCCAGGGAGCAGGTGAGAGCACCTGCAGGTTTTACGAGCTGGAGGCTGTTGTCAAGGTTAATACAATAAGACTCCAGTCATCCAGAAGGTGATACTCTGAGATTACACTTAATTTAACAAACGTTCGGTTTTCTAAACCATACAACATTTTGGATTGTGGACCATTTTTTAACAAGAAACAAGCGGGTATTCAATGTCACTACAAGAGGAAACAACAAGAATATTTGCCTATTCATATTTGTGAATGGATGTTTTTAGCAATTTGGGAATAATGAATACAGGACATAGTTAAGCTTTTAAAATACATTTTTTTAGTGACAATTCGTTTTTGAATGACTTGTTGCTGTCGAGGCTTTCAGGGTAAATCAATGGGTCTCGGATCCCCGAATTTCTCATATATAGCATATATCCAATGGCTTGTTGTTTTGAGTTCTCTATTTCACCATACTGCAAACTCTTTCCTGTAGCCGGGACACCTCCCCTCCCGTCACGTTTCTTTAATCATTTACTCTGAGGCTAACTTGAAACTCGCAAGAAACCCGTTTTTCTTTTTGAATGTGTATTTGTTTGCATCATGGCGTCATGTTGCGCTAAAGGCTCTCCTCTCTTCTCCCGCTTTGACCACCGACGTTCAGTTTCAAAAGTGGAAGCCAATATTTACGGAGTAAACAGATCCACAGGGTCTGGTCCTCCCTAACGGCTAATATTTAACCTATGTTCAAACAAACCGACGCGTACGTCCCAAATAAGGGTCCCTGGTTCGAGTCCAGGACACGGGTGTGTGTGTGTGTGTGTGTGTGTGTGTGTGTGTGTGTGTGTGTGTGTGTGTGTAATTGCGTGACGTGCTCTCACTAGGGCTGCTTGTTCGCGAGAGTTTGGATTAAAAGGTGATGGTACTTTTCCTCTGCTTCTCTTAGGAGAACCCAAGAAGAAGGTCTCACTGTCTTTCTTTCAACACAGAAGCCGTCGTTCCCGTAAGAGATCTCGCCTACTTTTTATTTATATATATTTTTTAACTGAAGAGGACAACGCCCATGTGACTTTGCTTAATATTACTTCATCACTTAATATTACTTATTTTTTTATAACAGATACATTAGATCCCATTTTTACAGAGGAGCCGGTTCAGTGGACTGGGATTCAAACCCTCCACCGCCTGGACCTCACTCCGTCCGTCGCACTTCAGATTGGTTCTGGATCCAAGACGTCAGCTGTGCTGGGAACAGGCTCTTCGTCTCCAACATAAAACATGATTATTATTATTATTATTATTATGACGCTTGTTATGCTGAACAACAAACACATCAACACACAACTCACCACAGCACAGTTTTCACTTTGAAACACCAGGTGTTCTCTTGGCACCCGAGAAGAACAGAAACCAGACTCTAGAATCTTAAAAATACCTTTTAATCAGGGAGTTTTCCGTGGGAGGAACCCCACAGAACAGAATCACACTTTTTACTCAGGAGATAGCTCCGAGTGGACCGTATGAACACAGAAACAGAAACCCCTTCATGTGAAATTGGATTAGATTAGCGTCACCGTTTGCCTGAATACTCCGAGCTAGCCCGTACAATCCGGGCTAGCTCGGATACTTCCTGCATCTACCGCCACCGAAGCGAAGCTCATACCGGGAGAAAAATTAGTACAAAAATCTTAGTTGGATCCCCGGGTTTGGCACGGCATTAACAGCACAACACTCGCCCTAGAAGTGAACGTTTTGGTTTTTGACACTAAAATGTAAGTGAGGATTGTTTGGTTGGTGACTGGTTGAAGCAGCCTCACCGGGCCTTAGAGTTAGACTGCCCACCTGTGGACCACCCTTGTTAATCACGGCAGACAGATTAAAACAGCCACCACCACACACACTCAAGGAAGAGCTCTAGCATGTTCCATCTGCTCTGTTCACAATGATTCAAACTCAAGCAGCCATTTTAATGGCTGATGGCATTGAAGACGGGCGTCTGAACAGGGACCTGGCCGACCAGGACAAGGCACAGCCGCCCCCCAGCACCAACCCTTCCCCCGACGGCCACCGCGGTGGGGGCCCAGCAGAGATTCAAGATTTTTATTTGCCATATGCAACAAGTAAAATGGAATGCTTACTCCTCCCAGAAAATGGGGGTGGTGGTGCAGCAACAGCTAGGAGCAACCACCCACCGCTAGCCACCCCTGGATCCAGCCCGCAACAGCCCAGGTCCTGCTGCTACTCCACCAGCCAGCACAGCAGCCCAAGGCCCCATGCTCCAGGTAGGAGCCCAGGGTCACCACCCCGGGCTCCAGGTAGGAGCCCAGGGTCACCACCCCGGGCTCCAGGTAGGAGCCCAGGGTCACCACCCCGGGCTCCAGGTAGGAGCCCAGGGTCACCACCCCGGGCTCCAGGTAGGAGCCCAGGGTCACCACCCCGGGCTCCAGGTAGGAGCCCAGGGTCACCACCCCGGGCTCCAGGTAGGAGCCCAGGGTCACCACCCCAGGTGGTGTTTTAGTTTTTTTTTTACTTGTAAACCGTGTAGAGTCCGGTTCAGGTTTATTTTTAAATTGGGGGGGTGGGGGGGCGATTAGGAAAATCCCCAGCCTCAATTTGGCATTGGGGGTATGTGAAGCGGGTGTGGTTGGTGGCTGGTTTAAGTTGCACACCTGTGGGTCATTGTTAATCAAGGCCCACAGGTTAAAACAGCCACCACCACACACATTAGGGGAAGAGCTCTAGCATGTTCCATCTGCTCTGTTCTCAACTTGCAATAAACCGGATTCCTCATCACCTTGTGTCCTTGTCTTCGGGAGGAGCCCTCAAGTAACCATTTAATGGCTGGTGGCAGCGTTGTCTGCTACAGTAAACAAAAATATACATTAAATTAGTTGGGACGTTTGAGGCACTTGGTGGATAATCGGCATGTTCGGACATCGAACTACCAGGTTAGCGTCTTCACGGTCAACATGAACTCTCCGTAGCAGCATGAGAAGGCGGCGGCATGGCGCCACCGTCAGACTTCACCTTTAACCTCCTCTTAAAACAGCCCAGTGTCCCGGGGGGCGTGTCCTGGTCACCGGAGGGCGTGTCCTGGCCGCCGGGAGGCGTGTCCTGGCTCCCGGGTTCCGTACAGCCTGACGGAGTCCTTGTGACACCGTGGTTCAGCGGGGAGGACGGAGGAGGCCGTCCCCCACAACAAAAGCGGGGATCGCAACCTGAGCGGGCGGAGTCTGTTTGTAGCAGAGCCGGTCCGCACACTCGGCAGGGGGATGGGGGAGGAGCCTGCCGCCGGTTATCCGGACCCAAGTCTGGGCTGGCATCGGGGCTGAGGTGGGGGGCCGCCCGGCCCTGGGAGCAGGGGGGATGGTGGTGGAGGTGGTGGGGGGGGTAGCGGACGTAGTGAAGACAGCACTCCCGGGCAGGGTAGAGGGCTTCCAGGGCAGGGCTCTGGGGGGTGGAGGGGCCATGCCCGGCGGGGGAGTCTGAAAGGGTCTGGAGGCCCGGCTGGAGTGGTCTCCTCTGAGGTTCTGGAGGGTCCATACACGAGCAGGGGGAAAGTTCCTCCTCAGGTTGGATGACGTCACAGGGTGCCATGGCCTGGGGGGGGCGGTGGTTGGCCAAGCCATTGGACGGCCAGGGACGAGGTTCCTCCCGCTCCTTCCTCTGATTGGACGCCAGGGGCTCCAGCTCATAGCGCTCCACCTCCGCTACGGATGCCCGCTGGTACTCCCCTGGTCCGGGGCTCTTCGCTTGTGGGGGTGAGGGGGAAGCCCGCCGGAACTTTTCGGGGAGGGGAATCTGACCGCAGGTCCCCTGGGGACCCACGCAGCGGCACATGCACTGGAAGAAGAAGGTGGCGAAGGCCCAGCTGACGCACATGATGAGCATCATGAAGGTGCCCAGCTGCGTGTACGCCAGCACTGTGGACGGCATCATCATGGCACCCGCCACAAAGGTGGTCAAGGCTGCCATGGCGATGGCGGAGCCCATGCGGCCCAGGGAGAAGACCACCTTGCCCTCGCGGTCCGGCCCTGGCGCCAGGCGGTACGCCACGCCGTAGTGGACCGCAAAGTCCACCGAGAGCCCCACGGCCACGGAGATGGTGACCGACTCCAGGACATTCAGCTCCCAGCCCAGCAGCACCAGGGAGCCCACGGTGACAAAGATGGTGCCAGCGATGGACAGGATGGCGTACAGGCTGATGATGACGTTCCAGGTGGTCAGCAGCATCACGCCGAAGGCCACGCCCACTGACAGCGCCATGGCGATCAGGGTGCCACCCGATAGGCTGTCCTGGAGGTCGTAGAACTCCAGGTTGCTTATGAACCAGCCGTGGCTGAGGCCAGCCGGGGCACCGAGCAGCTCCTCGCTGATCCAGTTGTCCACCTGGAAGCGAAACCGGTGTCAGAACACAGAACCAGAGTCAGAACCCAATAGAACCGGCATCAGAACCCAGACACACTCAGAAACCCGGACACACAGTCAGAACCCAGACATATGCTCAGAACACAGACTTATGGTTAGACCCCAGACACACAGTCAGAAGCCAGACATATGGTCAGACCCCAGACATATGGTCAGAACACAGACACACAGTCAGAACTCAGACAAATGGTCAAAACCCCGACAGTCAGAACCCAGACACACCTAGCCCACATTAATGAATGATTGATGGATTGATTAAACATACTAAAATACAAAGTAAATAGATTAGTTTAGCTTGTTTCTGTTCCCATTATATCCGTATACAACTGTCCCTCTTCTGGGTTCCTTCTTCAGGAAATGCAGAGATGAACTAAATAGTATTAAGGAAAAGTGGCGTTCAAAGGGCTGATTGGCTAGTACCACCATTTGAACCAGTCACACGTGTCACACGTGCCCCCTGGCTGGCGGGGATGGGGGGAGAGAGAGAAGAGCGAATCAGCGGGCCTCCAGGTGCTATGTACCTGGCGGTAGAAGTGGTGCATCTTGTCGTAGGCCAGCGTGAACAGGTAGGTGCTCTGGAACTCCAGCACCACGGCCCGGATGGTGTCGTTGATGTCGAAGCGAGGCCCGGGGGTCTTGCTGTCCAGGTGGTAGACGGTGTTGCGGTCCAGCTCCATGATGGCCCTCTTGATGCACAGCTCGAACACCTCGTGCCGGTAGGGGAAGGTGGACTGGCTGCAGCACGGGTACACCGCCGACGTCTCGTCACAGTCCTGGTTCTCCATCCACTGGGGGAGACGAGGGGAGATGTTGGATCACATCTTAGAAACATGTTATGAAACTTACCATGGATGACAGAAAGCTACAGTGAAACCACCCAGGGGCCCTGGCACCCTACACCCAGTGTCCTACCTGTTTGAAAGTCTCCATGAAGCAGCTAGTGTAGTCCTGCTCCTCCGACTGGAACACAAAGCTCTGGTTCCTCAGCTTCTGGCAGAAGTTGAGGAGCCAGAGCTGGGAGGCGGGGCTGGCCATGTTGAAACCGCCGTCCAGCACCAGCTTGCCTTTGTTCTTGGGGTTGAGGGGGTCCCCGTTGTCTTCGGGGGTCACCCCCCAGATGATGGTGATGGGCATGTGAAGGTCCTCGCCGTTCTGGACGCGCTCGAACATGAACAGCTTCTTGAAGTCCGCGGCGTAGCGCTCGAAGGGGTGCGAGGAGCGGAACACTTGGAACTCGGCCAGCTCCAGCGACGGCAGCTTCATCTTGGGGTCCACGCACACCACGTAGGCCCCGCCCACCGTCAGCGCCAGGAACCACAGCAGCCACAGGTACCTCAGCCGGATGACCACGCACGGCAGCACCTTCTCGAAGAAGACCCTGGAAGCCTCCGACGTGGCTGCTAAGCACCGCTGGACCGCGTGGCAGGCACAGGCCCAGACCGCCGCCACGCCGCTCTTTGCCGGCCCCCCACGGGCAGGGACGCAAGGGAACATGCCGGGGAGGTAGCGCTCGTGGAGGACCACCACGGCCGGCAACCATGTGACCATCAGGACGTAGTTGACCAGGATGGCGGTGCCGGCGTAGACGCCGAAGCAGCGGATGGCGGTGATGCTGCTGACGTAGTTGGCGTAGAAGGCGGCCGCCGTGGTGAAGCTGGTGACGAACATGGAGAGCGCCGCGTGCCGCAGGGCCACGGCCACCGTCTCCGCCGGCTCTGCCTCCGGCCGGTCCAGCTTGGCGTAGTTCCACACGTCGCAGAGCACGAAGGCGTCGTCGGCACCGACACCCACCAGGATGATGAGCGCCGTCAGGTTCATGAAGGGGAAGAAGTGGAACTCGAAGACCACGCGGTACAGGAAGTATGACACGATCAGCGAGCTGACGATGGCGATGATGGTCATGAGCGTGATGAAGATGGAGCGAGTGTACACACACATGACCAGCAGCACGATGGCCACGGCAATGGCCGGGTACACGGTGTCCGTCAGCAGGTAGTCCTGGAACAGGCTGTGCTTGATGCCGAACTCTATGCCCGTCACGGTGGTGATGCCGTCGGACGCGTTCCACGTCTCAAAGTTGTCCCGGTAGATCCTCATCATGTCGTCACCCTTCTCCGTGGGCGAGAACAGCAGGCTGTGCGTGAGGACCTGCGGCGGGGCGGCCTCCAGACTCTTGGGGCTCAGGAAGTCCTTGTCTACCAGGAAGTGTAGGATCTGGTAGACGGCGTTGTGCTTGGTGCACTTGCGCGGCACGTGGACGCACTTCACCTGGTCCTTGCGGCGGGTGGCCGCGTCCCAGCAGTCGGGCCCCAGGGTGCCGTTGTGGTAGAACTTGGCGCAGGAGCGCAGCACCCGCAGGGTGTGGCCGACGTCGCGCTCCGTGATCTTCTGGCAGGACGAGCGGTTGGCCAGCACCGCCACGTAGTTCCCCAGGGTCCAGCTGGGGCAGCACGAGGCGTCGCTGGTGCGCTGACACAGGCTCAAGTACTGAGGGTGGGACCGCACCTGGAGTTGGAACACAGTTAGAGACTTCACTACCCAGAATGCACCTGGAGGTGGAGATACGATCGGAGACGAGACCTCACTACCCAGAATACAACACATTCAATAACAGATGCACAAACAGAGCACAACATCTGTAGCTGGGACAACTCTTATTTCATAACAATATTTTCTGTGAAATGTGAAAATTTGGGGAAATATATTCATGCGATAGAAAAAGGCTGAAGGAAGGTTTTGAGTTGATCCGTTTGTTAACATGGCAAATTGTCCATCTCAGAAAAACTACAGGGAGTAAGTGTGGTGTTCAAGCCTCTCAGAAGAGGAACTCCTCGGGAAAAGGACTTGAGATTAAAGTGAAACTATGACTCTAAGGACCCACAGCTCAGAGTAGGACCTGGGAGTCTAACACCTACTCTCATCAATGAGTACCCCTAAGGTGTAGGGCGTCGGACCAAAATCCCTCAATTATATCATTTTGTTAGGACCGATGTTCCATTCCCGGAGAATTTATAACTAAGGGGTCCCAGGAGGCGTTGAGTAGTAGTAGACCTACCCTGTTGTTGTCCATGTCACACATGGACTTGATGGCTTGCAGGCTCCACAGGTTGCGGCCCTCAGCGGAGGTGAAGACCAACCGGGAGTACCGGTCACCTGGAAGCACAACGACAACACCTGGTCAACCGATGCTGTTGACACAGGCTTTGTTTTGACTAGCGGTCATCTGGGTTCCAGACTCTGACGGGGGGGCGGGAGGAACTGAACATTACTAGCTGTTTACCTGGAACGTCACAGAAGAATGTATCTTTACTGAAGTCCCACTCCGCTTGGCGTTTGTCTCGGTCAAAACGATCCTCAGTCCAGCGGTCCTCCTGACGACTGGAGACAGAACAGATACCACAGATCAGACTAAACATAAGATACTAAGTACTAGAGACTGGATACCACAGATCAGACTAAACATAAGATACTAAGTACTAGAGACTAGATACCACAGATCAGACTAAACATAAGATACTAAGTACTAGAGACTAGATACCACAGATCAGACTAAACATAAGATACTAAGTACTAGAGACTAGATACCACAGATCAGACTAAACATAAGATACTAAGTACTATATACCACAGATCAGACTAAATATAAGATACTAAGTACTATATACTAAATACCACAGATCAGACTAAACATAAGATACTAAGTACTAGAGACTAGATACTAGATACCACAGATCAGACTAAACATAAGATACTAAGTACTATATACTAGATACCACAGATCAGACTAAATATAAGATACTAAGTACTATATACTAAATACCACAGATCAGACTAAACATAAGATACTAAGTACTAAAAACTAGATACTAGATACCACAGATCAGACTAAACATAAGATACTAAGTACTATATACTATATACTAGATACCACAGATCAGACTAAACATAAGATACTAAGTACTATATACTAGATACTAGATACCACAGATCAGACTAAACATAAGATACTAAGTACCAGAGACTATATACTAGATACCACAGATCAGACTAAACATAAGATACTAAGTACAAGAGACTATATACTAGATACCACAGATCAGACAAAATATAAGATACTTAGTACTAGAGACTAGATACCACAGATCAGACTAAATATAAGATACTAAGTACTAGAGACTATATACTAGATACCACAGATCAGACTAAATATAAGATACTAAGTACTAAAGACTAACTACTAGAGACAACAGACCAGACCAAATGTAAGATACTAAGTACTAGAGACTAGATACCACAGATCAGACTAAATAAAAGATACTAAGTACTAGAGACTATATACTAGATACCACAGATAAGACTAAATATAAGATACTAAGTACTAGAGACTATATACTAGATACCACAGATCAGACTAAATATAATATACTAAGTACTAGAGACTATACACTAGATACCACAGATCAGACTAAATATAAGATACTAAGTACTAAAGACTAAATACTAGAGACAACAGACCAGAATAAATGTAAGATACTAAGTACTAGAGACTAGTTACTAGAAACCACAGATCAGACAAAATATAAGTATATATATATAAATAGTATCTAGATAGACTAGATACTACAGAACACAGTTCAGACTTGAGACTAAATACAAGATACTACATACTAGAGTCTAAGAATAATATACTAAGAACCAGAGACCAGATCAGATCAGAGACTAGAGCAAGGTGTCCAAACTACGGCCCGCGGGCCAACTGTGGCCCATGGTCCATCTGCAAATTTAAAAAATAAAATGGAACATGGCCCGTATTTGCCCTGTATGTATATTGTACTTCTTAGTTTCAACACTAGATGTCGCTGCTAACTACAACAGGTGAAAAACGTTTTGGTCACAGGTGATTAAACGTGGAAGAACCAAACCAAAAAGACGTTAAATATAGCAAGTGAGTGCAGGAGATGGACACAGTGGGAAAAAGAATAAACAAAGTGTGTTTGTTTGATTTGTCAAGAATCACTCTTGCAGTGACAAAGGTATATAATATTTGTTATAATGTTATGAAACCAAACTATAGTCCTACACTGGAGCAGAAAGTTAAACAAATGCCAGCTAGCCTGTTATCTCAACAACAGCATTGTTTTCCTGCTAACATAACACAAGAAAATGCCACAATGGCCAGCTATGAGGTGGCTCAGCGTATTGCCCGACACACAAAAACTTTCTCGGATGGTGACTAAAGTCGCAGGAATAATGCGCCCAAAGGAATTGCAAGACGGCTAGTAGCCCATTTGATGTGTTAATAAGTCTGATGTTAATATTGCCTGTGTAATTATATTTACACAGGCAATAACATAACACTCTAACCCTGTAATACAGATTACTTACTCGCACTAACGCACTGTAAATCCTTTCACTGTAAATTCATTTTCACTTTTCACATGTCACTTTTTCAGTACTCTGAATTCTGAATTATTTATTAGTATTTTATTACTGCCAATTTGCACTATACGTATTGTTGTATATTGTATATACCCACGTATTACTGCAATACTGTAAATTGTGCAATTCATCTGTCTATACATTTAGATTTCATTCAGCTACATTAGGACACATGGTCCATTAGCCGTATGTTAGCAGTGTGTTTACCTTCTGGCCTGTTCGTCTGCGTATTTGAAGGGGTAGTTAGCCAGGGTCGCTCGGTAGCCCGTGTTCTTCAACATGTTGTTCCATGTGACCAGTCTTTTGCCAATAGCTGTGCCTCGCGGCTCGAAACCCTGGAAGGCGCAGGAAGAGGAGGAGCTTATTCACGTCATCTTCAACATCCTGTGGATCTCCGTTTCCCAACGGTAGAACCACACACCACTTACAGAACTACTGTAGCTCTACTGTTCCGTAATATATATAATTATTGAACATATAATATAATTTATATAATCATATAATGTCTTGTTCTATTGCCAGTGTTTTGACTTTAACCTAAATAATATCATATCATATAAACCCACGTTATTTAATCTAATCTAGTCTATCTCCCTAGCTAGTCGAATCTCGCCAAATTTAATCGAATAAAATCTGATCTAATCCATCTCCTCACCAACAGGGGGTCCGAGAAGTCTGGCAGGTCCGGGACCAGGATCCCGACTAAGGCACACACCACTATGAGCACGGTGCACACGCCCAACACAACCACCGGCCAATCAGCGATCAGCTCCGCGTAGCTGTCAATCACAACACACACACATCAGGACCACATGATACAGGTGAAAACATTAAGTCAAAAGAGAAGAGAGGGAGAGAGAGAGAGAGAGAGAGAGAGAGAGAGAGAGAGAGAGAGAGAGAGAGAGAGAGAGAGAGAGAGAGAGAGAGAGAGAGAGAGAGAGAGAGAGAGAGAGAGGATGATGATGATGATCTGAGGAATATTTCTTTATTTACCTTTTAGGGAATCTGAGCGGTCTCACAGGTCTGAGAGAGAAATACAAGTAAATAAAAAAACACAATTTGTTGCAGTGTACACAGTTAACTTATTATAAATGCAAGTGCAACATCCATTGCAGATATATATTTTAATTATTATTATTATACTTTTGTTTTATTGCAATCTTACATCTTGTAATGTTTGTTTGCGAGAGAGAGAGACAGAAAGAGAGAGAGACATAGACAGAGAGAAAGAGAGATAGACATCCAATCAGACCATGAGCTGTACTGGATTACTGTACTAATTAAGAAGATCACCTAAAAGTTAGTTTAACCTGGTAACGCTAACACAAAGCTTATGCTATCGCTATGCATTCCATAGCTTGCAGGGTGATGATGCGTAGACTCACACACACATACACAGACACACACACCCTGACCCCTTGCATTCCTGCTCTGAGTTATGGCCGTGCATGGGCCTAGCTTCAGCGGCTTAACCGATGGTTACCAGCTGTCATTCAGGGAGACGACTCTATTATGGGATGTCCTCAGGGACAGGAGAGTCAAGCACCTGTAGCCCCTGGCAACGATATGATCTACGATGATGTTATGATTGTGTTATATATGATCTCAATTAGAAAAGGGAACATTAATGTAAACAATATGATTCTAACCAGTAAAATGTTGAATCCAGTTATATTGTATGTGCATTACAAAATAAAGCAGCATATCGTTATAATGATGTCTGCCTATTTAATGAAATGGAGCCTGTTGTTAGGGGCTGCTGTGTTATTAAAGTGTTCATAGATTTTATAATTAGGAATATAATCATCTCTCTCTCTCTCTCTGCCTCTCTCTCTCTCCCTGTCTCCCTACCGAAGAGCAACTCATGCTGTGAGTGGGTGACCGGGCCTTCTCAGTCGCTGCCCCTACCCTCTGGAATGCCTTCCCTGACCACATCAGCCCGTCGGACACCCTGGAGCATCTTTCAAACAGGCCCTCAAAACCCCAATCTAATTAGTTTTGATTTGTTGAGTTGTTGGATTTGCTCGTTTTAATTGGCTATTTTTTTTTTGAGTACCTTGAAAAGCGCTGTATAAATAAGATGTATAAATATTATTATTTTACTCTTTGGCAATGTTGGCTTTCTATGATGAGGTTGAGGTCAACAGTGACCATCTCTCAGCATCACCACCCCTCTCTCACTCAGAGGAACATTCCATCTGCTGCCATGACAACAAGCTCACTGAGTCAACAGTGAAGGGGCGTGGTGGGGGAGCAGAGGGCATGGCCTGTGGATGTGGTTCTCTGCATAGTAATAATGATATATAACAACAATATATTAATAATAAGAAAATAATAACAATATTTATATTATATAATGTATTAACCTGAGTGGGGGAGGCGTGGGTGTGGATGTATGTTGTCTACATAATAATATATAACGATAAAATATAATATATCCAATAATAATATATTCTAATAATATATTTACCTGAGTGGGGGAGGGTGGTTGTGTTGGTGCCAGTGGGCTTGCTGGTGGTGGGGAAGGAGGCAGGGGGGTCGGGGGGCGGAGCCTGGGGAGGGGTGGGCGAGATGGGGGAGGGCAAGGCGGCAGCAGGGGCAGGGCGGGTTCAGACCCGAGAGGGGGCGGGGCTCTGGCTGGGAGCAGCCTGGGCAGAAGAGGGGAGGGTGGAAGTGGCATCCCTGGCAGCAGGGGGGGAGGGGGCGGGGCTGGGGGGAGAGAAGGGGGGAGGGGTCCTCCATGGGGGGTGAGGATGAGGAGGAGGAGGAAGCGGAAGCAGGGGGGAGGGTCTTCAGGAAGCCATTCTGCCCATCCGTGGTGTGTCCGTTGGGGGGGGTGGGGGTGTGGCCTGCTCTGGTGGGGGCGAGGCGGTCGCTAGGGGCTTCGCTGGAACTTTCCTGCCGGTTACCATGGTGATCTCCGTTGGCGAGCAGCAGGGGGTGGGATAGGGCAGGGCTCAGGGACATGGTGACAACTCTGACCCCACGATCAGACCTGTTGCCGGCCGACTACCTGAGTACCTGAAAGGCGAGGATAGAGGAGGAGAGGGTGGAGAGGAGAGATGAGGAGAGGGGAGATGAGGAGAGGGGAGGAGGAGAGAGGGGAGGAGGAGAGAGGATAGAAGAGGGGAGGGAAGAGGAGTGTGTCAGTGTGTCAACAGTGATCACATGAATATCTGAACATCCCAGCTTTCATCTTCTACTGTAAACAATCCTACATCCAGGTGTGTTTGTTACAAATGGACATCCAGCAAATCGTTTGTTATGTCCTTAAGGAGCAGGTTGGGGTTGGGGTTAGACAGTACAGAGACGGGTCATTAAGGAGCAGGTAGGGGTTAGACAGTACAGAGACGGGTCATTAAGGAGCAGGTAGGGGTTAGACGGTACAGAGACGGGTCATTAAGGAGCAGGTAGGGATTAGACGTACAGAGACGGGTCATTAAGGAGCAGGTAGGGGTTAGACGGTACAGAGACGGGTCATTAAGGAGCAGGTAGGGGTTAGACGGTACAGAGACGGGTCATTAAGGAGCAGGTAGGGGTTAGACGGTACAGAGACGGGTCATTAAGGAGCAGGTAGGGGTTAGACAGTACAGAGACGGGTCATTAAGGAGCAGGTAGGGGTTAGACGGTACAGAGACGGGTCATTAAGGAGCAGGTAGGGGTTAGACGGTACAGAGACGGGTCATTAAGGAGCAGGTAGGGGTTAGACGGTACAGAGACGGGTCATTAAGGAGCAGGTAGGGGTTAGACAGTACAGAGACGGGTCATTAAGGAGCAGGTAGGGGTTAGACGTACAGAGAGAGGCCAGTAGGAGCAAGTCCCCTACCTGCTGCCTAATGACCTGTCCCTGTACATTGAGGGGCTCATGGTTGCCTACAGGTGCAGACTGCAGTGCAGACATCCGGGATCGCAGCCAGAACCTTCTGACTGAGAGTCAGCCTAAACATGACACCTGGACCTCCTAGTGTCTGCTGTCTAACAGCTGGTGGTAACGTGAGATTGAGGAGCTCTTGTGAGTAGCAGAGCAGGAAGAGGTAGATCTTCGCAGATTTTCCGAGGACAGATCTGTAAATCTGAGAGTCAGCCTAAACAGACACTGGCAGATCCTGGTGGCTGCTATCTAACGATGCTTGGTGGTAACGTGAGATTGAGGAGCTCTTGTGAGTAGCAGAGCAGGAAGAGGTAGATCTTCGCAGATTTTCCGAGGACGATCTGTAAATCTAGAGTTATGTCTGGGGAACCAAACACTGGCAGAGGGTGGTGGTGATATGATGAAGATGCTTTGGGTGGAGGTGAGTTATCTGGAGGGTGAGGAGGTGGATGTGAGTTATCTGGAAGGTGAGGAGGTGGGGGTGAGTTATCTGATGCGTGAGGTGAGTTATCTGGATGGTGAGGAGGTGGAGGTGAGTTATCTGGATGGTGAGGAGGTGGAGGTGAGTTATCTGGATGGTGAGGAGGTGGGGAGTTATCTGGATGGTGAGGAGGTGGAGGTGAGTTATCTGGATGGTGAGGAGGTGGAGGTGAGTTATCTGGATGGTGAGGAGGTGGAGGTGAGTTATCTGGATGGTGTGTCAGGGTCTTCAAGCCCCCCAACCCTGCCCTCTGCCTGCTCTTTGACCAGACAGGAATTCAGCCTGCAAGACTCACTCAGCTATGTCTGTCTGTGTGTATCCTGACACACACACACACACACACATACACACACACACACACACACACACACACACACACACATCGGGAGTGTTGACAGGCAGGTGCGAGATGTGCTGCGGGTGAAGCTCAAGAGGAATGCAGAAAACAAGAGAATCCTCCTGGAGACGACTGGTGGAACCCTCGGCCACATCTGACAACACCACCCCAGGGTTCTACACCAGGGTTCAACCTCAGCCCCAGGGTTCCACACCAGGGTTCAACCTCAGCCCCAGGGTTCCACACCAGGGTTCAACTCCAGCCCCAGGGTTCTACACCAGGGTTCAACACCAGCCCCAGGGTTCTACACCACCCCCAGGGTTCTACACCACCCCAGGGTTCTACACCACCCACAGGGTTCTACACCACCCCCAGGGTTCTACACCACCAGCAGGGTTTTTTTCCAGACTCAATGTGAGTACAAACAGCTTGTTGTGAATCTAAATCTGGAGGATTTTAATCTAAATCAAATCCTGGATTATTTGATAAATGTATTGGTCCTATACATGTACACACACGGGAAATTAGCTTCTCTGCATTTAACCCATCCTAGTATTAAGAGCAGTGGGCAGCTATTTTCTATATGGCTCAATGGTACCTCAGCAGTGCCCAGGAAGCGAACTGGCATATTTTTCCAAGTACCAGTTCTTACTCCGGTCTTGGTCCGTCCCAAGCCATGTCCCGCCAAGCCAATTGCAGTGACGTAGGAGCTACGCCCCTACGTCACTGCAATTCATAAATGTTTAGACAACCTTTTGATTTGCTTATTTGTGGGATGATATATACTACATAACCTGGCCCCCCTCTATCTGGCTGACCTTCTTCAGGAGTACACCCCCTCTCGCTCCCTCCCTATTACCATATTCAAATCCCAACTAAAAGCCCACCTGTTCAAATCAGCCTACTCACTGTAGTGCTCCCCACCTAGGTGTCTCCTCCATGCTGTCCTGTTTGTGTTTTTATCATGTTCTGTTGCCTCTTTATTTAACAAATTGTGTCCTTGGGTGTCATGAAAGGCGCCTTAAATACAATGTATTATTATTTATTATTATTATTATTATTATTTATTCTACATTTTATATTTGAGAAAACCGAATAGCAATCGTCCGGGAACACAAACCTATTTTCTATACTCCCTTTTATTTTTTCCTTACTTATCCAGAGCTGGAAATGACTCAAATCGAAGGAACCCAGAGTAACACTAGTGTAGTGTACCACTGTTTACTTCCTGTGTGACGCTTCACCTGGCTTCACCTGAGTCGCTCACAGCCAGCAGACCAACCTCTGGTCTGCTCTCTCATGAACTATGATGCACTGACAGTCTCAGCAGACAGAGCCAGTAGTCTCCACCGCGACTGTTTGATGTGAGGCATGTTATTATGGGATGTGAGAGAGATGAAGAGATGCGAGGGGAACCTTTAATTACAGCTAATAGTCGGTAATTACAAGGACTCACTCAGGAGCCGACAACAATGATATTCATCATTATTATTATCATTAATAATAATAATAATAACTGACTGAGGCAGGTTGACGCACGCCTAGCAACACACGCATGACCGATCTTCTTGACACGTCTAGTGCAGCGTTCTGCTGTTCAATCACAGTTTCACTGACATTCCAGGGTGACGGAGCTAGCCTGCGGCTACGTAATCAGCTCAACTGAGGACAAGCCTCGAAGCGCCTCGGAGAGGCTTGGTTCAGGAAAATGACCCAAGACAGGACACACGTAGGTCTGCTCAACACACTCAGGCCTCAGGTGGACCTGTCAGACCGTCCCCAGACCACTAGGGTCTCTGGACCTTGAGACGGCCTTCTGGACTGGTCTGGTGGCTGGTTCTGAGACATCCAGAATAACTTCCATAACATCCAGAATAACTTCCATAACATCTAGAATAACTTCCAAAACATCTAGAATAACTTCCATAACATCGAGAATAACTTAATAGCTTATATCATATAAAGAATAACGTCTAGGACAACTTCCATAACATCTAGAATAACTTCTATAACATCTAGAATAACTTATATAACATCTATAGGACAATATCTAGCCTGTCTGGTCGAGGTCTTACTGAATCCAGAGAGGTCCAAACGGTTTAAACCTGTATTAACCTGAGCCGCTAACAGATCACAAAGTGATTTTGATATTTCATAATATCATAATTCACTTTGTGGTCGGGCTTCAAGGAAAGTTTGTTGTGCGCTTTGTGGACACAACGCACCCACGCAGGAACCTGGTTTCTATAACCACCCTGATAATGATCAACATACAACACAAATAATCATAATCAATACAGAGGACAACATGACGTCAACCCTGTGGGCTCCCAACAGAACCACCACCCGGGTCAACGGAACCGCCACCCGGGTCAACGGAACCGCCACCCGGGTCAACGGAATCACCACCCGGGTCTACGGAATCACCACCCGGGTCTACGGAACCACCACCCGGGTCTACGGAATCACCACCCGGGTCTACGACCACCACCCGGGTCTACGGAATCACCACCCGGGTCTACGGAATCACCACCCGGGTCAACGGAATCACCACCCGGGTCTACGGAATCACCACCCGGCTCAACGGAACCGCCACCCGGGTCCTACATGAGGCGTGTAACTCTAGTAGTAGTAGTATAGTTGTAGTAACACAGTAGTAGTTGTAGTAGAAGTATAGTAAAATAGTAGTAGTAGCATAGTAGTAGGAGTATAGTTTTAGCAGTAGTAGTTGTAGTAGTATATTAGTTATAGCAGCATAGTTGTAATAGTACTATAGTAGTATAGTAAAGTCTTTCTCCCAACATCTCGTACCGATCTAGCAGTAGTACTATAGTAGTAGGAGTATAGCTTTAGCAGCAGTAGTAGTAGTAGTAGTAGTAGTAGTATAGTAGTAGTAGTAGTAGTAGTAGTAGTAGTAGTAGTAGTAGTACTAAGTAGTAGTAGTGTAGTAAAGTCTTCCTGACTTCCCCACACCTCCAACATCTCGTACCGATCCTACCGTAGAGAACATCCGAACCACCGTGGAGAAGAAACCGAGAATATGGACTTTAGTTTCCCTCACTTGTTCACGTCGAACCGAGCGCCATTATAAGCATCGAGAGAAACACAACAACAACAAACCCAAACCCCCGGCGACCGTCCTCCAGCCGGGGGCCCCGGGCCCAGGGGGCCCTCCTTACCGAGAGATGTGTGTATTCCGTCGTCTCAGCGCCACATGGGGTCCACAAACAGCTCCTCCTCGGGGGGGGCTTTAAGGATCCGAAAGAGAGAGGAGAGAAAGACCAGGAGGAGCAGGAAAGGAGCAGGAGGAGGTTGTGGAGGAGGGAGGCGATGCTCCTGTTGGTGGTATCGGGGGGGCCGCGGCGGAGTGACTGAACCCGGGGGGGGAGAGCCGGCTGGGAGCCGCCGTCCGTCCGGGAAGGCGGTGGGCGGCACTCCACCACAGCTGCGCTCCCATTGGTCGGCGGCGAGCTCGCCCGAACGCTGATTGGACGGGGGCGAGAGCTGCCGGACGCTGGTTGGACAGGACGCGCCCTCTCTTCCAGCGTTCCGAGCATTCCGTTAACCCACTCTCTGCCATATCGGGACGTCCGTCCTCCACCGCCTCTGGACGGAGCTGCTTCATTAGTTCTCCACCCCCCGTGAAGCAATATTTACTCCACCATGAATTCCTCCACGGCTTCGGGAGGATAGACAGACGGGATATTATGACCTGAATCCAAGAGGTTCCCGGGCGTTTGGGGAACGTCCGCAGACGTGGACATCTGACTCCGTTCAAACCACGAGGAGATCCACGGTGTGGAAAAATAAAGGCGCAGTCAATACACACTTTAAAGAAACCTCTAGTAAACCAAGTTAGGTTATTACATATATATTTTCAATAGACGGTTGAGAGAAGTTAGAACTTATAAACATGAACTGAACTTATTATGGCAACATTAAATGTTTACTTCCTTATCTTTGCTTACGTCTCTTGTAGCTTAGGAAATACTGAATTTCCACAATATCAATCTTCGTTCCATTTTTTGGGCTCCTTGAAAGTTCAAGAGTGTGAACAACAACAGTATTGTTTCTGGTTGATCTCATCTTGTTTGAATCGCATCGCTAGTCCCTACGATGACCTCATGTTGGGAGGCTCCGGGGCCCGTGAAGTCAGCCTCTCTGCAGGGGGGCCCCAGCACACGGCCCCTACCTGGCTTTCATTCCAGCTGTCGGACCACATTAGACCACCGTTAGACCTCTCTCTCTCTCTCTCTCCTCTCTCTCTCTCTCTCTCTCTCTCTCTCTCTCTCTCTCTCTCTCTCTCTCTCTCTCTCTCTCTCTCTCTCTCTCTCTCTCTCTCTCTCTCTCTCTCTCTCTCTCCTCTCTCTCTCTCTCTCTCTCTCTCTCTCTCTCTCTCTCTCTCTCTCTCTTTTATCAGCCAGGGGCCCCTTAATAATGGGTGCAGGGGCCCCTGGCTGATTTCCGCCAGGCCGTCAAGCAGGAGACAGACACTGCAGTCTGAAATCATTATTATGATCACAGCATTATGAGTAGTATTATCTGTAATTATCTTCTGAATCTTTCACTGAGTCTGACAGAGATTGGACACATTGGTAAACAAACTACTACTATACTACTACTACTATACTACTACTACTACTACTACTATTACTACTACTACTACTACTACTACTACTACTACCACTACTACTACAACACTACTATTACTACTGCCCCCTGGGTCCTACTGCCCCATCCTATAGATTGTAAGAGAGCTTTGACCATGCAGGACAGAGAGAGAGATAAAGAGAGATAAAGAGAGAGAGAGAGAGAGAGAGAGAGAGAGAGAGAGAGGAGAGAGAGAGAGAGAGAGGAGTGTAATGTGAGAAAGTGAGCGGTAGAGAGTGGGTTGGAATGCGTGTGTGGGTGGGGATAGTTGCTCTTTCTACTTTGGCGTCTAGAGACCAGACCTGGGGGTTACAGACACGTGCACACACACACACACACAAACACGCGCACACAAACACACACACACGCGCACACAAACACATGCACACAAACACACACACGCGCACACACACACACACGCGCGCGCACACAAACATACGCACACAAACACATGCACGTGCACACGCTCACATACCTCTCACCTGGGCCAGGGAAAACCTTAGGATGGGGAGACAGTACCAGCAGGGTCAGGGAGGTGGTCACTAGGCTCTAACTCCTCTGGGCTGCTCAAGCTCTGCCATTGCTTTGTGTAATAGTGCAGCTTAAAATCAATCAACCAATCAATCAATCAATTAAGTGTTCTGACGTTCCCTCTCTGACTCCTCCCTCCTCCCTCCTCTCATATGAATAATGAAGGAAAGCAGCTGTGGGCTGCAGAGGAGGGGAGGAGAAGGGAGAGGAGGAGATAGGAGGAGAGGGAAGGAAAGGAGGAGGGTGGAGAGGAGGAGAAGGGAGAGGAGGAGATAGGAGGAGAGGGAAGGAAAGGAGGAGGGAGAGGAGGAGAAGTGAGAGGAGGAGATAGGAGGAGAGGGGAGGAAGGAGGAGGGTGGAGAGGAGGTGAAGGGAGGAGAGGGAAGGAAAGGAGGAGGGTGGAGAGGAGGAGAAGGGAGAGGAGGAGATAGGAGGAGAGGGGAGGAAGGCAGAGGGAAGGAGAGGAGGAGGAGAGGGGAGGAGGGAAGGAAAGGAGGAGGGTGGAGAGGAGGAGAAGGAGAGGAGGAGATAGGAGGAGAGGGAGG
>CM051019.1:17539184-17591684 GCA_027704905.1 Muraenolepis orangiensis
CTGAGCCTAACCTCATGTGACAAGGTCTGGAGCTCCAGGGGCTCTGGAAATCTAGGGGGTCTGAAGCTCCAGGGGCTCTGGAGTTCCAGGGGCTCTGGAGTTCTAGGGGCCCTGGAGTTCCAGGGGCTCTGGAGATCCAGGGGTCTGGAGATCCAGGGGTCTGGAGCTCCAGGGATCTGGAGATCCAGGGGTCTGGAGATCCAGGGGGTCTGGAGATCCAGGGGTCTGGAGATCCAGGGGGTCTGGAGTTCCAGGGGCTCTGGAGTTCCAGGGGTCCGAGGGGAGAGAGGGTGAAACACGTGTCCCCACAGAGAGGCCCCCTGCCTGCTCAGCCTCTTCCCTCTGGAGACGTACCGTGATGAGGACCGTCTCTGTAGGGGAAGACCTGAGGAGCCAGGACTTTCCCGCGGAGGTTCTAGATCATGACTTCATCAGGGCTGAACAGAAGAAATACAGTATATATTGTAAAAAAAAATGAAGTAACGTCAACTGAGGTCCACAGGTTGCATATCTGGATCCATTTGGGACACTCACAATATGTGTTTCGGTTCCGCAGTTGGTTTACAAGCAAGACCCAACCGGGTCAATACTACACTGTAGATATTGTGGTTCCTGTTTCAGTTGTATTTGGTATGTTAATGGTGCAATTGTGATATAATTTGGGTTATAGTGGCGCCACAGTGGGCCAGGTATCTGTCAGTGTGGACCCAGGCCCGGTGTGTTGACAGATGAGAACCAGCTGGTGGTTCTGGTGTGCAGAGCGGAGCCCCAGATCTCAGTCCAGATCTCAGGATGTGAAGTCAGACATGTGGCGGGTCGCTCACCAGATCTCTGATCCCAACAGAACCTTCCTCCGGAGACCCGGGGCCTCGCTTTGAGTTCCAACCACCCCCGCCCCCCCTGGGTCGCCTGCTCCTCCAACAGACGGAGTGTGTTGGGTGTGTGTTTGGTGTGTTTTAAAAGTCAACCAGCCTCCCCAGGTTACCTTCGGTTACCGTATGTCACCATAATGTGCTCTGACATCTCTATTGAGTCCAGACCGCGCTCCCAGAGCAGCCGTTAGGAGAGGGGGAACGGGGGAAAGTTGTAACGGTAATACGCAACACCTGTTTCTGTCTGCCAGCCGTCTGTCTAGCATCCACCCCTCCACCCTCAACCCTCCACCCGTTAAGGTATGAGATTAGAGATGGTTAGTTTAGGTGTGAGGTTAGTGATGGTTAGTTTAGGTGTGAGGTTAGTGATGGTTAGTTTAAGTGTACGGTTAGTGATGGTTAGTTTAGGTGTGAGGTTAGTGATGGTTAGTTTAGGTGTGAGGTTAGTGATGGTTAGTTTAAGTGTACGGTTAGTGATGGTCAGTTTAGGTGTGAGGTTAGTGATGGCTAGTTTAGGTGTGAGGTTAGTGATGGTTAGTTTAAGTGTACGGTTAGTGATGGTTAGTTTAGGTGTGAGGTTAGTGATGGTTAGTTTAGGTGTGGGTAAATGATGGTTAGTTAAGGTGTTAGTTTATTGATTGTTAGTTTATGTGTTAGGTCAGAGATGGTTAGTTTAGGTGTGAGGTAAGTCATGGTTAGTTAAGGTGTGAGGTTAGTGATGGTTAGTTAAGGTGTTAGGTTAGTGATGGTTAGTTAAGGTGTTAGGTTAGAGATGGTTAGTTTAGGTGTTAGGTTAGTTTAGGTGTTAGGTTAGAGATGGTTAGTTTAGGTGTTAGGTCAGAGATGGTTAGTTTAGGTGTTAGGTCAGAGATGGTTAGTTTAGGTGTTAGGTTATTGATTGTTAGTTTAGGTGTTAGGTCAGAGATGGTAAGTTTAGGTGTTAGGTTAGAGATGGTTAGTTTAGGTATTAGGTTAGAGATGGTTAAAGCTGTCGGTAGGTAAGATTTTACAGCAGAAAAGAGAAGAAGATTTTGGAACTAAAGAGATGAAGGGATGAGAAAACTTGTTTTCGTTGTCTCGTCCCCTCGTCCCCTCGTCCCCTCGTCCCCTCGTCACCCAGCCAGTAAAGCCGACATAGCTACAGTGTAACACTGCGGAGGCTCCTCTAAAGCTGATTGGTCATGGAGAAGGTGAAGCAGATCCATCACCTTCAGCTCCTGTTCAAAGGCCAGCGCTCATGCATTCTGGGAAGTGAGTTACGGCTCACAAGTGTTCACAGAGACCAGATAAACACACCTCCCAAATACGTCCAAAACATGCACTACTAGACAACACACATACCAAATACAACCAATACAAGTACTACTAGACAACACACATACCAAATACTACCAATACATATACTACTAGATAAACACATACCAAATACTACCAATACATGTACTACTAGATAAACACATACCAAATACTACCAATACAAGTACTACTAGACAACACACATACCAAATACAACCAATACAAGTACTACTAGACAACACACATACCAAATACAACCAATACAAGTACTACTAGACAACACACATACCAAATACAACCAATACATATACTACTAGATAAACACATACCAAATACTACAAGTACTACTAGATACACACATACCAAATACAACCAATACATGTACTACTAGACAAAAACATACCACATACTAGCAATACATTTACTACTAGTCAACACACATCCCAAATACTACCAATACATGTACTTCTAGATCAACACATCCCAAATACTACCAATACATGTACTTCTAGATCAACACATCCCAAATACTACCAATACATGTACTTCTAGATAAACACATACTAAATGCTACCAATACATACAGTACTACTAGATACCACATATACAAATGCACCATTCATACAAACATACTACTACTACTACTACTACTACCACATAACATATCCACTCGAAATACCACTCAAACTAATACACACCACTGTTAACACTACGACTACCTCCAACATATTCACACATCACACCGCGCACCAAGTCCTTTGTACACACAGGACCTTGATGAGACCTTTCAAACCCTTTAAAAAAACGTTTCGATCTAATTTGGATAGAGATTTGACTAATACAAACAAAACATCAAATATCTACAGCGAATATCAAGGATTCTGACTCCGAGTTATCAGCAGATAGGCTGGCGTCCGTGCTACCCACCACCACGCCAGAACTCAAATATCTAGCAGCTGTGGTGGCCAGCTTTCCGCAGGCAAAGTCCCAACAGGGACGGGATCCAAGAAGGCCGCGGATAAGGATGGTGGGGTGGATGGAGGACGTCTCTGTTTTTTTTATATTCCATGTGTGTTTCCCTGTAAACGTAGAGGAGCTTCGTGGAAGAGATCCGCCAAGGGACCGTTGTGTGAGCTGTTGTGCGTGAGACGTTTTTGAATACTATTGAATGTTTCATATTTCTGTCTCTAGTCTATGGAACCTCCATGTTACTGTCATAGACAACGGCTGCATCAAACACCACGATGATAAACACCACGTATGATCATGTGTTTTTATGTCAAACTTTTGCTTGTTTTTTTTAATCAGAAGACAAAGATATTGAAATGCTCATTCAGCTAAACCACTACGTTTTTTTTCTCCCCATTTTGATTCATTGGTTGGGTTTTTGATATTCGTGTCATAGTTAGTCTAAACTTTGTAATGTACGCTCAAACCACCATCTAATTGCTGTATTGTGGTTTATCGTGTGATCAATAAAGATTAAATCACATCGAGGGGTTTTGTTTCCCAATAAAACATTTGAATAATTATAACGATCTACTAAACAGTGACGTCATCTGATGATCATCACAGCACCGCTAAGGTTTTTATCCACAGACTGAACTGCTAGGAGTGCTGCCACTATCATAACATTATCATGAACATTACACTGTCATACTTTACTACTGTCACACACTTTACGTACTTTCTGGACTGATATTCATTCCTCATTACAGTCACTGCACTGTATTCATAATGCTGCTGCACTACTGGCTCTTTAAAATGCTTTTAAATGCTTTGTGCACAATATAACACATGTACACATCGATCACTTTATTGTTCTTATGTTCATTTTTTATTTGATTATGTATAGTAGTCTTATAGTATTGTGTTCTAGAATTTCATACTGCTTAAGTTGCAAATGGCAAAGAAATCTTGAATCTTGAACCTTGAACATCCAGAACGGGAGAGCACAGCTGGAAGAGTTTTACAAATCAGAGGAATTCATGGACTCAGACTCTTTGAGATCCTTTTGGATAAAACCTATAAATAACCTTTTCTAAAATGCTTCGACTGTTCTATCGTCCAAAAAAAAACGAATGTTCTGGAGTTGGTTACCGACGGCAACAATAACAGCCCTGTAAATCCTGTCACCCAGAACCCGAGTAGAGATGGAGGTCAGACAGCAGGACGTGGGACAGACAGGCTGTGGGGGTAGACGGCCAAACACCATAGACAGCTCCATCTAGTGGACACATGTACTCACTACAAGAGGGTTGTGTTGAACAGAGAAGACCCTCACTGCAGTGCGCAGTGCCTCAACGTGGGCGGAGCTCAACACATGACGTGTTGTATGCTGCCAATGCGCGGGTAGTAGTTATGACTGTGAAATGGAAGTAAGTAGCCCTGACATCATTTATTTAATTGTAGCATCCTTTTGCACATGTTAGCGTATAGCACTGATGTTAAAGCAGTCTAGCAGATAACTGCACTGAATGATTTGTGTTTCTTCAAACTAGAATATTGCTGTATAAGCAAAAAAAAAGTATAGGAACGTCTTTATATAATTTGTGCACTACTTGAGACATACTAATAACCATACTATGCATAACCTATATTTCAATTCGATTTTCTTTACAAAATAAAAGCATGAAGTGTATTTTATTCCTGCCTAACCCGCCCAATTTGTTTGCGTTTCTTTTCTTTGACCAGAAACACGTCACACACGTACTCCATGGCGAGAGCCCTTTAATAGATATTGGTGATTGTGGCCGTTATCACTGCCCATTCTGCAACTACCAGGGTCAGAGGTACCAGGTGGAAAACCACACCAAAGGCCATTCTTCTGTGAGGCACAGAGGTATAATCAATTGCTCTTTTTAGTACTCTCTGTATTTTTACATTATTACAATGAGAGCTTAATGTCTTCAAGTTTATTGACTTTAATATTGTTTCTTGTTTTCAGAGTTCAACATTTTTAAGTGTGGGTTAAGCTGCAGAACAGCAAGCCATTTTCATTGTCCTGACTGTTGTCAGACAATTATTAATAGGGCCCAGTTTTTAAGGCATCTTAATACACATGAGCCAAAAGCTGTGACTGAAGGGCGACTTCCAGCACCTGCCCAGCTCCCTACTGCCCCTCACCTGCTCCCTACTGCCTCCTACTCCCTGCTCCCTACTGCCCCTCACCTGCTCCCTACTGCCCCTCACCTGCTCCCTACTGCTCCCTGCTCCCTACTGCCCCTCACCTGCTCCCTACTGCTCCTCACCTGCTCCCTACTGCTCCTCACCTGCTCCCTACTGCCCCTCACCTGCTCCCTACTGCCCCTCACCTGCTCCCTACTGCTCCTCACCTGCTCCCTACTGCCCCTCACCTGCTCCCTACTGCTCCTCACCTGCTCCCTACTGCCCCTCACCTGCTCCCTACTGCCCAGCTCCCTACTGCCCCTCACCTGCTCCCTACTGCCCAGCTCCCTACTGCCCCTCACCTGCTCCCTACTGCTCCTCACCTGCTCCCTACTGCCCCTCACCTGCTCCCTACTGCCCAGCTCCCTACTGCCCCTCACCTGCTCCCTACTGCCCTGCTCCCTACTGCCCTGCTCCCTACTGCCCCTCACCTGCTCCCTACTGCCCTGCTCCCTACTGCCCCTCACCTGCTCCCTACTGCCCCTCACCTGCTCCCTACTGCCCTGCTCCCTACTGCCCCTCACCTGCTCCCTACTGCCTCACCTGCTCCCTACTGCCCCTCACCTGCTCCCTACTGCCCAGCTCCCACCACCATCTAACCTTCTCCTTTCTCCCCGTCACCCTGCTCCTGAAAAGCGACAGAGGCATAAAAAAACGGAAGCACACAGCTGCTTAATCATGTAGACATCTACAGCAGCTTCCTGCAGTCATCAGTGTTTTAACTCATTTGCAATTAAAAAGGTTTATGTAAAAAAAACAAATGAAGTCACTTATCTTATCTTCTCTTCTTATATGCACTAAGCTGTGTGAAGGACTTCCGGCTTCAAATTAAACGAGTAAATCGCTTCCGGTATATTTGTTTACTTCCAAAGCTAGCAAAGCTCCTGAGGTACTATTTCGCCATGAATTCCCATAAGAAAATGTGTTTTCAAAAACAGGAGAAGAAATACTCCGAACATTGTTGTGTTCCGCTTTTTTCGGCATCATCGAAATGTAATTAATGGTATTTAGTTTCCATGGCTTTCCAACCCATCCCGACCTGAGAAGAACCCGACGCGGACATCCAATTCTATACCAGGTAACGTTAGACTGAAGTTGTGCTATTCAGCTAACTGTTTGACATCGACCAAAGTAAACATCAGTTAAACTATAAAGAATCCTATCGTAAGTCTTAATGAAAAGGTTAATGTACCTATTGCGTGACCGCTGCAGCCTGTCATGCATACGAGATGAGACATTGGCTTAGTTGTTACAGCTAACATTATTTTGGTGACCGTGTATGATTGTATTTACTTTGTTGTGTAATGACTGACATGATGTATATGTCTTTTTGTAAATACATTTCCAAGCTATGACCACCTGATGGCGTTTTGGGGTTTGATTGAGCCCTCAATTGACTAAATGGTTGGGGTCTCCAGAGCCAAGAGCCTCCAGAGCACGTCCATCAACGGTAGGTTATGGTCTGAGCTGCTTTGTAGTAACAGAGGGTGGGATGCCATCGCATTTACAGAAGGCTACACTAAAGGACTCAGCCCCCTTTAAATACACCAGTGCACTACAGCAACTCAGTTTTTCCCCATGGTATGGTACACATAACCATTATAAAACATTTAGCCAAACAAGAGCACAGCCTTACTAGTTTATAACTTAAAGCAGTAACCTTTTTTTTTAACCTTCCAGAGACCGCTGCTCCAGCCAATCGACGAGTTCTTTCTTTTCCTCGTCTTCCTGTCGGTTGGTTTGAAGGAGAGGGACCCGGCGCATCGATTCAACATACACCAGTCCACAGTGAGCCGCATTATTGCAACATGGACACGTTTTCTAGCCACTGCACTGGGATCTCAATGCATCTGGCTCACACCTGCAGAAGTGCAAGCTTACCTCCCTGAGGAATTCTGAGATTTCCCAGACACCCAGGTCGTCTTGGACTGCACTGAGCTCAAGTGTCAGACACCATCCTCACCACTCCTGCAAAGTGAGATGTACTCCACCTACAGATCTCACTGCACCATGAAAGGGCTTATTGGCAGACGTTTACAGTGGCATGCCTGTTGTCAAACTACCAAAACAAGGCATTAGTTAAGGCATGGGTTAAGTAAAGCATTGGTTCAACACCAGGTTTTTGTAATTTAATTGTGTTTATTCCAGTGGCAGATCATTTTGTTAAACATGTAAATCTTATGTACACAAACATATGTAAGCAAACTGTTGAATGTAAAGTAATTTGTATAGATTTGTGAAAATTAACATTGTAACATATTGTACATACATCATTATTGTAACATATTGGCTAAAAAACATTATTGAAAAATGAACTGTAATAAAATATTTTACAACATTTTGTCATTCCAATCTTTCATTGAAGAACCTGTGTTTTGCTTATGTTCATTTCTCAAAGACAGGTATCTTGGCATGTATATGTAGAACAATAAATAGCTTTTTCTCTAATTAGCTTTGCACTTGGATCCATGTGTAATCGTTGCACACCTGTTTGGAACAGCAATGCCACTATGTGATTGCACACAACACTGCCACACAGGAGCATTGGCTGTGTCAACACCACTGGCGATGAATCAAGAAGTGGAATCTAAGAAGAAAGAGAAAACAATTAGAAATATACCCTCTGCTTCATGGAAAAGTAGGTTATTATGAGTAGAACAGTTATTGTTACTGAACCATGCTCCTGGACGATGCCTACCCTCCTAAATGCTTAGCTTTACATTCTCTCCTTACTCAAACAAACTTGAATAACCTTCCTTGATAACTATTATGCCTTAGATGGTGTATATTAGCAGTGTTAACTTATGTAAATATGTTTGATCACCCAAACACGTTTCCACCTTATCCTTTAACTTGATCAAATTATCTGACCAATGTGCAGTAGGCACAGTAACTATTTTGTATTAAGACTTACGATAGGATTCTTTATAGTGTAACTGATGTTTACTTTGGTCGATGTCAAACAGTTAGCTGAATAGCACAACTTGGGTCTAACGTTACCTGGTATAGAATCGGATGTCCGCGTCGGGTTCTTCTCAGGTCTGGATGGGTTGGAAAGCCATGGAAACTAAATACCATTAATTACATTTCGATGATGCGGAACACAACAATGTTCGGAGTATTTCTTCTCCTGTTTTTGAAAACGAATTTTCTTATGGTAATTCATGGCGAAATAGCACCTCAGGAGCTGTAGCTTTGCTAGTTGGAAGTAAGCAAATATACCGGAAACGATTTACTCGTTTAATTTGAAGCCGGAAGTCCTTCACACAGCTTAGTGCATATAGCCCATTGCAATTAATACATTGCTATATTTTTCAAAATAGGATTCAAATATGAAGGCTGTGTATGTGTTTAATTTTTAGTTTAAACGTTTATGTAGCACAGGTATCCTTTTATATATATTAATAATATAATATATAATGTGTTACTTTTGTGACGTCAATGAATTTGTTGCACTTCTCCCGCCACTAGGTGGTGACTTCGGGTAAGTACACAACGCAGGTTGAGCTCCGCCCACCTTGAGGCATTGCGCACTGCATTCAGGGGTTGTTGGTTGAACACGCGAACGTCGATGTCGTGACGTCGAAGTGTCTCCGAAAAAAGGTTCTGACGTTACAAAAAGAAGGCGGGGCCTAGAGAGGCACAAACCGGTTGACTGATATCGTCAAAAACATCGCAGTTTACTCCTCTTTTTTTCCTAAATGGCGGTCTTATTTGGCGAAATGTCGTAGACGACCACGTGGAGGACCCCATAGGACGTATGCCCAGTTCTAAAACAGAAACAAAAGGTTGTGGGTTCACTTCCCCTTTAAGTGGTTGGTGTGTTGTCACAGAGACAAAGCTAACACTTCTCATCCTCCTCCTCCTCCTGTGATCAGGACCCCTGCGGGACTGCGTCAGACTTCCCGGTGGCTACCCGGTGTAGTGAGGAGGTTGGGTGGTTCCGGTCTGAAGGTTAGTCGGTGTTGTTTTGTCTTGTTATTGTGATGTTATTAATAGCTAGCCGCAGCTAGCCTGTTATACTAACCACCAGGGCTAGACAGCCTCGTCTAATCCCGGGTTATATGGCTATATGTCTATATGTCTGTATGTGTGACTCGGGTTATATCGCCCAGACTCGGGTTTTATCGCCACATGTCATTATAATGTCATCCACGGGTAAATACGTGTAATAGCGACGTTAGCTTGCGATAGCTTGGTGGGCAAAGGGTGTCCAGGATGCTGCTGCAGATCAGGGCCCTTTTACACTCTCAGATGGGCAGCCATGCATGCATGCATGCAGCAATGCATGCATGCAGCAATGCATGCATGCAGCTTGTGCATGCATAGTCCTCACGTAGCATGCAATGGAAACAGCCTGCAACAAGTCACACCTGTCAGGCCTGCACACAACCTGTCACTGGGTGATGGGAGTCAATCTAAAGCAACCTGGAAGTCTGAGCCAAGTCTTCTTGTTCGAGGTGACCTGAGACCGGACCAATGACGAATAACATACAGTTACATGTATAGTGATGTGTTAACACACCGGGGACCGATATAGTAATACTTAGTTTAACGCCTTTTTAAAGGACAGGGGTGTCAAGCAGTCTCAGAAAGCATCTTCCTGGGTGTGGACTCTGTAGCAGATCAGTCAGATGTCAGGTCGCAGAATCAATGCTGGTTTTAAATGTGATAAAATGGTGTTTCTAGGGGGTTCATCTCTTATCTCTCCTCTGTGCCCCTTTGTGAGTTAGTCAAACCGGCTCTAGTCAATAGGTAACTTGTCTTAACAGCCGATCAGCTAGTCGAGGGAGTCAGCTAATGATTGACCGGTTAACCGACCATCCGGCATGAAGAAGCAGAGACGTGTGCTTTTTAAAAAGTGATAACCTTTAGTGGAAACCTTGTTGAGGAGGGTTCTAAGAAGGTTAATGTCTCTCTGGGTGGATGTGTTGGAGAAGTGTGTTGTGTCTCAAGATTCAAGAGACTTTTATTTATCCTTAATTTCCCTCGGGATAAATAAAGTCTCTTGAACCTTGAGAGGAACTTCCCAGAGCTGAACGGTTCAACAGTTTATTCTCTGATTAACCATCTTGTTTATCAAATGAAACGCCAGCTGGCGGTAGGTAAGTTGTTGACCTGGTTTCCTCCCGTGGCCGGCCAGCACGCCACAGCCCCAGCGCTGCTGCAGTCAGAGAATCCGCTGCATTGATCGGCAGCGAGGCAGTGGGCTGAGTGAAGGAGTGTGAAGGAGTGTGGAGCCAAGAGCAGTCGGTCTGACGATAGCAGCATCATCATCACACACACACACCAAGGTGACTGCACGGCACCGCGCCGCCGGCTCCAAAAATAACCGCTCCTCAGGCCCTGCCCCTCTCCTCTCTCCTCCTCTCTCCTTCTATAATGCCTCTTCTTATGCTCTGCACCCCTACCTCTTCTCTCTCCTTAATATGCTGTGCACCCCCCCCCCCCCGTTTCATTTTTATCTCCTCCTTCTCTCTCCTCCTTTCACTCCTCTCTCCTTTTTATGCCCTGCGGAGAAGAGGAGGGGGGCTCCTCTTCCTCCTTTCTCTCCATCCTATAAATACTCCTTCTTCCTCACCTCCTGTCATCTTTATTTTTTTAAATCTTTACATGTTTCTCTCTTCTCTTAACTCCATCACTTCAACTTCTCTCCTCTTCTCCTTAATTCTCTCTCTGTTGCTGCAGCTGCACTCTCTCTCTCTCTCCTTCCGTTTCTTTACTCTTTTGTGTAAGTCCTGCTCTCACCCTCTGTCATCGTGACCCCTGGCTGACCTCTGGGTAACCCCAAGCAGGATGTCTGAGTTCACGGAGGAGCCGCGCTTCACCATCGAGCAGATCGACCTGCTGCAGCGTCTGCAGCGCTCTGGGATGAGCCGGCGGGAGATCCTCCACGCCGTCGACACGCTGGAGCGGCTGGACCGCGAGCACGGGGACAAGTTTGGCCGCCGCGCCTCGTCCTCCTCGTCCTCGTCCTCCTCCTGCAACAACAACAACCACATCAACGGCACCGACGCCGGCCTCAACGGGGCGGAGGGCGGCGCCGGCCCCTCACCGTCCGCCAGGATGTCGGCCGCCACCCAGACCCTGTTCCGGCCCGCCTCCGCCTCCACCACCGCCGCCGCCACCACCGCCGCCACACTCTCGCCGTCTCCGAGCAACAGCTTCGACCCCTCCCCTCCCCCCGGCCCTCCGCCGGCCCCCGCCCCCGTCCCCTCCTCGCCGGTCGCCATGGCCACGCTGGCGCTCAACGGGCGCGACGGCCCGGCCAACGGGAAGCTGTCGCCGCAGCGGTACGGGCTGCACGGCGCCCTGGGGGGGCGGGTCTTTGGCTTCGACGCGGCCGTCGGCGACGAAGACCTGGAGGTGGACGACCGGGTGGAGGAGCTGATGAGGTGAGGAGCCAACCTGAGGGCTCCAGTTGTTTAGTTTATGTCTACGTTTCGCTTTCGTTGTCGCTGAATAAAGAATTTATGTTTAAAGAGCAGAAGGTCACTGGGGATGTGTTTATATTGGATATTTATTATGATATAAGATATATATATATATATATATATACACAGTATATTATTATATTAATGTGGTTTTGTTAAATATATGAATACACTTTCGACTGAGACCAGGTCTTTCTTCTCTTTGGAGAGGTGAGGGTTGTACGCCTTAGAAAACATAAAAGATGGACCAAATCGGCTACAACAATGATTTTCACTGTACAGAGGCCAAGGGTCAGTGGACTGTTAGATCATTGGAAGTTATTTTATTTTTATTATTATAATTATAATAGAGTGCCTGCTCAGACGGTGAACCATGTTCTGTGTGGGGAAGTGTCTAGTCACGGTGCTCGGGGCTAGCGTCAGCTCCGGTTGATTATGGATTATCATTATTATTATTCTTCTTTATGTATATATTTATAATGGATGCCACAGCATCTCTGATTCAGCGAGAGCTGGCTCCTGAAAGGGCTGTGAGTAACTATAGCAACCACTTTAGAAGTGGTTGCTAGTGGGGCGGACAAGCGGCTACCTGCTCCTCTACCCCACTATCTGTCTATCCCTAGTTGTCTGGTTCTATGTCAACGCAACGATGCGACTGATTGCTTGCTTGCTGCCAACGTTCCCACCGTCGCTACGCTGTGTCTGGTGAACAACAATCACACCAGCCAGCCGGCGATCCGGACCAAATCCACTGAACTATTGGTGTGAAAACTGTACAACTGGACCTTCAGTCCTGCTGGGTTTAGACTCCTCTGATAACTCTGAAGTGGAGGACCCACTCCTGTCTAACTCCTCTGTAGCTAACTCCTGTATCTAACCTGCAGTTAGCACCATACTGAGCAGCCCCACCCCCCTGCCGGCTCCTGATTGGCTCTAATCAGCATCAGGCGATACCTTGTTAAGTGGCACCAGGCAGTGCTCATTAGAGCAGTGACGCTATTTCACCAGAGAGGGCGCTGTAACGCCTGCTTCTCTTCTCTCTCTACCTGTCTTTACCTGTCTTTACCCCTCTGTCTGTGATTGGATGTGTCGCAAGGTGCAGGGTCTGATGTTGGCCCTGGGAGGTCAGGAGAGGGAAGGACTAGAGACTAGATCAGCCCTCACACAGGCTGGGCTTAATTCAATTGGACTGGGGCTTAATATTGCAGAGGGTGGGGGCTAATATAGCAGTGGGTGGGGGCTAATATAGCAGTGGGTGGGGCTTGATGGAGTTGAAGTGGTGAAGTAAGGACCATGGTAGTAACAGATTATATCCTGTGTGTGTGTGCGTGTGCGTGTGTGTGTAGGAGGGACAGCGGCCTGGTGAAGGAGGAGATCAAGGCGTTCCTGGGGAACAGGCGGATCTCTCAGGCCGTAGTCGCCCAGGTTACTGGTCAGTAACGCCTCCTTGCTACCATAGCAACCCGGGCTGATCTTAGGCCCGGGTGTCCCCGGCAGAACAACGTTCAAACTGACTGGTGAAAGCAGGAATATGTCATGCGGGGTGGGGATGAAAGAGCTGACCTGTGATTGGCTGTCCCCACAGGTATCAGCCAGAGCAGGATCTCCCATTGGTTGCTGCAACACGGCTCGGACCTGAGTGAGCAGAAGAAGAGGGCATTCTACCGCTGGTACACACTGGAGAAGACCAGCCCAGGTGTGTGTGTGTATGTGTGTGTGTGTGTGTGTATGTGTGTGTGTGTGTGTGTGTGTGTGTGTGTGTTTTTTTAAATGTATTATAACAAGGAGCGCATGCTTACTTTCTGGTTTCAGGTGCTACTCTCAACATGCGGCCCGCCCCATTGGCTCTGGAGGAGATGGAGTGGCGGCAGACCCCGCCCCCCATTAGCTCCGCCCCCGGAGCCTTCCGGCTGCGCAGGGGCAGTCGCTTCACCTGGAGAAAGGAGTGTCTAGCGGTGATGGAGAGGTGAGGAGAGAGTCAGGGAGAGAGAGACGGAGATGGGTTGGGTGAGGGAAATCGTTTAATTTCCACACGGAAATTTCCGCACTGTAAAAGTTCATGTTTTGATGTGTCAATAAAGTTACTTCAACGACAACCAGTACCCGGACGAGGCCAAGCGGGAGGAGGTCGCCAACGCCTGCAACGCCGTCATCCAAAAACCAGGTGACCATGGCGGCCTCTTGAAAAAAAAAAAAAAGTGTGTCCACGGTCACCGTGGGCCCACCACACACACACGTGTGTTCAGGCATGTCATGTTTATACATGTTTACACACGTCAACACAGGACCTGTGTTAAACTCCTCCCTCTCCTCCTCCAGGGAGGAAGCTGTCTGATCTGGAGCGAGTCACGTCCCTCAAGGTCTATAACTGGTTCGCTAACCGCCGCAAGGAGATCAAGCGACGTGCCAACATAGGTAATAGAAAAACATCTATTTCTGAATTCTGAAATATATTTTTGTCTTAATATATATTGATGGTCCAGATGTTCTGACTGTATGTCTCTGATGGTCCAGGTGTTCTGACTGTGTGTCTCTGATGGTCCTGGTGTTCTGACTGTGTGTCTCTGATGGTCCTGGTGTTCTGACTGTCTCTGATGGTCCAGGTGTTCTGACTGTGTCTCTCTGATGGTCCAGATGTTCTGACTGTGTGTCTCTGATGGTCCAGATGTTCTGACTGTGTGTCTCTGAAGGTCCTGGTGTTCTGACTGTGTGTCTCTGATGGTCCTGGTGTTCTGACTGTGTGTCTCTGATGGTCCTGGTGTTCTGACTGTGTGTCTCTGATGGTCCTGGTGTTCTGACTGTGTGTCTCTGATGGTCCTGGTGTTCTGACTGTGTGTCTCTGATGGTCCAGGTGTTCTGACTGTGTCTCTGATGGTCCTGGTGTTCGGACTGTGTGTCTCTGATGGTCCTGGTGTTCTGACTGTGTGTCTCTGATGATCCTGGTGTTCTGACTGTGTGTCTCTGATGGTCCTGGTGTTCTGACTGTGTGTCTCTTCCTCTAAGAAGCCACAATCCTGGAGAGCCATGGCATTGACGTGCAGTCACCCGGAGGACACTCCAACAGCGACGACATCGACGGGAACGACTTCTCCGAACAGGTGATCTGGATTACGGATCAGCCTGTACTGTTTACAGGCTGGTATAGGGAAGGGGGTTAGGATAGTCCAGGGGTTAGCTGAAAGGTTCTGGGTTCGCCAACCCCAATCTCTACCTGTAAGCAGACTTGAGCAAGATGTCCTAAGCTGCTCCTTAATGACATCTGTATTCACTGTAAATGGTTTGTGGCTGGTGCTCTGCCTCGTGGCGGCTAGCCATGACCCCTGTGTGGGCAAGTCACGCTAAAACACGACCTCTTGATTTTCAGCACGCTCCACAGAGCTGCTCGGGAGGTTTCAGGGAACTGTTGTTCTGTAGGCGTTCTCACACCATTACCTTCTTACTGACCCTCTGGTTAACCTTTAACATCCAACCAGAACTAGCGGCGCAAATGGTTGATGCATTGCTGTGTCTGGTAATATCCGGGACACACTGGCACAGTGGTGCGTCTTTTAACCTGCAAGGTTATGCCGGTCGAGGTTATCCTAGATAGTATCCTAGACAACCTAACTTTTTGAAACAAACGTTTCTTGTTCCTCTGACCCTACCAGGCGTGTGACCTGCCCTACTTCGACAAGCGGCCCCTGAGCCGTCAGTTCGGATACTACCGCCTTGAGCCCAACTCCCCCACCCAGGTAAACACTCAAACAAACAAACACTTGCGCCCCACGTTCAGTCTAGTAAAGTCTCACCTGTACAGTGTAGCTCCAGGTGAACCCTCACCTGTACAGTGTAGCTCCAGGTGAACCCTCACCTGTACAGTGTAGCTCCAGGTGAACCCTCACCTGTACAGTGTAGCTCCAGGTGAACCCTCACCTGTACAGTGTAGCTCCAGGTAAAGTGTTGTCTCTTCTCTTGTTACCAGGACGACGGCACGGGGGCCAGCGAGCCCCAGGACCCCATCTCTCTCGCTGTGGAGATGGCAGCTGTCAATCACACAATCCTGGCTCTGTCCCGTGGGGGAGAAGCAGGAGGAGTCGGAGCAGCCGGAGCAGGAGGAGCAGGAGTAGTAGGAGGAGGAGGAGGAGGTGGGGGAGGAGGAGAGATAAAGACTGAGACGCTGGAGGAAGAGTGATGCTGCCGAACAGGAACTAACATCACGGATGGAGAGAAGGGGGTAAACAAAGAGACTACATCACCCCCCTCTTCCTCCTCCCAAGAGACAATCAAAGCCCTCCACCTCCCCCCCCCCCCCCCCCCCCCCCCCTCTATCTGAAACAATCCTCAGTCAACCTCGACCTCAGTAATGACTATACTGTATATAAATATATCTAGATATACAAATATATATAAACAGACCTTACGGTTCCTCAGCCCCCTTTGTCGGCCAGGCCATCATCATCATCATCATCATCACAGCTGCTAGGAAGCACAACCCTGAAGGGAGGCTTGATGCCTCCTTCTCCTCCTCCTGCTGAAACAGATAACTTGAGGGTTCGGATCCTGGTGTTCAAAGGAAGACCAGGAGGTGAAGTCTGATCCGTCTGATCCGTCTCCTCCACCTCAGACTCTTCCTCCTCCTCCTTCTCCGAGGAGACACTACAGCTGGTCTGTGTCCCCGGGTGTCCTCTACAACGCTGCCTCGACACACGTAATCTAACTCAGACAGAAGGTTAGGAGAGTACCCTTTTGGTTCTTCATGGTGCTTCACAGCGGAGGCGGGGAAACGGCCACGCTCCGACGTGTGGATCGACCACACCTTGGTTTCACCCCCCCCCCCCCCCCCCCGTCAGAAACATTTTGAAAGAAAAAAGCTCCCCCTTCCTGACCTCGGAGGGGTCGACGCGTTTCCGGGCCGCGACGTTTATCACGATCAGTGCAGTATTGACGGTCAACACACCTGTCCCGGTGTATTTTTAAAACTAGATGGACACGATTTAACTGTTTTTATTTTTTGCTGACGTTCAGCAGACGAGCAGCTGGTGTCTGAATGACCTGTCGAGTCCATGCGGTCATCCTTTCTCTCCATGTGTTGGTAACTGTTGTTGTAGAGAGTAACTGGTCACGCTGCAACCAAACACCTTTCAGGACGGACAGGAAGTAGCCACTGGCCCCCCCCCCCCCCAGGCAGGAAGTAGCCGCTGGAGCTCCAATCAGAGAGTGGGGTATGTTTTGACCAGAGCACAGTGTTGATTGGCCCACGTAGCATTTGAAGGCGGGTCCTGAGAAGAAGCGGTTATCTAAAGGGCTCCGAGACGCGGGTTGGGATCTGGGTTTGAGAGTACGACATGGAGGTTTATCTATAAGGAGGTCTGCATTATGTTTTACTCCCTGTGAAACCCCTCACTCTGCCTCGCCATCCCTGGTCAGGTGTGATAGGCCCCACCCACACCCGGATGACGTCAGGCAAAGACTAGCGCTGCTCGTCGGTGTTCCTTAAGCCCCCTAGTGGCGGTCATGAGTGGCACCTTTTATTTATCTCTTAAGCTCTGAAGACTCAACGCTGTTTTAATAATATCGGTTCCTTCTAAATTACTGTGTTGCCCTTTTCAGAATTTAGTGCCTTTTTTGGACAGTAGACTGTTCTGTAATTAAAATGTAGTTGATTTACATTTTTTTTGTACAGTTTATTTACTTTATTTTTTACTTGTGTTGATTTTAGTATGTATATGAATATATGAAATTTAAAAAATTAAAGCTATATAAATGATTGTGTGGCTATTTTTTTCCACCTTAGGTCCTCTGAAGGTTAATAAACTGCTTAAATACCAAAAGATGTTTTAAAACGACCATTTTATATTCCGTGTGCAAGATATTGGTTGCGTAAGTAATTTCAGTTAAAGAGTAGAATAGTTTATTTAACATCATTTTTGCTATAAAATCCTTTGATTTCCTTCAATCAACAGTAAAATAAATAAGACTGAACTCTTAAAACATGGGCCTGTTGTGTTTAAAGGAAACCTGATCCATTACCCCCGCCTTATTCATCTAAATGACATTCAAATCCAACTCGAGACAGTAGGAAGCACTTTAAAAACATTCTCCTCGTGATCTTCGACCACGCCGCATCGTAAAAAGTGACAGAACTGTATAGAAACGGTGCAAATGTAAAGTGTAGCAGGACATTAAGAAGGTGGACTCTATAAGGCACATGGACACAGACCGCACCGTGTTTACCGCTTTAAAAACACCACATCATCTCTTTAGACATTCAGGATCAACTCAAAACACGTTTGAAGTGTTTGAAACCGTATTCAAACAACAGTCCTGACCAGGAAGGTCAATCAACCAGACAACCAGTGAAGCTTCAATCAATTGGGGTTCATCTCCTCCCGAGTGGAACCTCTAACAGAACATGGAGTGACATCACTCCCTGGCCGCATCTTCAGAACTACGTCTCGACCTCCTTCTCCGTCCATCAGAGTCTTGTTATCCTCCAGTTCAAGAGAGCTCCCATCCGAGGTGGAGGAGTCAGGGAGAAAGAGGGGGGGGGGGGAGAGAGGAGAACCTGGGCCAGGGTGTTTGGCAAAGCAGGTGGTCCGGTGCTCCTCTTCATCATCAGCAGGAGGAGCAGACGGCACCTCCAGCTCCTCTTCGTCAGCAGGAGGAGCAGGAGGCGACAGAACCGCCGCCTGGCGGACGGTCAGTTGTTCCACGACTTGCGGTTCTCCCCTTTGCTGCGGCCGGCTCCGCCCCCTTCTCCTTTAGCCAATGCGGTGAGGGCGGCCAGGTTGGGGCTGGATCCCGATAGGTTGGCCGTCCGCCGCTGTTGGCCCCGCCGTTTTACCCCGCCCCTCATGACCCGGTCGGGCCGCACCAGCACGCCGTATCCGTGGTTACAGTCGAAGTAGCGACGCCCTCCGACAGAGCCGTCGTTCTTCCCTGGAGAAGAAAACGGGTTTTAAAACAAGTAAAAAAAATCATACACACACAAGTCTTTCTACAGGTGTGTATGTGTCCAGGTGAGTCTTTCTACAGGTGTGTATGTGTCCAGGTGAGTCTAACCACAGGTGCGCGCGCGTGTGTACACACACACACACACACACACACACACACACACACACACACACACACACACACACACACACACACACACACACACACACACACACACACACACACACACACACACACACACACACACACACACACACACACACACACACACACACACACACACACACACACACACACACTATGTGATGTTCTATGACCTAGGACGAGATGTTCTAGTATTAGTAGAACCAGAGACCAGTACCTGCAGGAACATCCAGCTCCACTCCAATCCAGGTTCCTTCAGCAAAGTCTGTGGGCCCGACGTAGCGGACCGTCCCGCTCTTATTGGTCCCCACCGTCACAAACTCTCCCTCCTTCAGCCAATCGGGAACCGGCGCGGCGTTGGTCCCGTCTGCGTCCTCAGAGTCCGAGATTATTTCCAATTTCTCCATTGGCTCGGGGAGATTAAGACTCGTACCGAAGTCCTCCATTTGGAGAACACGCTGGAAGGACTTGAGGTTGGACGTCTTCATCCTCTGGATCTTCTGGATCTTGAAGGGGCTGCTGAAACTTCCTCCATCTGAGACAGGCGCTTCCATCTGTTCCCGGTTCTCGGAGGTTGCTGCTGGTTCTAGAGCAGCACCGGGATCAGGCTCCAGGGCCGGGGTCAGTGTCAGGATGGGGATAGGTTCAGAGGTATTCTCTATCAGTTCTACTGGTTCCTGCTGGTCTGATCCCGATGTGGTCTGGGTCAGTTCTGGATCCTGTGTTCCACATTGGGGAGCTGCTTCTGGTTCTAGAGCTGGTTCTACATCAGGAGGTTCTGGCATTGATTCTTGATGTTCACAGACTACCTGCTTCTGTTGTTCTGTTGAGGACAGTTCTGATTGGTTGTCCACCTGCTCTGGGGTTTCCGTTAAAACCTGCGCTTCCGTTTCTGGTTCCTCACGTGGTTCTGGCGTCTTGCACCCACCCCGGGTCGGATCAGCCTCCGGTTCTATCAGAAGACCCGATGATGTCCCCTGACCAGCCGGCTCCATCATCTCACTCCCTTTCGGTTTGTCTTCGCAAGGGTCGGATTGGTGGGACGACCGCAAAGACCGAAGGAAGGCGTCTGAGGAGGAGAAGGAGGAGGAGTCGGTGGGCGGAGCTTCCGAGTCGTCGGCCTGGTTGCCGAGCAACGGAGGGAGGTCCCAGCTCAGCGTGTAGACGTCCGCCAGCGTTGCCATGGACACGCTGGTGGACACATAGCCGCTGGAGGACTCGCTGCCGACGGGACTGTGGGCGGACTCCTCCCCCTCTGGGACGACGGGGGTTGGGTGGGGCATAGACCCGGAGGGGGGATCCTCCGATTGGTCCTCTGGTGGGATGATGTTCTGGATAGGAACCTGTGTTTCCATGACAACAGGAGTGTTGGTGTACTTTAGGTACAGGTGGACATGTGTAAAGCTACAGTTGTATTATAGCTACAGGTGTTTCCGATCTTTTCACAGAAATAACGGAAAGACCGTTGTTTCTGTGAAGATCCACAGAAATCAGACATGAAATTATGAAACTATAGCAACACTCGACAGAAACAACAAAAATTACGTTTTCAAATTGCGCATTAGACAAGTCTCTCTTACGGGATCTCATGTTTCACAGAACGGATACGTTGTATAAAAACAACTCTAGTTGTCTAGTTTCAAATGATCCCCAAATGATCCACACCACCTTTCTCATGGTGCTAACTAGCCGCTAGCTAGCTGTAACTTACCGGCGAGGGCTGGAAGGACTCGTCGCAGCTAGCAGTTTGAACCACTATGCGGGGAACAGCCTGGGAGAGACAGAACATCGAGTTATCTTCTTCTCACACGGACATACTGTCAGGACAGCTGAGGATACGGAGATAGCCGATATAGTTCAGTATAAATACTAACAATGTATCCTTTTAATCATGCTACTTATTCTCATGCACTTCATCAATCAGGCATCTTATTGTATTGTAACATTCTTCAGAGGTGTGCTCTAATTTTCCCTTTCAGCACTAAAAGCCATTCATTATCATTAACTACTGTTGATATCATCAATCACTATTAACATTACGCTGACAATGACGATTGTTCTCGCGTTTATTTTGTGGTCTGGAGGGCGGGGTCTGGTGGGCGGGGCTTGAAGTGTTTATCACCTGTTGATTGGCTGGTGGCTTCTCCGCCGTACCACCAGGAAGCAGGAAGTTGAGCAGCTTGGGTCCGGCCTTGCCTGAGGGGGTGAGAGGAGGAGTTAAAGAAGGAGGGAGACGGTGCCATAGAAGGAGGAGTTATAGAAGGAGGAGTTAAAGAAGGAGAGATGAGGTGTTACAGAAGGAAGAAAGGAGGAGTTATAGAATGAGGAGTTATAGAAGGAGGAGAGATGAGGTGTTACAGAAGGAGGAGAGAGGAGGAGTTATAGAAGGAGGAGTTAAAGAAGGAGAGATGAGGTGTTACAGAAGGAGGAGAGAGGAGGAGTTATAGAAGGAGGAGTTAAGAAGGAGAGATGAGGTGTTACAGGAGGAGAGAGGATGAGTTATAGAAGGAGAGATGAGGTGTTACAGAAGGAGGAGAGAGGAGGAGTTATAGAAGGAGGAGTTAAAGAAGGAGAGATGAGGTGTTACAGAAGGAAGAGAGAGGAGGAGTTATAGAATGAGGAGTTATAGAAGGAGGAGAGATGAGGTGTTACAGAAGGAGGAGAGAGGAGGAGTTATAGAAGGAGGAGTTAAAGAAGGAGAGATGAGGTGTTACAGGAGGAGAGAGGAGGAGTTATAGAAGGAGGAGTTAAAGAAGGAGAGATGAGGTGTTACAGAAGGAGGAGTTATAGAAGGAGGAGTTAAAGAAGGAGAGATGAGGTGTTACAGAAGGAGAGAGGAGGAGTTATAGAAGGAGGAGTTAAAGAAGGAGAGATGAGGTGTTACAGAAGGAGAGAGGAGGAGTTATAGAAGGAGGAGTTAAAGAAGGAGAGATGAGGTGTTACAGAAGGAGGAGCTATAGAAGGAGGAGATGAGGTGTTACAGAAGGAGGAGAGAGGAGGAGTTATAGAGGGAGGAGAGAGGAGGTTTTATAGGAGGAGGAGAGAGGAGGTTTTATAGGAGGAGCGAGATGAGGTGTTACAGAAGGAGGAGAGAGGAGGTGTTACAGAAGGAGGAGAGAGGAGGTGTTACAGAAGGAGGAGAGAGGAGGTGTTACAGAAGGAGGAGAGAGGAGGTGTTACAGAGAGGAGAGAGGAGGTGTTATAGGAGGAGCGAGATGAGGTGTTACAGAAGGAGGAGAGAGGAGGTGTTACAGAAGGAGGAGAGAGGAGGTATTACAGAAGGAGGAGAGAGGAGGTGTTATAGAAGGAGGAGAGAGGAGGTGTTACAGAAGGAGGAGAGAGGAGGTGTTATAGAAGGAGGAGAGAGGAGGTGTACCAGAGTGTTGGGGGTACTGACCTGCATCAAGCCGGTGGGTGGTCCGTGGGGCGAGGCTCTGGGAGGCGGAGCTGGGTAGAGTCCTTCGTGAGGATGGAGAGGCCGACGAAATGTCCTGGTGGCTCTCCCAACCCTGAGGAACACCGCCCGTTAAAACACACCTGTAGCTTTAATACACCTGTATCTACAGTATATTACTGTAGCTTTTCACCTGTAGCTTTAATACACCTGGAGCTTTACCCCTGTAGGCATACTAAATGCGTAGTACCTGTAGCTATACACCAGTACACCTGTAACTAGTAATGTCTTTATAGTGGGAAGAACAGAAATGAACCACAGACCACAAGAGGAGATGAGCTCACCTTGAAGCTGTGCAGGCGGTTAGTGGAGCCGTAGAGATCCAAGCTGCTAGCAGACAGCTGGCCCAGGACGGCGTTAGTTAGCATTAGTAGGTACACATTGGCATTAGCTAGACCACATCAGACATGCGTATTAGCGAGATTGTAGAAAAGTAGACATGAGTAGTGTCCAGGAAGATACTGTTCATAGAAGACAATGTAGTTTGTGAGTACTTTAGTGGTAGTTTGTTCGTAGTAGTTTGTTCGTACTTTACTGGTAGTTTGTAAGTAGCTTAGTGGTAGTTTGTTAGTAGTTAAGTGGTAGTTTGTAAGTAGCTTAGTGGTAGTTTGTTAGTAGTAGTTTGTTATTAGTTTAGTGGTAGTTAACTCACCTGGTTGACATTGGGGGAGCTGAGACAGCGTCTGGAAGACCTTTTAACAGCCAACTGTTCCTTTACCGCAACCTCCTAACACACACACACACACACACACACACACACACACACACACACACACACACACACACACACACACACACACACACACACACACACACACACACACACACACACACACACACACACACACACACACACACACACACACACACACACACACACACACACACACACACACACACACACACACTCTCACTCTGTGTCCAGGTGTGTGTATACCTGTGTGTGTGTGTCCAGGTGTGTGTATGACCAGGTGTGTCTACCTGTCGAAGGCGGTCCAGGGTCAGGACATTCTCCACCGCTAGGACGCTGCGTAGGTATTTCTCTATGGCCGCCTCGCTGGCCTCCGATTGGCTGTCGTCCATGCTAGCGGCTAGCCGGGCTAGCATCTCTCGGTCCTCTGGTCCCTGACTCTCCTGGGTAGGAAATGCAGATCATTTAAAATGTTATTTTTGATGACTAAACTAAATTGTACCCTCATATGGTGTTGAGATGTGAAAGGTCGGAAGGTCATCGGTAACCACGGTAATGGAGGACTGACCCCAGGGATGTTGGAGACAATCTCAAAGGTCACGCCGCATCCCGGGATGGGACTCCTCTGGGACACCCTCCTCAGGAGGCTCTTGGCAAAACCCTGAATATAGAATATACACAACATGATGTACATCATGTAATATACACAAACACTCCCTCCTCAGAACACACAACTATAGATACGATACATATACAAGGGATATGTAGATATACACAATTCCTCTTCAGAAGGTGTGTCTCTCTGCCCGTCTCTCTCTCTGTCCATCAGTCCATCTGTGTCTGTCATCCCTACCCGTCTGTCATCCCTACCCGTCTGTCATCATTACCCGTCTGTCATCCCTACCCGTCTGTCATCCCTACCCGTCTGTCATCATTACCCGTCTGTCATCCCTACCCGTCTGTCATCCCTACCCGTCTGTCATCCCACCCGTCTGTCATCCCTACCCGTCTGTCATCCCTACCCGTCTGTCATCCCTACCCGTCTGTCATCCCTACCCGTCTGTCATCCCTACCCGTCTGTCATCACCGTCCCCTACCCGTCTGTCATCCCTACCCGTCTGTCATCATTACCCGTCTGTCATCCCTACCCGTCTGTCATCCCTACCCGTCTGTCATCCCTACCCGTCTGTCATCCCTACCCGTCTGTCATCCCTACCCGTCTGTCATCCCTACCCGTCTGTCATCATTACCCGTCTGTCATCCCTACCCGTCTGTCATCCTACCCGTCTGTCATCCCTACCCGTCTGTCATCCCTACCCGTCTGTCATCCCTACCCGTCTGTCATCCCTACCCGTCTGTCATCCCTACCCGTCTGTCATCCCTACCCGTCTGTCATCCCTACCCGTCTGTCATCCCTACCCGTCTGTCATCCCTACCCGTCTGTCATCCCTACCCGTCTGTCATCCCTACCCGTCTGTCATCCCTACCCGTCTGTCATCCCTACCCGTCTGTCATCCCTACCCGTCTGTCATCCCTACCCGTCTGTCATCATTACCCGTCTGTCATCCCTACCCGTCTGTCATCCCTACCCGTCTGTCATCCCTACCCGTCTGTCATCATTACCGTCTGTCATCCCTACCGTCTGTCATCCCTACCCGTCTGTCATCCCTACCCGTCTGTCATCATTACCCGTCTGTCATCCCTACCGTCTGTCATCATTACCCGTCTGTCATCCCTACCCGTCTGTCATCCCTACCCGTCTGTCATCCCTACCCGTCTGTCATCCCTACCCGTCTGTCATCCCTACCCGTCTGTCATCATTACCCGTCTGTCATCCCTACCCGTCTGTCATCATTACCCGTCTGTCATCCCAACCGTCTGTCATCCCTACCCGTCTGTCATCCCTACCCGTCTGTCATCCCTACCCGTCTGTTATCCCTACCCGTCTGTCATCATTACCCGTCTGTCATCCCTATCCGTCTGTCATCATTACCCGTCTGTCATCCCTACCCGTCTGTCATCCCTACCGTCTGTCATCCCTACCCGTCTGTCATCCCTACCCGTCTGTCATCCCTACCCGTCTGTCATCCCTACCCGTCTGTCATCCCTATCCGTCTGTCATCCCTACCCGTCTGTCATCATTACCCGTCTGTCATCCCTACCCGTCTGTCATCCCTACCCGTCTGTCATCCCTACCCGTCTGTCATCATTACCCGTCTGTCATCCCTACCCGTCTGTCATCCCTACCCGTCTGTCATCCCTACCCGTCTGTCATCATTACCCGTCTGTCATCCCTACCCGTCTGTCATCCCTACCCGTCTGTCATCCCTACCCGTCTGTCATCATTACCCGTCTGTCATCCCTACCCGTCTGTCATCATTACCCGTCTGTCATCCCAACCCGTCTGTCATCCCAACCCGTCTGTCATCCCTACCCGTCTGTCATCCTTACCCGTCTGTCATCCTTACCCGTCTGTCATCCCTACCCGTCTGTCATCCCTACCCGTCTGTCATCATTACCCGTCTGTCATCCCTACCCGTCTGTCATCCCTACCGTCTGTCATCCCAACCCGTCTGTCATCATTACCCGTCTGTTATCCCTACCCGTCTGTCATCATTACCCGTCTGTTATCCCTACCCGTCTGTCATCCCTACCCGTCTGTTATCCCTACCCGTCTGTCATCCCTACCCGTCTGTCATCCCTACCCGTCTGTCATCATTACCCGTCTGTCATCCCTACCCGTCTGTCATCCCTACCCGTCTGTCATCCCTACCCGTCTGTTATCCCTACCCGTCTGTCATCATTACCCGTCTGTCATCCCTACCCGTCTGTCATCATTACCCGTCTGTCATCCCTACCCGTCTGTTATCCCTACCCGTCTGTCATCCCTACCCGTCTGTCATCCCTACCCGTCTGTCATCCCTACCCGTCTGTCATCCCTACCCGTCTGTCATCATTACCCGTCTGTCATCCCTACCCGTCTGTCATCCCTACCCGTCTGTCATCCCTACCCGTCTGTCATCATTACCCGTCTGTCATCCCTACCCGTCTGTCATCATTACCCGTCTGTCATCCCAACCCGTCTGTCATCCCAACCCGTCTGTCATCCCTACCCGTCTGTCATCCTTACCCGTCTGTCATCCTTACCCGTCTGTCATCCCTACCCGTCTGTCATCCCTACCCGTCTGTCATCCCTACCCGTCTGTCATCATTACCCGTCTGTCATCCCTACCCGTCTGTCATCCCTACCGTCTGTCATCCCAACCCGTCTGTCATCATTACCCGTCTGTTATCCCTACCCGTCTGTCATCATTACCCGTCTGTTATCCCTACCCGTCTGTCATCCCTACCCGTCTGTTATCCCTACCCGTCTGTCATCCCTACCCGTCTGTCATCCCTACCCGTCTGTCATCATTACCCGTCTGTTATCCCTACCCGTCTGTCATCCCTACCCGTCTGTCATCCCTACCCGTCTGTTATCCCTACCCGTCTGTCATCATTACCCGTCTGTCATCCCTACCCGTCTGTCATCATTACCCGTCTGTCATCCCTACCCGTCTGTTATCCCTACCCGTCTGTCATCCCTACCCGTCTGTCATCCCTACCCGTCTGTCATCCCTACCCGTCTGTCATCCCAACCCGTCTGTCATCCCTACCCGTCTGTCATCCCTACCCGTCTGTTATCCCTACCCGTCTGTCATCATTACCCGTCTGTCATCCCTACCCGTCTGTCCTCCCTACCCGTCTGTCCTCCCTACCCGTCTGTCATCCCTACCCGTCTGTCATCATTACCCGTCTGTCATCCCTACCCGTCTGTCATCATTACCCGTCTGTCATCATTACCCGTCTGTCATCCCTACCCGTCTGTCATCCCTACCCGTCTGTCATCCCTACCCGTCTGTCATCCCTACCCGTCTGTCATCCCTACCCGTCTGTCTCTCTCCCTACCTGTCTGTCATTCTACCTACCTGTCTGTCCCTCTACCCGTCTGTCATCATTACCCGTCTGTCATCATTACCCGTCTGTCTGTCCTCCCTACCCGTCTGTCATCCCTACCCGTCTGTCCTCCCTACCTGTCTGCCGTTGACGGCCACACATATGCGTTTCCTGAGCACCAGCTGCATGCGTGCGGGGTGTGTGAGCATCACGGTGGTCCTCAGGGTCAGGTAGACCCTCTGGTCCGGGGCTCCGCCCCGACTCAGCTGGGGGCAGTCGTGGACCGTCGAGTCCCAGGACGCCTCCGCCGTTGCCTAGGAGACCGGACACTGGTTACCGCTAGTTACCGCTAGAATGATGGGGAAAGTTAGAGACTTTGATGCAGTGTGGATCCGACAGCCCAGTACTTTATAACCAACTAACCAACACACCACTACCTAACTAAACTGTATGTTAGGGGCTGTGGGGTTCCAGACACACTTGTTTTACTTACATAGTAATTGTAACATGCTTAATGCATATACACACAATCCAGTTCAGATAATGATATAACACAGCTTTGGTTTCATATAACATACTTTTGTCTTTATTTGAGTTTACCTCTCTGCTGAGGCTAGAGTCACACAGCAGCTTAAGTTTAACGACACGATCACGTTTGAATTTCAGTCCCTGGTTGTCTGGTAGTGTTGGCGCCTGCTGGTGGGTTTTATGTTCAGCCTCGTTCACACATCGTTCTATTATTTTAAATGAGTTTTTCCTTTTTGATATTCATTCACCAGTACCCGTGTTTGAATATTTTGGGTACAATAAAAACCCTTTTTGTTAAAACTGCTTGTGTACATACATTGACAATAATCGTGACTAAATCATAAATCAACTACCGTATTGACCCGAATATAAGACTGAAAAAGAGGGGTCGTCTTATAATCGGGGTTTAGACTTTTCGATGTAATTGCACATGTAATTGTCACAACAACAGATCGCGCCAAACGAGTGTTCCGAGACACCGCGCGACACTTAAAGTAACTTAAAGTCTTAAAGTAACAGTACATAGCAACAGTTGCCTGGAGAGATAGAAATGGAGAGACACAGCGACCAACTTGAACGTACCCGTACGTGGTTTTAAAACGCAAGACTGTACCATTCAAGGTTCATCTGCGCAAGAGATCCACAGAGTGGCTCCTGGCTGCTAATCACGCACTGACACCGCCTGGAAAAATCCAAAAGCCTGCAGTACGTTTGCTCTGTGAATGGATCTTGCAAGCATGGGCTGACGTTTCCCCAGAAAGCATCATTAATGGGTTAAGAAATGATGCGTATCAAATGGCATGGATGGCAGCGAGGATGACGTGATGTGTGAGGAGACAGCGAGGATGACGTGATGTGGGAGGATGACGTGATGTGGGAGGAGACGGGGAAGCAGACACCGTGAGTGACGATAGCGGGAGTGAGAGGAACAACCAGCGATGTAGAAGACGAGCTGAATAGAAGACGTGATGTGACCAATAGACTGATGTTCTGTTTCATTGCTCTACTGTTTTATTGCACTACTGTTTCATTGCTCTACTGTTTTATTGCTCTACCGTTTTATTGCACTACTGTTTCATTGCAATCTATCTAGCCTGTTTTGTTTTCGTTTGCCAAGTTAGGCAAATTTGAACACAATGTGTGATGTGTGTTATCATTATTTTCAAATAAAATTATTTTCTTTCTAAAAAAAAGATTTAGTCTTCAAAAAGGTATTTTTCCAAAAATGAGTCTTGAAAAAGAGGGGTCGTCTTATAATCGGGGTCGTCTTATATTCGGGTCAATACGGTATTTAAAACAATTACCCAACAAACTACCACCACTCTCTAACTAACCGACCGACCAGACCCTCTCTAGTCATCCCCCGCCAGGTGGAGGTGTGTCTGGGTGTAGCAGCTCACCTTGTCATCGTGTTGTTTGACGATGTGGAGGTCGAAGAAGTCGTCCTCGTCCTCCCCAGCGAGGAGAGAGTCCAGACCCCCTGCTAGGGTTGGGGACAGGCTGTCCTGGAAGTCATCGGCTGGACGGACACGGACACACACACACACACACACACGGACACACACACACACACACACACACACGACGGACGACGGACGGACGGACACACACACACACACACACACACACACACACACACACACACACACACACACACACACACACACACACACACACACACACACACACACACACACACACACACACACACACACACACACACACACACACACACACACACACACACACACACACACACCTCTTAGTGAAACTATTACTTTCGTAAGAATAGAAGAATCTCTTTGAAATAATCAAAAATCTGCCAGCTGACAGACAAGAGGACACACAGACAGACAGACAGACGCACCACTGAGATCCAGGAAGATAACTGGAATGTGTGTCTCCATGCCAGGGACAGGAACCCTGGAAGACAGGTCAGGGTTAACAGGGCTGAGTTACCTCTGGTGAGGGTACCTCTCTGTGGGGGTGAGGAGGGTGAGGGTACCTCTCTGTGGAGGTGAGGAGGGTGAGGGTACCTCTCTGTGGGGGTAAGGGGGGTGAGGGATCCTCTCTGCGGAGGTGAGAAGGGTGTGAGGGTACCTCTCTGTGGGGGTGAGGAGGGTGAGGGTACCTCTCTGTGGGGGTAAGGGGGGTGAGGGATCCTCTCTGCGGAGGTGAGAATGGTGTGAGGGTACCTCTCTGTGGGGGTGAGGAGGGGGAGGGTACCTCTCTGTGGGGGTAAGGGGGGTGAGGGATCCTCTCTGCGGAGGTGAGAATGGTGTGAGGGTACCTCTCTGTGGGGGTGAGGAGGGGGAGGGTACCTCTCTGTGGGGGTGAGGAGGGGGAGGGTACCTCTCTGTGGGGGTGAGGAGGGGGAGGGTACCTCTTTGTGGAGGTGAGGAGGGTGAGGGTACCTCTCTGTGGGGGTGAGGAGGGTGTGAGGGTACCTCTCTGTGGGGGTGAGGAGGGTGTGAGGGTACCTCTTTGTGGAGGTGAGGAGGGTGTGAGGGTACCTCTCTGTGGGGGTGAGGAGGGTGTGAGGGTACCTCTTTGTGGAGGTGAGGAGGGTGTGAGGGTACCTCTCTGTGGGGGTGAGGAGGGTGTGAGGGTACCTCTTTGTGGAGGTGAGGAGGGTGTGAGGGTACCTCTTTGTGGAGGTGAGGAGGGTGTGAGGGTACCTCTCTGTGGGGGTGAGGAGGGTGTGAGGGTACCTCTCTGTGGAGGTGAGGAGGGTGTGAGGGTACCTCTCTGTGGGGGTGAGGAGGGTGTGAGGGTACCTCTTTGTGGAGGTGAGGAGGGTGTGAGGGTACCTCTCTGTGGGGGTGAGGAGGGGGAGGGTACCTCTCTGTGGGGGTGAGGAGGGTATGAGGGTACCTCTCTGTGGGGGTGAGGAGGGTGTGAGGGTACCTCTCTGTGGGGGTGAGGAGGGTGTGAGGGTACCTCTCTGTGGAGGTGAGGAGGGTGTGAGGGTACCTCTCTGTGGGGGGTGAGGAGGGTGTGAGGGTACCTCTCTGTGGGGGTGAGGAGGGGGAGGGTACCTCTCTGTGGAGGTGAGGAGGGTATGAGGGTACCTCTCTGTGGAGGTGAGGAGGGTGTGAGGGTACCTCTCTGTGGGGGTGAGGAGGGTGTGAGGGTACCTCTCTGTGGGGGTGAGGAGGGTGTGAGGGTACCTCTCTGTGGGGATGAGGAGGGTACCTCTCTGTGGGGGTGAGGAGGGTGTGAGGGTACCTCTCTGTGGGGGGTGAGGAGGGTGTGAGGGTACCTCTCTGTGGGGGTGAGGAGGGTGTGAGGGTACCTCTCTGTGGGGGGTGAGGAGGGTGTGAGGGTACCTCTCTGTGGGGGGTGAGGCGGGTGTGAGGGTACCTCTCTGTGGGGGGTGAGGCGGGTGTGAGGGTACCTCTCTGTGGGGGCTCCAGGGATGCCGCTCCCCTCTGCTGGCACCAGCACGGCGTTTCTCTCCTCCGTCAGAGTCAGACGTCCCTCCAGCAGCTGAGCCTCACGCTCCACATCCTCCTCACACTTATCTGGATATTCATCATTATTATTATTATTATTATTATTATTATTATTATAACACCACATGTATACACATTATATATATTCACACGTATCCCCGACATAACATGTATATTCATTGTACCTTTGTAACCTTCACAACATTAAAAAACACGTCACATGTCACATGTTGACATCCCATAATCACAGGGTTACCTGGCTTCGAGACAACCTTCTGGAGGTGCTGGTCCAGGTACTCCTGTCTCTTAGTAACCGTTGCCAACCACTGCTCCCTCAACCTCTCCAGGTCTATCTCCTACACACACACACACACACACACACACACACAGTTACAGTAGCCTATACAAGTCTGTGTATTGTGTGGTCTGAAGGTTAACAGTCGCCATCTCGTCACCTGGTAGCTGTCCATCTCCTCCTCTTCACCCTGAAATGCAAACCACAGCTAATCAGAATACAGCCAATTAACCCACAGCCAATCAGAATCTACCCAATTTAATCACAGTCAATAAAAATGCACCCAATTAAACCGCAACAAATCAAATCATTCTTAAACTGGTGAGGAAGACGGAGCTCGGACAATGTTTACTTTTAAACCAGAGTGTTTGGTGTCGTCCTCACCCATTGTGATTGGTTGGCTCTGGAGGGGCGTGTCTTGCAGACTTTGACATCTCCGATGGCGACGGAGAGGATGGAGGCGGCGATGAGGGGCATGGTCCCGGAGTCAGGGACGCCCCGCACCTCCACACACACCCGCCGAGACTGACCCTGTACACACACACACACACACACATTACCCACACACATTACACACACACACACACCTAGACTAACCCTGTACACACACACACACCCACCTGTTGTAGCTGGAAGACCCCTCCTGTCTGGACGTCTCTAGCAGGCACCACCTCCACAGGACTGAACTCTCCGTCACCACTCAGCTCCATCAGCTGCACCCACAGCTGGAGATGCCTGGTCACCTCAGTCCACCTGGGGAGCACACACACTTTATATATATATATATATATATACACACACACATACATACATACACACAATACACATGCACAGAACTGTATATACAGACACACACAACTGTATATATATACACACACACACACACACACACACACACACACACACACACACACACACACACATTATATCCAATCACACGCGCCGAGACTGACCTGTACACACACACCCACACACCCACACACAGGCACACACACACCTCTCTCTGAGGGAGCGTGTCTTGGCCTGGATGACCTCCAGGTCCCAGAGGGCCAGGTTCCTCCTGTGATTGGCCAGCTTGTGACCATACACCTCGATGGCCACCGCCCCCTCGGCCAGGAACTCCAGCAGATCCTCCGACACACACACAGACAGCTCCTGCACACAGGAAGTAGTGAGACAAAGGGAGTACTTAAGACACGGGACGTAGCTAGACACACAGACAGCTCCTGCTGGTCCAGGAAGTAGTTAAACACAGTGAGTCGTTAAGACACAGGCAACAGACAACTCGTGCACACAGGGAAGCAGTTAGATCGCTGCTTCCTGCGGCTGGATAACCCCTGCAGGAAGTAGGCCCTCTTTCAAAACAACTCCTCCTAACCCCACCACCGCGACCCCCTGACCCCACCTTGGTGCTGTCGAACACCACGGTGCAGTGGGGGTCCTTGGAGTGCGAGGACCCCTGGGGCTCCACCTCCGGCGCGATGAACAGCGGCTCCTCCTGACCCCAGAAGCGGTACTGACAGAACACGAAGTTGGACAGGTGGCGGGGGAGACCGGTGGCCTGCAGGATCCTCACCTGGGGGGAGGAGGAGGAGGGGGGGAGAGAGGAGGAGGAGGAGGGGGGGGAGAGAGGAGGAGGAGGGGAGAGAGAGAGGAGGAGGAGGGGGGGAGAGAGGAGGAGGAGGAGGAGGGGGGAGAGAGGGGAGGAGGAGGAGGGGGGAGAGAGAGAGGAGGAGGAGGAGGAGGAGGAGGAGGAGGGGGGGGGAGAGAGAGGAGGAGGAGAAGGACGAGAAGGAGGAGGAGGGGGGGGGAGAGAGAGGAGGAGGAGAAGGACGAGAAGGAGGAGGAGGACGAGAGAGAGGAGTGGTGGAGCGGGAGGGAGAGGAGTAGGAGGTCAAAGAGGAGGGGGAGGTGGAGGGGATGGAGGAGGAGGAGGGGGGGAGAGAGAGGAGGAGGAGGAGGAGAGAGAGGAGGAGGAGGAGAAGGACGAGAAGGAGGAAGAGAAGGAGGAGGAGGGGGGGAGAGAGAGGAGGAGGAGGAGGAGGGGGGGGGGAGAGAGAGGAGGAGGAGGAGGAGGAGGAGGGGGAGAGAGAGGAGGAGGAGGAGAAGGAGGAAGAGGAGAGAGAGGAGTGGTGGAGCGGGTGGGAGAGGAGTAGGAGTAGGAGGAAGAGGAGGAGGAGGGGATGGAGGAGGGAGAGGATGAGAAAGAGAAGGGGGAGGAGGAGGAAGAGGAGGAGGAAGAACAACAGGAGGGGCGGAGCAGGAGAAAAAAGAGGAGGAGAAGGAGGAGCAGGACAGTTCAGAGGTCAACAGGGAGACCAAAAGTATTTTAAAATACTACCTAAAGTATCAATACACATTCTTAGGCCAGTTACACCATTATTTAATAACAATACCATTACATTATTATTATTATTATATATATATATATTTTTTAAATAATAATAATGATTTAAAAACATAATTGATGCATCACACAACACACACACACACTCTCTCTCTCACCACACAGGTGAGTTTGCGTTCCGGGGCGTCTGAGTCTGTCTGGGTGGGGTCTGGTGGGTCTTCAGAACCACGATACACCTCCACCTGTAACCTGCCGGACACCTGGCACACACACACGCACACACACACACACACATTAATAGACACATTTAATGGAACACACATTGCTTGAAGTGTAACAGATTTTTAGTTATAATATTATTATTATTATTATTATTATATTATTCAAGTACATTTGAACAGGTATTTGGTTGCTTCAGGTTGAGTCACAGGATTTGACGAAAACAGAACCGTGATAACTGGACTAGTGAACCAGAAGCACTTCCTGTCAGACTGTGATGACTGGACTAGTGAACCAGAAGCACTTCCTTTTTGTTGAATTGATTTATTAAAAAAAAACCAGCAGGCCAGTATGCCTGTGCCCCGCTCCTCTTGGTCATTCACTCCAGGGCGTTGTCGTAGCAACGCAGCCACACATGGAACCAAGATGGCAGCTGCCTACCTCCCCCTTCTGGTTGATGATGGGTAGGGAGTACTGCAGCCTGACGTCGTGGAAGAGGCAGGACAGGAAGACGTTGGCCACGCCGATCAGACTGTGGTTCTCCTGCTCGTCAAAGAACGGGTCGGCCCGCCGGAAGTAGGACCGGGTCACCTGGTACCGAACACACACACACACACACACACACAGGAAGTGACATCACTGAGCCGTCACCTGGTACACACAGTATGATAGGATGGAGGCAGCAGCATCCCTGCGGTTTGCTCGGCGACCCGGCTACTCACACTGTTGTCCTCCTGGCATTCCTTCCACTCCTGGTACAGCTCCTTCATGTCCACCAGACGGTTCTCCATCTTCCCCATGGACCAGATCTGCTTGCCCCGCCCCTTCCTCCGCACCTGCACCGCCGGCTCCGAAAGCACCACGTCTCGCTGGGGGGGGGGGACAGAGATTATAGAGCTCCGTAAAGATCTCTGCTGAGAGGAGGAGATGTCTTCCACTGCATGGTACCAGCTTGACTCCCTCTTTGGTACCAGAACGTTCATAGAACCAGATAGAACCCCTCCATTTTAGGGTTGTCATAGTGAGGCTGCACGACTCTGCCAAGATGTCGTCCCCGGCGTGACACACACACACACACACACACACACACACACACACACACACACACACACACACACACACACACACACACACACACACACACACACACACACACACACACACACACACACACACACACACACACACACACACACACACACACACACACACACACACACACACACACGATCAGATTCCATGTGTGGTAGACGGCCTAAACACTTTTTTAATGTCCCCGATAAGTTTCACAACTCATCGAGTCTCTCAATGTGTGGGAAACTCTGCAACTGCGGTAAGCGGTGATATGGTCTGTGTTCATACAGCGGCTGTTACCCAAAGCGCTTTGTACAATTACAAAACCCACAGGCGCCGTCAGCCATGCGAGCAGACAGCCAGCTGCCACCTAGGGGTACGGGGGTCTTGTGATTGGACGAGGAGCCGGAGGTGATGATGAACCAGCAACCTTCTGGTTGCCAGACCACCCGCTGTACCTCCTGGGATACCACCACCGCCCTCTAGTGTGTCCAGCGTGTGGGTCCCAGTGATGGTTGTACTGACCAGTCTCTCATTAGTCAGAGTACCGATTTCACGCCAGCATTTGGCATCACCTGAGCCCACTCAGAACCTCGACCGGGACTTTAGACATCATGACCTTTGACCTCCCGCGGCGGGGGGGGGGGGGGGGGGTGTGTGCGCGCGCGCGGTACCTTGCGGTTGGCGTCCAGGTTGGCGGCGGGGATCTGCAGTGTCACCAGGTACTCGGTCTTCTTGTGGAGCTCTTCGGCGATGAAGCTGGCCTCCTGCACCAGCAGCTTGGTCCTCACGATCTGCTCCCTCAGACGCAGGAGACCACGACTCATCATGGCCTCCCTGAAGGGGGGAGGGAGGGAGGGGGGAGGGGAGGGGGGGGGGGGGGGGGGGGGGGGAGAGAGAAAGTATATATGAGAGAAAGAGGGGGAGAGAGACAGAAACAGACAGATACAGCGAGACAGACAAAGGTAAAAACAGGAGCCCTTTGAAGCCCTATCTCTAGCTCTGTGATTGGTCCCGAGGTGTACACCCAGGCCCCGCCCCCCTCACCTGTCCTCACTCCAGCGGCGCACGCGGCTCTGTGGGGTGGAGGAGGAGGAGGAGGAGGAGGAGGAGGCGGCGGCGGAGGGCTCCAGGAGGTGGGCGGTCCTCTCCGGGGGGAGGTGCTTGCGGAGGTGCTCCAGCTCCTGCTCGTAGAGGAGGCGCTGGCGCTCCAGGGCGCTCCTCTTCTCCTCCTCGTACTGACGGCCCAGTGTGTGGAGCGCCGCGTGGATCGGGTCTGGGGGTTAGAGGGGGAGGGGCTTAGATAAGTGATCACCTGCTGCAGCCAATCAGACTCGCTCATCTTTCCTCTGCCCCTCTCCCCCCCCCCCCCCCTCACTCACTCTCTCTCTCTCTTTCCCTATCCTACATCTCTGTCTCACCATCATGTCCCATAGTGTTCATCAGGACCTCCGTCTGGGCAAACTCGAATCCGCCGTCACCCGCTCTGTCAAGCCCGTCGGCACTCAGCCCCGCCCTCGTGGTGGCCACGCCCCCTTCCTCCCCCTCCTCCTCCTCCTCACCCCCCACCTGGGACAGGTTCCTGGGCAGGTTGATCCTGAGAGAGAGAGAGAGAGAGAGAGAGGGAGAGAGAAGAGAGAGAGAGCATGTTACACTCGTTTTCCACTCACTATGAGGGTTTAGCGTACACAATGGGTAACATTAGCATATCATGAACATATAACTAGCACACCATTACCCATAATATTGACATGCCCCTACGGTAACGTGGTTACAGGAAACTAGTTCGACCCAGGCGTGCTGAAAAGATGTCGCTATGGTAATACATCTAAACACCCGACCCCCTTACCTAAAGAAGTGGTTGTTGCCCCAGAGGATGCGGTCGCCGTGGTGAAGCTGGAGAGGGGAGGAGAGGACTGCCCCGTTTACACAAGTCCTGCACAGGAAGGATGAGGGAGGAAGTAACTAGAGGGCCCTTAGTAGATAGAGCACATACCTTGGCCACAACAAAAAGTCCCCTGGATCCAAATTCGAATCGGTGTCAAAATCTGTCCATTGACCCATAAGTAATCAAACTACCAAGTTTTGTCCAATTCTGTACATAACCTTTTGAGTTATCTTGTTAACAGAAAAACCGACAGGGGTCAAAACATTACCTCCTCCCATCTACGATGGCGGAGGTAACGACAGGAAGTCAACGCGTACTCCGTATTGGCTAGTGGTTAAGTAGCGTGTGTCAGAGTAGGGGGTGGAGGGAGGAGGTACCGTGCGTTGCGGTGGGGGCTCAGCACTACCCCGCCGGGGGCCGTGATGTCGATGACACAGTGCTCCTCCTGGATGGCCATCCCACACAGCTGGATGTCCTGAGAATCGGCCGAGCCCACACGAGTGTGCTCCTGGAAGCCAGACACGGGGGGGGGGGAAGGGTCAGACAGGGGGCATGGCCACGGGGGAGGGGCCACCCTGAGTGTCATCCTGACTAAACGAATGAGGACAGTAGAGTGCTACGTTTCTTAAATGGGAAATGGGCATATGAATAATGTCTGTTCACGTTATTTGTAAGCACGAGTAACAGATGTTCATGTCTTATTCTGTGTGGGTGCGTGTGCATGGGTGTGTGTGTGCGGCATAGGTGTGTGCGTGTGTGTACGTCGTGTGTGCGTGCCTTCAGGTAGTAGACCAGCAGCTCGTTGAGGGCCGGGTCAGCGTTCAGGTTCACCAGGAAGCAGCGGTCCTCCACCACCCGGATCCCCGAGGACTGGAGGGAGATGCCCAGGCTCTCAAGCTGCTTCTGCCGTTCCTGCAGAGAGCAACACAAAACTGCACATTGCAGTTACATGGCCACCGGGGGGCGCCACACTCCACATAACAGAGAGATACACTACCTCACTATTAACTGAACCATTGAACAACTCTTACAATAAAATGTTTTAACCAAACTAAAATGCCAAAAGTTTGTGTGTGTGTGTGAGCGAGAGAGAGGCAGAGAGAGACAGAGAGAAAGAAGATGTGGGAGAGACATACGAGAGAGGGCAAAGAAGTGAGTGAGTGAGTGAGTGAGTGAGTGAGTGAGTGAGTGAGTGAGTGAGTGAGTGAGTGAGTGAGTGAGTGAGTCTTACCTGTGCAACGGTCTCCGTCTTCATCAGTTTGTCTTCCCAGGTGACGGTCATCTCTTGGATTAGCTTCTCGGACTCCTCTAGACGATCCTTCAGGTCTGGCGCCTTCAGGGACTAGAACCCATGACATCACCGTTTAGCTCCAGGGACTAGAAACTATAACATCACCATTTAGAACCAACAACGTCACCGTTTAACTGCAGGGACTAGAACCTACAACATCACCGTTTAGAACCAACAACATCACAGTTCAACTTTGGGGACTAAAACCCATGACATCACCATTTAACTCCAGGGAGTAGAACCCATGACGTCACCATTTAGAACCCATGACATACCACTTAAATTCAGGGACTACAACCCATGACGTCACACTTCAATTCAGGGACTACAACCCATAACATCACCGTTTACCATTCCGGGACTAGAACCCATGAGACATAACTCCGTTTTAACTCCAGGAACTAAAAAAAAACCCATGTTAACTCCTGGGCCCAGAGCCCGTCCCAGTGAGACCTCTCGTGCCTGGTCCAAAGCGTGGTCCCTGACCTCCGCCTGCGTGAGCTGCTCCCGGAGCTTCTCCACCTCCTCCCGCAGCTCCCGGATGATCCGGGCGTTGGGGTCCTCGTTCACCACGGCGTGGTTGACGATGCTCTTGGCGCGGTCGGCGTAGCGCAGCGTCGACAGCGTTTCCTCGTAGTTGTCGGCCGCCGGGCTCACCGTGGCGATCATCGCTGTGCGGCTGTTGCCGCCCAGACTGTCCTGGGGGAACAGCTTCATGTTAGCGCCGCAGTGGACCCACCACGCACCGTCACACACCCATACCGGCCACTCGGCTCTCACACAGTGAGCTAGCACTGTCAGACGGGTAAAGGTGAGACAGGTGGAGGTGAGACGGGTCAATGTAGGACAGGTAAAGGTGGGACAGGTAAAAGGTGAGACTCAAGGTAAAGGTGAGACGTTGCAGGTGTTGTACCTTTAACAGGCAGGTGAGGATGGACATGTAGAGGTAAGACAGGTAAAGGTGTGACGTGACCTGGAGTAGCCAGTTAAGGACAGACACATAGACTAAAGGTGTAAAGAGTAAAGGTGAGAGAGGTAAATGTAAGGTACCTTGAGTAGTGAGGACAGACCCAGAGACAGGTAAAGGTGAGACAGGTAAAGGTAGGACAGGTAAAGGTAGGACAGGTCAAGGTGAGACAGGTCAAGGTAGGACAGGTTAAAGGTGAGACAGGTAAAGGTAGGACAGGTCAAGGTGAGACAGGTCAAGGTGAGACAGGTAAAGGTGAGACAGGTAAAGGTGAGACAGGTTAAAGGTGAGGACAGGTAAAGGTAGGACAGGTAAAGGTAGGACAGGTTAAAGGTGAGACAGGTAAAGGAAGGACAGGTAAAGGTAGGACAGGTAAAGGTAGGACAGGTCAAGGTGAGACAGGTAAAGGTAGGACAGGTAAAGGTGAGACAGGTAAAGGTAGAACAGGTAAAGGTAGGACAGGTTAAAGGTGAGACAGGTAAAGGTAGGACAGGTCAAGGTGAGACAGGGAAAGGTAGGACAGGGAAAGGTAGGACAGGTAAAGGTGAGACAGGTAAAGGAAGGACAGGTAAAGGTAGGACAGGTAAAGGTGAGACAGGTAAAGGAAGGACAGGTAAAGGTAGGACAGGTCAAGGTGAGACAGGTAAAGGTAGGACAGGTAAAGGTAGGACAGGTCAAGGTGAGACAGGTAAAGGTAGGACAGGTAAAGGTAGGACAGGTCAAGGTGAGACAGGTAAAGGTGAGACAGGTAAAGGTAGGACAGGTAAAGGTAGGACAGGTAAAGGTGAGACAGGTAAAGGAAGGACAGGTAAAGGTAGGACAGGTAAAGGTGAGACAGGTAAAGGTGAGACAGGTAAAGGTGAGACAGGTAAAGGTAGGACAGGTAAAGGTGAGCTACCTTGAGCAGCCAGGTGAGGACCGAGTCTCTGTAGGGAACAAACTTGTTCTTGTTCCTCCCGGCTCCCTGCTCCGCCAGAGCCGAGATCACCAGACCCAGCGTGCTCAGGGACCTGAGGTCAGGGGTAGGAGGTCACGGTGAGAGATCACATTGGCTGAACTAAGATCGAGTAGGCATCCGGTTGGCCGAGGCCTACCTGTTGATGTTGCTTCCCTCCTTCAGTCTCTCGCCCGCTGCCCCCGTCTTGCCGGCTCGCTCACTTCCTGCCAGATCCACCAGACTCAACTTGCTTACCTTCTCCCCCTGGGTCTGGATACACACACAACTTTATTTTAATGTCGATTTCAAACAAAACAGAGAGACAGTGAGTGAGTGAGTGAGTGAGTGAGTGAGTGAGTGAGTGTTACCCCAGACTGCGGGTCCAGCACAGTGTGTGTGAGGATGATGTTGAAGACAGCGTGGGAGCGGCTGCTCTCCTCGTTCATGTTGGTGGCGGCCACCGTGCGAGACTTGTTCCCCTCCGACATCAGGGACTCCACGTCCTGACAGGACGTGACATCACAGAGGTCAACCCACGGCCCACCCTGACCTTCGCGGCCGTTTGTCACACAGACAGAACCGTCTGTGTGACAAGTCTTCCTTTGAAACTTTCAAAAAAATACTCGGCAGGTGATGGGATGAACCATCCGTCCATCAGGTGGCCAACTTCAACACCTACCTAGAACACCGAAACGATACGTGCGGAGTGTGTGTGGTTGGTGTCTGGTTGAAGCAGCCTCAATTGGCCCCTGTCAGACTGATAAGAGTGTGGTTGAAGAAGCGTCAGCTGTTCCCCAGTCACACTCGTTTCAGTCCGGTTCAAGCAGCCTCACCCTCACACACTTGCGGAGCGAGCAATAGAAATAAACTGTGATTCCTCATCGTCCTTGTGGTCGGGAGGAGCCCTTAAGAAGCCATTTCACGGGGGGCATGTCGCAGCGTCAACCGCTACAGTTTGACCTACCAGAGCGCACACATCTTTCCCATCGAGAAATGCCTTCAGTGCCGCAATTTGCTCTTCTCTCAAGGAAGAAACACGGTCCTCGGTTCAGATTAAAAAACAAACGATGTTACAGAGGCTACACGACACACTTTAGGAACCAAAGCCCTCGCTGTGTGTTGTACTATGTGAACGTAGTCGGGCTGTGAACGGGATTTTGCGTCCGACCGACACAACCGTGTGTTCTGGGCTTTTGGCCGGTCCCAGCGGTCACATGGTCCCATGACGCATCAGAAATAGTGAGGTGTTAGTGGGTCACGATTGAAGGCCACCAGACCACCCCATGTGTGTTCTCCCAGGCAGGTGTCACCCCGGCCATACATTTGTGGAGCTTTTGACGCCAGACGTTGGGTATGTTGTTGTTCTAGGGTTAGGCTCCGTCTGGAGGGTCGTACCTTATAGCAGGACACGGCCAGGCGAGAGAGACCGTCCACGTACGGCCCCATCACACTGTGTTCCCTCACCCTCAGGGCCTGGCGACTACTGGGGGACACAATAACACACACCAGAGACAGAGAGAGACAGAGACACACGACGGACGGACAGACAGACAGACAGACAGACAGACAGACAGACAGACTTAGATTTAGATTTAGTCAACACATTTTCAATTCAATGTCACAGTTACACAAGTTACAGTAGGGGAGAGAGAAGGTGACAGGAGTATAGAGAGAGGGTTGGATCAGTACTGGGTCAGGGTCAGGGTTGTGAGTCTCCTCACCCCTTGGGGTCCAGCAGGTCTCGGACCTTCTCGTTGTAGATCTCCAGGAAGGAGACCTCCACGGTGAAGGACTCCTCCTGCCGGACCTCGTGTAGGGTCCTGGAGAACAGGGAGCAGCACAGTCTGGGGATCAGACCGGGCTGCTCCACAGACCCCATCATGGTGTAGGACTTACCAGAGCCTGGACACACACACACACACACACACACACACACACACACACACACACACACACACACACACACACACACACACACACACACACACACACACACACACACACACCACACACACACACACACACACACACACACACACACACACACACACACACACACACACACACACACACAGTGAGACTCTTGTACAGACAGACAGGTGGTAAGGCAGGTTGTAAAGTTGCATCAGTAGTAGGAGTGAGGAGCCAGTAGTAGTAAGTAGTAAGTCATCACCGGTCTGTCCGTAAGCGAAGATGCAGGCGTTGTATCCCAGGAAGGCGTTGTCAAGGAGACTATCTCCAAGACACTGGAACACAACCTCCTGACCTGAGCACCACACACACAGAGGTCTGGGTCAGCTACAAAAAACTACACAAAATACACAACTACTAACACACAGCAGTACACACCTACTAACACACAGTAATACACAACAATAACATGCATAACAGTACTACAACAACAACACAAAAACCAATAACACACACACAAACAGAAACACACTCTGCTCATGGAACTGTGGTTGCCGATTGGTCGCTCGGGGCTCAGGTGTGTTTCTATAGGATGTTCTCACCTGCAAACAAGTCTCCCTGCGACTCATCGATGGACCAGAAGCAGTGGTCGTACGCAAACACCTGCAGGTCAGAGGTCAAACCATAAAACCTCTAGTAGTACTAAACAAGTTATGTATAGTTGGTTATTAATTTATATATATATATATATATAATATCAGGACCCACCTTGGGCTGGTTTCTGGAGAGAAGGGAGCACACAGAGTCATTAGTTAATGGTCGTTCTATTTATGTTATTTATTATATTTAATAATTGAATTAGGGAAGGAGGAAAGCTAAACGTTCAAAGTGTCTGATTTCCATGTGGTGGGGATGACTTGGCATCCGACGGAGTCATGTGTCGACCCTACGGCGTCATCGCCGCCGCCATCACAGACCAAAAGAAGGTCATTTTGCGAAAGACGTTCTATTAGGAAAGTCAATCATTCTGTGAGAATGGGAAATGGGGAAGGGGAGAGAGAGAGAGAGAGAGAGAGAGAGAGAGAGAGAGAGAGAGAGAGAGAGAGAGAGAGAGAGAGAGAGAGAGAGAGAGAGAGAGAGAGAGAGAGAGAGAGAGAGAGAGAGAGAGAGAACAGACAGACAGACAGACAGACAGACAGACAGACAGACGAGATGGAGAAGAGAGATGGAGAAAGAGAGAGACAGACAGACAGACGGACAGAGAGAGAGAGACTCTCTCCCTCTCTTATGGAACGTTCTCCGTATTGGCCTGCAGCAGAACGTCCGCCGTCTGTCCGACGGCCATTAAGACATTAAGACGCCGTCCATCTGTCCCTTCCTCCACGTCTCCCTAGGGTGCGTTGTCTGCGGTGACATCATCGTGGCGTGCGGGCCATTAAGCGCTCAGAACGAACGTTTGGTTTTTCTAATTCCGCTCAGAATGCGTCAACGGCAAAATGGTAGTACCTTTATGACACAGGGGTCGCATGATTCAATATGCAGTAAAACACACACACACACACACACACACCCCCACACACCCACCCACACACACACGCGTGTGTCAGTAACTAGCTCCGCATGACTCCTAGATCATAATAATATGATAAAAATAATAATAATATACGGATAATATGCCATAGGGTAGACGATGAGTGTAATGGGAAGAGTTCTAGTAAATAGGAGTGGTCTTCCAAGTGGGAACCAAACCCCTCACCCTCCTGGCGTTGTGTTAATGCCTTGCTCTAGTACACCTAATAGAACTGAGAGAATCAGCGGGAACCAGCATCCGCTAACGGCGCAGGATGCTTACATGCTCCGGGCTGGCGTCTTACAAAAGGTTGCTCTATGTGAAACTTGACTTGGCCATATTCTCTGTCGCTCTCTTTTCCTTCCTTCCCTTCCCTTCCCTCTCTCTCTCTCTCTCTCTCTCCTCCTCCTCCCTCTCCCTCCCTCCTTCCTAGTGGACATTCCTCACATTATGAGTATAGACTCCAAGGAGCCAGTAACGGACTGAGAGAGAGTTAGAGAGTAAATAGGAGGAAAAAGTTCAAAGTAAACAGAAAAATGTTTTAATTGGAGACGGCTTTTCCTTACATGGGTCATGTGACACAAATACATTCTCTGGACCAATCGGAGAAACCCAAACACGCATCGTCTCGTCCAACCAGACGGAGCCACGGCCAGGCGCTATTTCAACACCACTATCGTTTATATACGGCTAATCTTTATTGGTTCAGGCGTGTTTGAACGCGGCGTTACGAGTTGTGTGTTCATGTTGTCACTGGAGAACACAATGTGAAACATGAGGGGGGGGGGGGGGGCAGAGTCAAGTCTCAGGGTCACATGACTCACCATGACTCATCAGGGTCATGACAGACTAGGAGCACGCCTGCATACCTGACGTCGCACAGCTCTGCCTGGTCTCCCTTCAACACGCTGGCCAGGTGCATGCTGGGTACAGCACTCCCTCCAACCAACAGAAGGTAGGTAAATGGTCTGCTCCTGACCCGCTGGTCAGGAGCAGTGAGGGTCAGAGGTCATGAAGTTAGGATCGAAAAGGCGACCTTCCGGTTGCCAGACAACCCGCTCTGTACCTCCTGAGCTAGAGAGCGTTCTCTGACGGATCAAAGAGCCGATCTGTGGTTCTCTGGTGAACGTAGGATCCTGCAAGACCTGTTCAGGCCCCTGGAGCGTGTCTAGGCTTCACTCACACACACACGCGCACACACACACGCGCACCCCTTTCACCTGAGAAGCATGCAGGGAAGGGAAGAGGCAAGGTGATGAGCTCCTTGTTTTTCTGCTACCAGAGAGAAGAACCAACAACCACAGAAGCTCCCTGCTTCCAGACGACCTCACGACTGCAGCGAGGAACATGTCTGAACACAGTAAAACGGTCTCAACCCGTTCACTGGTTCATCAGACTTACGGTGGAGTCAGACATACGTCATTAAGGAGCAGGTAGGGGTTAGAGGTCATTAGGGGCAAGTAGGGGTTAGGGGTCACTAAGGAGCAGGTAGGGGTTAGGGGTCATTAAGGAGAAGGTAGGAGTTAGGGGTCATTAAGGAGCAGGTAGGGGTTAGGGGTCATTAAGGAGAAGGTAGGGGTTAGGGGTCATTAAGGAGAAGGTAGGGGTTAGGGGTCATTAAGGAGCAGGTAGGGGTTAGGGGTCATTAAGGAGAAGGTAGGGGTTAGGGGTCATTAAGGAGCAGGTAGGGGTTAGGGGTCATTAAGGAGAAGGTAGGGGTTAGGGGTCATTAAGGAGAAGGTAGGGGTCATTAAGGAGAAGGTAGGGTGTTGGAGCCTAAATGCCTTTCTGTTTATTTTGTTTTATTTTAACTCACGTGCAGAGGTGTGGCATTGTCAGTCACCATGGCAACCACCACCGGGGTTGGTTACCCATTTATACTGATCAGTGGCTGACGAGCCCCAGGTGTGCAAGGGGAATAGCCAACAGTTTTGACCGTGTCGTGTTGATGTGCTGTATATAGGTCGGCGTTCAGTGTTATTGGTAAAAAGAGTTTTGGTATATATTTTTGGTTGATAATGGTCAATAAATGGATTGGCATATCCCAAATGATACGAGCACTCTGGACATTGAATTCTTCAAGCACGCGTCTAACTCAACTCAACCCACTTGCCCCTCGCAGTAGGCTTATAGGTAAAGGCTCTACATAGGGGTTAGAAGTCATTACGGAACAGGTAGGGGTTAGAGGTCATTAAGGAGCAGGTAGGGGTTAGGGGTCATTAAGGAGCAGGTAGGGGTTAGAGGTCATTAGGTCATTAAGGAGCAGATAGGGGTTAGGGGTCATTAAGGAGCAGGTAGGGGTTTAGGGGTCTTCTCGCTCTAGGATGCCTACAGGTAGACTGAGCCAGGCTGCTCCCTGCACCCACCTGGACACCAAGAAGAGAACTCTTTGTTTTGTTCCTGGAAAACCAGTGGGGGAGAAAGAGGGGGGAGGAACAGACACACCCTCCATCCAGAGAGAGGGAGGGAGGGAGGGAGGAGGAAGAAGTAGGGAGAGGTTGTTGTGTGGTTATAGAGTGCCGTTAAGCCTACCGGGGGTCATCCTTGCTGAGGTTGATGTTGGCTGGATGAAGCAGGGTCTGGTTTCCACTCATCTCCACCACACATTTAGACTTCATGTCCCTCTCTGCTCTCGAACACACACACACACACACACACACACACACACACTATCAGCTATGGAGGTCTGGAGGGAAACTTCTCATCTCCAAGAACTTAAGAGAGAGTGTGTGTGTGTGTGTGTGTGTGTGTGTGTGTGTGTGTGTGTGTGTGTGTGTGTGTGTGTGTGTGTGTGTGTGTGTGTGTGTGTGTGTGTGTGTGTGTGTGTGTGTGTGTGTGTGTGTGTGTGTGCCTCTCTTCTTTCTGGTTTTAACTCCTGGTCCCAACCTTCTCTGAGAACCAGGAAGTCCACAGGAAGCAGTAAGTGTGTTTCCTGTTATTCTAAACTCTTCCCTGTGTCTCGTGGTGTGGTTTCCACTGTTAAGCTCTTTGCATTGTGGTGCTGGCCGCAGATTGATGCATATATAAAGTTGCATTGTTTGCGTGAAAGGGCCTGGTCTCCCTGGCACGCCTTCAGGCGGCTGTGGTGCCATCCCATAATACTCTGCGAAACCACTGAAGAACTAACAGCAACCCCACCGACGGATCACTAGCTAGCTAGCTAACTATGTCTCTTCCATTTCTGCGATTCCTCTCTCAGTTTGTTACCATGGAAACGTGTTCACATGTTAAGCCTCGTCAGTCACTTCCACAATGACAATAACTTAACTAGTGACGGTAAGCATGGCTTGTACCGAACAATTATAACTAATTATAACTCTCTCTCTCTCTCTCTCTCTCTCGCTCATCAAGGCAATGTGGAACACCTGAGGGAGGCCTGATATAAGGAGAGCCTGTTTCCATGCTTGGCTGCTGCTGCATGTGCTATTGGCACTTAGTTCTGCATATGCTATTGGCACTTAGTTTTGTTTTTTGCTTTGCAGCCAGGCACATTCCACCATGGTTCCTGACCAAGTGCTTGCCCATTTCATTTCCATGATCCAACTTTTTTAATTCACGACACTGCCGGCTACTTTCTCAAATACCACACACAAGATGCAGTCTTACAGTTGGTTGATTAAATACATGTAAGATACTCTTTGCACCCTACTTTGTCAGTCTCTTAAGTTATGACTCTCTAGCAGTAACTGTGTGTGTGTGTGTGTGTGTGTGTGTGTGTGTGTGTGTGTGTGTGTGTGTGTGTGTGTGTGTGTGTGTGTGTGTGTGTGTGTGTGTGTGTGTGTGTGTGTGTGTGTGTGTCCATAAAGGAGCCAGCTCCGAGGTGGGAGCGTCACATGGTCCCTCCATGACTCACCTCTCCTATTCATGGGTCGCACACGGACAGCGACCTTTACGTTGCCGTGGTCCTCCATGAGCTGCACACACAAGAACACGTCTACTAGGAAACAGCCTTCAGTCAAACGACAACAAACCGCGAGGTTACTAAACAAATGCACTTTGTGCCCATCGCAAACTCTTTGCCAACGGCACATTTTAAAGTGCATTTGTCAGGTTTGCGAACACAGAACATCACAACATAAGAAAGGACCACCGTGTTTCCGTAAATAACCCAAACAGGCTCAGGTGTTGCATGAATAAATTAGTGAGATGGGACGTCCCATGTGGGAACATAGTATTAATTATGGTATTTAAGGAATGTGTGTGTGTGTTAGTGCTACAGCCAGATACTTAAGTGATATGTGTATTTTAGAAGTAAAGCCTGATATTTAAGGAGTGTGTGTGTGTGTTTTAGTGGTAAAGCCTGACATTTAAGGGATATGTGTGTAAAGATATGTGTGTAAAGCCTGACATTTACAAGATACTTGTATTGCCATTTGTAAGTACATAGGAATGCTGACTCCCTCCCGCAGTATACACATCTCCAAAACAACACCATACAATTAAAATAAACAAAAAAGAGCAGCAAAGTGACTTAAATTGTATGTACATGATATGTGTTGAATGCACATGTTTTAAGGGATATATGTGTGTTTCAGTGGTAAAGTCTGATACTTAAGGAACATGTTTTTGTAGTAATGTAAGCCTCATACTTAATGTGGTTTAGTGTTAGAACCTGATACTTAAGGGATATGATTGTGTTATAGTGATGTAAGCCTCACACTTTATATGTGGTTTAGTGTTAGAACCTGATACTTAAGGGATATGTTTGTGTTATAGTGATTTAAGCCTCACACTTAATGTGGTTTAGTGTTAGAACCTGATACTTAAGGGATATGGGTGATAATGCATAAGGACTGTCCCACTCCTCCTCCGTCACCTTCAACTCCGCCTCGGCCCAGCGGAGTTGAAGCAACACACACACTACACTACACCACACCACACCACACACACATGTGTACAAGCGCCCTCCTCATGTTTGTCTACAACAACATGCATCAAGAGGGGAAAATCAACTAAACAACAGTTGTTGTTGAAGAGTATAAAGACTTACGGAAGGAGACGACAGTAGCTCTGCTCCACCTGCTCCACCTGTTGAGTATTTCCTGATAGTTGGAGGAGGAGACGCTCAGGAGGATTTGCCATTGGGTTTAGTGGGCGTCCAAGATGCACAGATCTCTACAACAAAGGGATGGGATCGACACGTCACTGCAAGGACATCTACATGCGTTGGAGATCTACGAAGTGGCTGGCCGTAAACACACGCAGATTGGCGTGGTAACTTAACGCAACAACTCACGACACGTTCCTTGTTGGAATTATTACGTGTATATATCATTTATATACGGATTCAAATGTTAATATTAAATGAGAAATAAATGACAAATAATTTCGTTTGGCGAGAAAGTATTGTTTTACACGTTTAGGACACCCGTATTCACCTGCAGGTTAACATTATACAAGCAATTAATCAAAAACATCGCACGCTTTTGAAACCATTCAAATTAGTGTACATTCCAAAAATAATAAAGTACAAAATATAACTTGTTGAATGAAATGTATTGCGTGATGCATTTTACGACAGTTGATATCGGCGGACGTCAGTAGCAGCGTGCTGTTGTGTTGATGTTTCGGATATTGTTCGTGTTTTTACACCACATGTACGCTCTTTAACAGACATAACGTCTACTGAACCCGGACGTCTTTATTGGATCACAACATGGGGAAGCCGAAGAAGAAGAGTACGTTTATAAAATGTGTATATATCCGGATTAATGTTTGGATTGTTAACTGTGTGGCTATAGCTTGTTGCTATTGCTAACTCACTTATACAACTTCAACTGTCAGAATTACTCGCGCTTTATGACACATTTATACTGTTATTCTATTGTTATAGTGACCCCTAAATGAACCATCTCTAACCTAGTGACTTAAATGTACCATCTCTAACCTAGTTCCTAAACTGACAATCTCTGACCTAGTACGTAAACTAATCATCTCTAAACTTACCATCTCTGACCCAACACCTCCACTAACCATCTCTAACCCAACACCTCCACTAACCATCTCTAACCCAACACCTCCACTAACCATCTCTAACCCAACACCTCCACTAACCATCTCTAACCCAACACCTCCACTAACCATCTCTAACCCAACACCTCCACTAACCATCTCTAACCCAACACCTCCACTAACCATCTCTAACCCAACACCTCCACTAACCATCTCTAACCCAACACCTCCACTAACCATCTCTAACCAAACACCTACACTAACCATCTCTAACCAAACACCTCCACTAACCATCTCTAACCCAACACCTTAACTAACCATCTCTAACCAAACACCTACACTAACCATCTCTAACCCAACACCTAAACTAAATATCATCCCCAACACCTAAACAAACCATCTCTAACCCAACGCCCAAACAAACCATCTCTAACCTAAAACCTAAAGTAACCATCTCTAACCTAATGCTTAATTCTAACCGCCGTCTCTAATATTACTGTAATACCTGAACCTAACCCTCTCTGCATTACTGTAATACCTCAGTGTATGGTGTGTTATACTATATACTTAGTATATACTATATTGTTCTTTTTATGTTCATTTCTATTGTATTGTTTGTTTTTTATAGTATTGTTTTAAAAAGTCATACTGTGGGAGGGAATGGGGAGTAAGCTTTCCTTTTGTACTTGGCCACTAAAACATCTTGTATGGTGTATCTTGTTCCCCAGCTGATCTGAGCCGCGCTGAGCTGATGATGATGACGGTCGCTGATGTCATCAAGCAGCTGGTGGAGGCACACGAGGAGGGGAGAGACATCAACCTCAACAAGTAAGAGTCCTCTGGGAATCTAGGGTATCCTTCTGGTGTAGTAACCACGGTAACCTTCTGGTGTGGTAACCTCTTGGTGTAGGAACCTACCCCCCTAACTCACCATCACACCCCCTAACTCACCACCTCACCCCCTTCCTTGTTGGTGGTGTCTGAGAGAAGGATGCTGCGCAAGCTGCGTAGTATCCTTGACAACAACTCTCACCCTCTTCATCAGGTGCTGACCTCATACAGAAGCACCTTTAGCAACAGACTCATTCCACCCAGGTGCACCACAGAACGCCACAGGAAGTCCTTTCTTCCTGTGGCCATCAGACTCTTTAATTCATCTACCTCGGGTCGTGAGAGGGACAGTGACGTAGGGACAGTACGTTGGCCTCAGTGACCTGAGGCCAACGTACTTTATTATTATTATTTTTTGGTCAACGCACTGTAAATCATCTCACTGTAACTTTGCACTGTAAATTCTATTTCAAATTCTAATTCACTTTTCACTTTTCACATGTCACTTTTTCAGTATTCATCTGAGTTATTTATTAATATATTATTACTGCCAATTTGCACTATACGTATTGTTGTGTATTGTATATACCTACGTATTACTGTAATAATACTGTAAATTGTGCAATTCATCTTCATCTATCAATACATTTAGATTTCATTTAGAGTTATTTTAACTATATTTTTGTTTATACTAGTTTTATTTAATTAGTTGTTGTTTTTAGTTTTTTAGCTTAGGTACTAGTATTCTGTGTGCATTTATTCCCCCTGTGACAACTGTTGCACCTTAATTTCCCTCGGGATTAATAAAGTAATCTGAATCTGAATCTGAACTCACCACCTCCCCCCCCTAACTCACCACCTCACCCCCTAACTCACCACCTCACCCCCTAACTCACCACCTCACCCCCTAACTCAGCACCTGGGTGCATCAATGTGTGTCACCTTGAGTAGAAACTGTTATAGAATAGTGATGGATGTATTAAATGTACATTTTAAATATTAAGAATCGGACCGGTCTCAGATTCACGCTGTATGGTACTCGTTGCGGTACTCTGTGTGGTCACACTGTGTTCTCCGCCGTGCTTACCCAGGGTCAAGACGAAGACGTCCGCCAAGTACGGTCTGTCCTCCCAGCCCCGCCTGGTGGACATCATCGCGGCGGTGCCGCCTAACTACCGACGGGCCCTCGTGCCCAAGCTGAAGGCCAAGCCCATCCGCACCGCTAGCGGGGTACGTGGCGCTGGCTGTTTTAAGAGCACTTTGTGCGGAAACTAAGTTAGGTTAGGTCGTAAGCAAAACAACATAAACCTAATGAATCTCCCCCAACTTATTATGTGTCACTTCTCGCACCGAAGTAATTTGATTTAGTGTGTTTACGCTTATTTGAAATTCCAATTTTCCTGTCGCCACGGAGAAGCCTTTGATCTTAATTCACGGAACGTTCAGTGATTAAACTGAAGCCGTATTGACAACATTAAAACAGACTTCTTTAGAAGCATACTGCACGCTGAAGGAAGTGGTAATTAAGAGAGTGTGTGTCTTCACACACAACATTCAGCCTCTCTTTGTGTCTCTCTCTCTCTCTCTCTCTCTCTCTCTCTCTCTCTCTCTCTCTCTCTCTCTCTCTCTCTCTCTCTCTCTCTCTCTCTCTCTCTCTCTCTCTCTCTCTCTCTCTCTCTCTCTCTCTCTCTCTCTCTCTCTCTCTCTCTCTCTCTCTCTCTCTCTCTCTCTCTCTCTCTCTCTCTCTCTCTCTGCTCTCTCTCTCTCTCTCTCTCTCTCTCTCTCTCTCTCTCTCTCTCTCCATCCATCCAAAGGTTTACACTTTTTTCTCTCTCTCTCTCTGTGTGAGAGAGAGAGATATGAATAATGTTCTCTCCATCTTCCAGATAGCCGTTGTTGCGGTGATGTGTAAGCCCCATCGCTGTCCTCACATCAGCTTCACCGGGAACATTTGTGTGTACGTGAGATTTATAATAAATGTATAGATAATAGTATTGTACATAAACTGTATTTATATACAGATATGTTCCAGATATGTTTATTCATACTATATTTTTACATATTCAGCTACTGTCCTGGGGGGCCAGATTCAGACTTTGAGTATTCTACCCAGTCCTACACAGGATATGAGGTGAGCTACATAACGTAATATATAACATAACCCTGTAACATTACCATACAAATTAACCTTGTAACATAGCCCTGTAACATAACCCTGTAACATTACCATACAACTTAACCCTGTAACATAGCCCTGTAACATAGCCCTTTTTTACATAGCCCTGTAACATAGCCCTGTAACATAGC
>CM051019.1:17596684-17611684 GCA_027704905.1 Muraenolepis orangiensis
GTCAGTACTTGTAACACTGTTACATGATGCTGTGTCAGTACTTGGAACACTGTTACATGAGGCTGTGTCAGTACTTGTAACACTGTTACATGATGCTGTGTCAGTACTTGTAACACTGTTACATGAGGCTGTGTCAGTACTTGTAACACTGTTACATGATGCTGTGTCAGTACTTGTAACACTGTTACATGAGGCTGTGTCAGTACTTGTAACACTGTTACATGAGGCTGTGTCAGTACTTGTAACACTGTGTTACATGATGCTGTGTCAGTACTTGTAACACTGTTACATGAGGCTGTGTCAGTACTTGTAACACTGTGTTACATGATGCTGTGTCAGTACTTGTAACACTGTTACATGATGCTGTCAGTACTTGTAACACTGTGTTACATGATGCTGTGTCAGTACTTGTAACACTGTTACATGAGGCTGTGTCAGTACTTGTAACACTGTTACATGATGCTGTGTCAGTACTTGTAACACTGTTACATGAGGCTGTGTCAGTACTTGTAACACTGTTACATGAGGCTGTGTCAGTACTTGTAACACTGAGTCGAGAGAAGCCAGACCTTCAGAGTCCTCAGCGGAGCAGAGGGATAAGAAACTTTAAATTGCATATTTTGTGTGTGTGAGTGTGTGTATGTGTGAGTGTGTTTGTGTATGTGTGAGTGTGTGTGTGTGTGAGTGTGTGTATGTGTGAGTGTGTTTGTGTGTGAGTGAGTGAGTGTGTGGTCGTAGGGAGTGTAGTATGCGTCAGCTGGATAAACCTATCTATGAGGACCTAAAAATTGTCTCTCTCTTATCAGACCATCAATAGAGAAACAAACTGTGGGTCGTATCCTACATCACATTATCCACGGATCTCTCTCTCTCTCTCTCTCTCTCTCTCTCTCTCTCTCTCTCTCTCTCTCTCTCTCTCTCTCTCTCTCTCTCTCTCTCCTCTCTCTCTCTCTCTCTCTCTCTCTCTCTCTCTCTCTCTCTCTCTCTCTCTCTCTCTCTCTCTCTCTCTCTCTCTCTCTCTCTCTCTCTCCTCTCTCTCTCTCTCTCTCTCTCTCTCTCTCTCTCTCTCTCTCTCTCTCTCTCTCTCTCTCTCTCTCTCTCTCTCTCTCTCCAGTCGTATCTCAGGCTGCTGAACTCATTGATTTGTGTTTTAATTGTTTTGTAAATCTGTCTGCGCACACACACACACAGCCTAGCGCTGAGCAGCCTGTGTGTGTGTGGAGGCTGATAAAGGATTGTATTCTGTGTCTTATCTCCTCCTCACAGCCGCTTACCACAAACCAGCTGCTCTGGTCCTCCGCTAGCCTCAGCTAACTCCTTTGTACAACTAACTCCTTTGTACAACTAACTCATTTGTACAACTAACTGAGATACAACTAACTCCATAGTTCAACTAACTCCTTTGTACAACTAACTCATTTGTACAACTAACTGAGATACAACTAACTCCATAGTTCAACTAACTCTTTAGTACAACTGTAATACAGGACAACTAACTCCTTAGTACAACTAACTGTAATACGATACAACTAGGTTCTTAGTACAACTAACTATTACAATACAACTAAGTACTTATTACAAGTAACCCTAATGCAATACAACAAACTTCTTCATACATCATTCATTCATACATCATTCATACACCTTCATTCATACATTCTTCAAGTAACTTGATATATATATCTATATATAGATATAGACATATATATCTATATCTAGATATATCTAGATATAGATGTAAATATCTATCTATCTATAGATATATCGATCTATATCTATAGATAGATATCTATATATAGATATCTATATATCTATAGATATCTATATATAGATATATCTATATATAGAGATCTATATATAGATATATCTATATATAGAGATCTATATATAGATAGAGATATCTATATATAGATAGAGATCTCTATATATAGATAGAGATCTCTATATATCGATATCGATATAGATCTCTATATATCGATATCGATATCTAGAGATCTAGATCTAGATATCGATATATAGAGATCTAGATATAGATAGATATATCTATCTATAGATATAGATAGATATATCTATCTATAGATATAGATAGATATATATTGATATCGATATATAGATATCTATATCTAGATCTAGATAGATATATCTATCTATAGATATAGATATATATATCTATATAGTTAGATAGAGATATAGATAGATAGAGGTATATATATCTATATATATATATAGATATATATCTCAGGGTTTCCGCTAGGATTTTTGTGTCCGGACAGATTTTATTTTACCGGACAAATTCGAAACTTACCGGTCATGTTTCAAAAACAGTCTATATTACAAACGCAACTATAATGTACACCTAGATTGACGAAAGAATGACAAAGACCTCAAATAAATGTGACTATTTAATGAACAACAAAACGAACAAGAACGATTGAGCAAAACCTCGTTAGCCGCAAAAATCGAGGCAATTTCAAAACACCTGTAACATCTGTAGTGTCACAAATGGGATTGTTCGGGGAGACCCAGAACGCAGACCAAGACAGTGGAGCTATAACATAAAGCTTTATTTAAAGCAACACAAAACAACTCAAACACAACACAAGAGAGAGATCAGGGACAGTCCAGGGGTCTGGGTACCGGGAGGTCGACCGCGGAGTACCGGCAGGTAGTAGACCGGCGAGTAGTCCGGGACGGGGGAGGAGTCTGGGTACCAGGAGGTCGGAGTAGCGACAGGTACCAGACCGGTAATTATAATGACCGGGGAGCTCGTATAGACCGGCGTAACACGAGACAGGCGGGTGACGCGGGATAGGTACAGGATCTGGATCTCCGGGACATCAGCGTGGCGATTCCGTCCAGAATGTCCGACGTACATGAACAACGTGTGACGTGCAGTATGACGTACGACCTAACACCGGGGTAACGGGAAGCCAGGGTCTATATACTCCAGGTGAGGGGATTAGCAATCAGCCACGCAATTGCCGACAGGTGTGTGTGCGCCGCCAGCGCACGTGGCTTGGCCACGCCCCCTGTTCAGTGACGTCGCTTGACGTCGATGAGAGGTGCGGCAGCTGATTGGTCACTTCATTCGGTCACCCTTTCGGGGGGGAGGGGGCAGTAATAAAGCTGTCAAAACTCAAATGTCCAGGATCTAAGTTTAGTATGAGCATTATTACCGGACATTTTGACCGGCAGGTTTTTAAATTACCGTTTTTTTATCATTTTTACCCGCTAAAAACCGGTAAATACCGGCTAACAGAAACCCTGAGAGATATATATATATATATATATATATATATATATATATATATATATATAAAATATAGTAACTAACTAACTGACTCCTTAGTACAACTATATCTTCAATACTAAAGCTAAGACTAAGTACTGTAGGTAATATAACTCGTGTGTGTGTGTGTGTTCTCCAGGAGTTCTTTGAGAACCCTGCGTTCCGACCCGACGGTCTGAAGCTGTACCCCACGCTGGTGATCCGCGGTACCGGTCTGTACGAGCTGTGGAAGACGGGCCGCTACAAGTCCTACTCCCCCAGCTCCCTGGTGGACCTGGTGGCCCGCATCCTGGCCTTGGTGCCCCCCTGGACCCGAGTGTACCGAGTACAGAGGTCAGCCACCACAGGGGGGACTACATTACCCAGCAGCCACCTGTGCTGGGCCGTTGTTATGTCGGCGACGTGTATGAGACGGATGGTCAGAGCGATCTCCGCGTGTCTGTAGGATTTACCGCCAGCATATGTGTTCTTTTACCTTCTCATAATATACTGTACTTATAGAAACATAATATTATTTACTCTCTTATCATATTGACATTTCTTTTGGTTGTGCTCTTTAAATGTGCGTACATGCAAGGCATGTAAACACCCACAAATGCTTTTGTGTTTTAGAAGGGGCTTGATAAATACACTGGCCTTTCCTTTCCTTACTACATTACCCAGCAACCATCTGCACCTCACTAGGCTTTCAATAAATTATTCCAGAATGGTGACCAGCAAGGGGGGCATGACTGCCCTCCATAGTTTATATTTTTATAATCAGTTAAATCAGTTAGTTGTGTCTCATCTCATCTAAGATTCCTCTTGCTGTGTGTCTCTTGCTCCCTCTCCCTCCCTCCCAGGGACATCCCCATGCCTCTGGTGAGCTCCGGGGTGGAGCATGGTAACCTCAGAGAGCTCGCCCTACAGAGGATGCAGGATATGGGGACAGAGGTGAGCCCCCTGGAGGCCTAGGGGTGGGGGGGAGAAACAAACACGTTAACATGTACAGTAGAACACAAAGTACATATATATATATATATTCACTATAAGGAGTACAGTATATTTCAGTGCTGCGTATGGTGAAGTGTTTTCATGTGATTGTAGTACTTCTATGTGATGTGACCTATTCCATGTCTCTACAGTGTCGAGACGTCCGAACCAGAGAGGTGGGCATCCAGGAGATCCACCATAAAGTCCGACCATACCAGGTAACTACACTCATACCTGACCAGGTAACTACACTTATACCTGACCAGGTAACTACACTCACACCTGACCAGGTAACTACACTCACACCTGACCAGGTAACTACACTCACACCTGACCAGGTAACTACACTCATACCTGACCAGGTAACTACACTCATACCTGACCAGGTAACTACACTTATACCTGACCAGGTAACTACACTCATACCTGACCAGGTAACTACACTCATACTTGACCAGGTAACTATACTAATACCTGACCAGGTAACTATACTAATACCTGACCAGGTAACTACACTCATACCTGACCAGGTAACTACACTCATACCTGACCAGGTAACTACACTCATGCCTGACCAGGTAACTACACTCATACCTGACCAGGTAACTATACTAATACCTGACCAGGTAACTATACCAATACCTGACCAGGTAACTACACTCATACCTGACCAGGTAACTACACTCATACCTGACCAGGTAACTACACTCATACCTGACCAGGTTACTACACTTACACCTGACCAGGTAACTACACTCATACCTGACCAGGTAACTACACTTATACCTGACCAGGTAACTACACTCATACCTGACCAGGTAACTACACTCATACCTGACCAGGTAACTATACTAATACCTGACCAGGTAACTGGACTTATACCTGACCAGGTAACTACACTTATACCTGACCAGGTAACTATACTTATACCTGACCAGGTAACTACACTTACACCTGACCAGGTAACTACACTTACACCTGACCAGCTAACTACAATTATACCTGACCAGGTAACTACACTTATACCTGACCAGGTAACTACACGTATACCTGACCAGGTAACTACACTTATACCTGACCAGGTAACTACACTTACACCTCACCAGGTAACTACACTTACACCTGACCAGGTAACTGCACTTATACCTGACCAGGTAACTATACTTATACCTGACCAGCTAACTACAATTATACCTGACCAGGTAACTACAATTATACCTGACCAGGTAACTACACTTACACCTGACCAGGTAACTGCACTTATACCTGACCAGGTAACTATACTTATACCTGACCAGCTAACTACAATTATACCTGACCAGGTAACTACACTTATACCTGACCAGGTAATTACACTTTTACCTGACCAGGTAACTACACTTATACCTGACCAGGTAACTGCACTTATACCTGACCAGGTAACTATACTTATACCTGACCAGCTAACTACAATTATACCTGACCAGGTAACTACACTTACACCTGACCAGGTAACTGCACTTATACCTGACCAGGTAACTATACTTATACCTGACCAGCTAACTACAATTATACCTGACCAGGTAACTACACTTATACCTGACCAGGTAATTACACTTTTACCTGACCAGGTAACTACACTTATACCTGACCAGGTAACTGCACTTATACCTGACCAGCTAACTACAATTATACCTGACCAGGTAACTACACTTATACCTGACCAGGTAACTATACTTATACCTGACCAGCTAACTACAATTATACCTGACCAGGTAACTACACTTATACCTGACCAGGTAACTACACTTATACCTGACCAGGTAACTGCACTTACACCTGCCAAGTAACTACACCTATACCTGACCAGGCAACTACAGTCATACTTGAGCAGGTAACTACACTCATACCGGAGCAGGTGATCAGTGTCCTGCATGTCTCCAGGTGGAGCTGGTGCGGAGGGACTATGTTGCCAATAGCGGTTGGGAGACCTTTCTGTCCTACGAGGACCCTGAACAGGACATTCTGATTGGCCTGCTCCGCTTGCGCCGCTGCTCCGACCAATCGTTCCGTCCGGAGCTGAAAGGGGGAGTGTCCATCGTGCGCGAGCTTCACGTGTACGGCAGTGTGGTGCCAGTCAGCAGCCGAGACCCCAGCAAGTTCCAGCACCAGGTGTGGCACACACACACACACACACACACACACACACACACACACACACACACACACACACACACACACACACACACACACACACACACACACACACACACACACACACACACACACACACACACACACACACACACACACACACACTAAATATGGTAATGCAGTAACATAACTTTGAACATCTACAGTTAAATGTATTAGGTATGTATTAGTAGTAGCATGACCTTTGGTGTGTGTGTGTGTGTGCAGGGCTTTGGGATGATGCTGATGGAGGAGGCGGAGAGAATCGCTTCGGAGGAGCACGGATCCTGCAAGCTAGCTGTCATCTCTGGTGAGAGAGAGGGAGGGGTTGAGAGAGAAAGGGAGGGAGAGAGGTTAGAAGAGATGTGAGAGGGAGAGATTAGAAGTCGTGAGAGAGGGGGGAGAAGACAGACAGAGGGAGGGGGGGAGAGAGAGGCAGACGGAGAGGGACGGAGAGAGAGATAGCGAGGTTAGAAGCGATGTGAGGGGGAGAGAGCATATCAGGTGTATGGTCTAGCGCCCGGCCCAACGTGTGTGTGTGTGTGTGTGTGTGTGTGTGTGTGTGTGTGTGGTGTGTGTGTGTGTGTGTGTGTGTGTGTGTGTGTGTGTGTGTGTGTGTGTGTGTGTGTGTGTGTGTGTGTGTGTGTGTGTGTGTGTGTGTGTGTGTGTGTGTGTGTGTGTGTGTGTGTGTGTGTTAAAGGACGAGGTGCAATGGACAACATTGATAACATTCATCCACTAGATGTCGCACTCCCCCTCCCCCTCTTCCATCCATTCCAGTGGTTGACAGTTCGTTACACAACCTTCATATTTCATGGTCGAGTGGAGAGAGACTCAGACACTCTCGGTCCTCTCAAGTGATGAATCGTATTGGAGCAGAAGCTGAATCAATGTTCACTCTGGTCTTGATCCTCCCGTTCTTCGCTGAGTACTGCGGATCAGTACCGGACTGAAGCCAGGGCGTATACCGCCGAACTAGACCGCTAAGAAGAGACTGGCTGTGTCCGAAATCCGTTCCCTACTCCCTACTACTACATTGAACTCAAGGGAGTTCAATGTAGAGGATTATATAGTGAAACCCTTCCCTCATTCCCTACTCCCTCTCTAGTAGTTCAATGTAGAGGACTATATAGTGAAATCCTTCCCTCATTCCCTACTCCCTCTCTAGTAGTTCAATGTAGAGGACTATATAGTGAAATCCTTCCCTCATTCCCTACTCCCTCTCTAGTAGTTCAATGTGGAGGACTATATAGTGAAATCCTTCCCTCGTTCCCTACTCCCTCTCTAGTAGTTCAATGTAGAGGACTATATAGTGAAATCCTTCCCTCATTCCCCAATCCCTATTCCCTCTCTAGTAGTTCAATGTAGAGAAATGTAGAAAAGAAAATATGTTTAAAACACTTTGGGACACTACTTAAGTCTCTGTTAATGACGTCTGATTTCTGTCTCATAATTAAGCGTGTCAGATCTACGCCGGTGGACACCTCACTTATTGTCCCGTCTGCTGTTTTTCTTTCAGCGCAATGCATGATGGGATATATGCTGGGTTAGTGGGCATCGGTTGTACGCTACTTTTCACAATGCGTTGTGGGATACGATGAGCGCACTTTATAGGGGATAATAATTGACTGTGTGTGGGTGTGTTTCTCTATGGTCTCCAGGGGTAGGAACCAGGAACTACTACAGGAAGCTGGGCTATGAGCTGGAGGGACCCTACATGGTGAAGGACCTGCTGGCAGCGCAGTGCTAACCGGGACGCTAACCCCGGACCGCTGGGGAAGAAACCCACTCACTGGCTTTTATTTGTGGGTACATTGTCCTTAGGAGCGGGTCTAAATGAGCCTCATTCACCTGGTGTCCATCTTGGTTCTAAACACCAGAACTCATTCAGGTTCCCCCTCCCGGGCTAGCGCTTAGAATCAAGATGGCCGCCCAGTTAAGAAGGGTTATCGGTGTTCCTCAGGTCCAACCGCTGTTCCTCCTTCTCCTGGAGCAGTGGTGTCATTTCTCCACGACTTGGCGCTCCGCTCAACTGAGTTTTTTTTTTTTTTTTTGAGGGTCGCTATCAGGTTAATAGCCTGCTGTCCCGCTAGCCGTGTCGGTTGAAGCTAGCTATCTCTTAGACGTGGCAGAGTTGGAGCGCTCAGCTGAACAACTCGCTATCAGAGCGCTGCGTCAAAGCCCGATAAGAGCACCCGCTAACACTAGCTAGCGGGCTAGAAGACTCGAGGCTCAGAAACACTTTTTTGGCAGGCCTTGGCTCGGAGACACCCTGCCGACGTGTCCCTGAGCCAAGGCCTGGCGCCTGCACCGGCACACCGGGGTCGACCAGAAGCCACTTCTTCTTCTTCTTTAAATGTCATCTAATTCTAGCGGCGGAACCGAGGACCGACGCGTTTGTGGTTCACATATGCTACGGTGTCTCCAGACAACAGCAGCTGATTGGCTGAGGGCAAATGTTCCACTGTCACATCATCCTCATCATCATCATTACCTCTCGTTTTGTTTTATGAGGCGGGAAATTGATTTGACGTGTTCCGTAAATAGTCCTTTAAGAGCCTTAATCCTGTCTCTGCTATCGGCGCTGCCTTCTGCAGCGCTTTGTCTTCTGCTTGTTTTGGAATAAAAAGTATTTGTGAGTTTCTCCTGGCGTCCTACTGTTCCTCTTGGTTTTTTATCAGGTTCTCCATGTTGTTTTCATGTTCTCCATGATGCTCTGATGTTCTCATGGTCTCATGTTGCCTATCTCCATGCTGTTCTCCGTGTTTTTTCTCAATGTTCTCCATGTTGTCATGTTCTCCATGTGTCAGTGTCATGTTCTCCATGTTTTTCTCATGTTCTCCAGGTGGGTCTCATGTGCTCTATCTTCCTCATGTGTTTTGGTACTAGTGTCTATTGTGTGTGCCAGGGGTCAGAGGTCAGGGCCTGTGCACCCTGCTGATTGGTCCATGAGGGCGCCTTCTCACCAACTCATGACACCAATTACTCCGCCTCTGATCTCCGTCACCCCCGCTCCGCTCCATCAGATCCGCTTTGTCATCGGAGGAGAAAAATGTCCCGCAGTAAAATAAACAGCTTATAGAGCCCCCCCTCCCCTCTGCTCACTTCCCTCCCTCTCTCCTCCTTCCCCCCCACCTTCTCGCAGGGTAATGGAGTCTAGAGAGGACTTGTGGGTAATTTCCGGTATTTGTCGTGACTGGCTGAGGGGTTAATGTTGCAGTTGTGACGCATGGAGGACCCCTAGCCCCGCCCCTCCACCTCTCTGCATCACCCCATCCCTCTCTTACTCCCCCCCCCCCCCCTTAGTTATCTACATTCCTCTATATATCGGTTTGCTCTCCGTCCCGGTTACCTGTTCTGTTCTGTTACCTGTTCTCTTATTTATCTGTCCTGTCTTACCCATCTGTTCTCTTAACGATCTTTTACCCATCTGATCTGTTCTCTTTTACCCATCTGATCTGTTCTCTCTAACCCATCTGATCTGTTCTCTCTAACCCATCTGATCTGTTCTCTCTAACCCATCTACTCTGTTCTTCCCTCTATAACTATCTGATGGAGCCCTGCAGCATCCCCCCTCCCTCCCTGGAAGGAGGATCTCTCTTGGAGAGTCCTCCTCTGGGTTTCTCCCCCGAGTTTGGGGAGTCCTTCTCCTTGTGTTGATATGCATGGGGGGGGGGGGGGGGGTTCTTGTGATAGTGACTGATGAGCTGCGAATAGTTTGACATTCTTAGATATTTGGGTCTCCTAAAAGGCCCTGGATGTAAAGACTGACTAATGCTAAGCGGTGATCACCAGTGAAGGGCTGCTAATCACCAGTGTGGTGGTTGTTAAGGTGTTGTATACTGGGAGACTGGTTATGGTTAATAAGAACACTGGACCTGAGCGGGAGGGGCTAGGAAGCAGGGCTAGGAAGCAGGGGCAGAAGGGAGCCGGGGGGGCGACACACTCTTCAATGTCCTGTCCTCCGCTTATCTTTGTGTAGGACCGTGGCCTCGGGGAGCACCGTGGTCCGCCATCTCTCACACACATCTGTGCTGCAGGCACACCATGGCTCCCTTGAACACTAGACACACACACACACACACACTATAGACTACACACATATATACACATATATATCTCAATAAGAAATGTACCCATTTGTGTGATCACAACTTGTAGGCTGATCAAGTGTGAGCTTCTTGTGAGGTCACTTGATGGATTAACAGCTAATCAAGATCACACCCTGTGGTGAAATAGGGGCACTAGAGTTAAGTGCATTAGTTTGGGTTGGATGATTAGACTAGACTACAGTATTCCTACTAGGGTTATGGTTACTTAAGATACAGAGGCGTCAGTTACAGTTGGGGTCAAAGTGTCGGCTAAATGACAAGAAAAATTTACTTAATATACATTTTTATTAAATAGTTTATTTAATGTCCATTGCGTACTTTCAACATTTAAAAACAACATAAAATCTGTATTTACAAAATTTCTGGTTACGATCCAGGTTTCTACCTAGATACCGTCTCCGTGGAAACAGGAACATCAGGAACATCTGCGTGACCAGATGGGGTGGTCACATGATTCCATATAGAAAAGTAATGTTGACGTTAGCGTCGCTGAGCAAACAGCCGGCGGGTCGGAATAAGAACCAGATCCACTGGTGGTCTGCTCAAGCGACCAATCGGCTCGTCCACTGACATCCCTTCATCATCAGCATCATCCCTTGAGGCTTCTGAGCGCACTCAGTCGGTTGGACCCCCGACCGATCGACCGCAGCTTCACTCAAGAACATGAAAACCGTTTCCAGGCCAGGAGAGAGAGTGTGTGTGTGTGTGTGGGGGGGGGGAGGGGGGGGTTGACCACCTCCTCAGCGAGCATCGTCCCGCAGCAGGGCGGAGCGGAGGCGGGTCTCCAGCTGCGCAGCGGGAGGCCGGGCCAGGGGGTCTGGGGCCAGCATGGCGTGGAGGAGGCGGCTGACGGAGGGGCCGGGGGGAGAGGGCAGGAGAGGTAACCTCCGGGACTTCATGGGGATGACCAGCCGGAGGTCAGGGTTCTCCAGGAGAGCCTCGCCCAGCGGGACCAGACCGTACGAGCCCTTACATACATAGGCACCTGGAGAGAGAGAATACACATTTAGCTTCCTGTAGTGTGTAGAGGTTCTGTTTGCGTGAGCAGCTTGGGTTTATAGCGCTTCTTTAACGCAGGGAATCCTGTATGCTGCATACAGACGTTTAGAGGTCATTTTTGGAGCGTGTGTTTAAGTGTGAAGAGGTCCCTTCTCTGGTGTGTGTTAAGAGTGTTGAGGTCTAGGTGGGTAGTGCATGTGGAGATTTGCGTTTGTCCTCTGGCGTGTTGAGGCCTCAAGGCATGGTGTGTGTGTAGCTGGTCAACTGTCCTCCCCAGCCCTGAGCGACCACAACAAGAGGAAGAGGAGGTCTTCATGCTCCTCTTCTAAAACGGTCTGATGTATCTTCCATCATGCTGGGAGGGGGGGGTGAGGAGGAGGATCAGAGGGAAACCTTGAACCTACCTGGTGGTGGTCCGTAGCCACTCTTCTGTCCTCTGCCCCCCCCCCCCCCCCGCGGCAAAAAAAATAGAACCCACAGAACAAAGGGCTGACTACAGGACAACGCTCAAGTCACCAAGATACAGCAAACGGAAGGACGCACCAGAGTCAGACTGACCCCTGACCGCCCCTAGAGTCCGCCCAGAGACTCCCAACCCCTCGTGCCTCAGAACCAGAGTCGCACCATAAAGCCGTTTACGGTCAGACTAGATTCAGCTTCAGAAGGTCAACGGTGACACGCTGTACCGCGGGGGAGGACTTTGAAACCCGCTACAATCTTTGGAAGAAATAAAAGGCGGCATCCCGGCGCTGTGTGTTTGACAAACAGCCCTGCAGCCGAGCCCTGGCCGGGGAAGATAAAAACCTAGCGAGGACCCTGTGAGTAATGGGCTGACAGCAGATTGCTGAGCTACGGTGGGGGAACATTCCAGATAGAATAAGAATCATAATCATAACCCTCATTATTCATCCGCGGCGGTGTGGATCCTTTCGGGGGCTGATGGATGCCCTGCATGGCCCTGAGTGACGTGTTTAATATGTGCCAATCAAGTAGGTCAACATTGATTTTTCTAACCGCTGGCCATAAAGATGCCAGTTTCAGACCACCTGACAGGGGTGTTTAACACTGGCTTAGAGTCTAGGCCTAGCACACAGCATCTAGCATGTAGGATGCTGGATGCTACAAACTAGGTATTAGACACTACATGCAGGATCCATCATGTAGTGTCTAATACCTAGTTTGTAGCATCCAGCATTTAGCGTCTAGCATGTGGCGTCTAGCACCTAGCATGTAGCGTCCAGCACCTAGCATGTAGCGTCCAGCACCTAGCATTTGGCAATTACAGGAACAGTGGTCAACTATCTGGATCACAGCTAAAATATGAACTGGGACTTCGAGACAGGGGGTCTCAAAGCGGAGATAACCTCGGCTACGTTAGGGCCCTGCAGGCTAAAGTAGCCGAGAGGCTGGTCCTGTCGGAGGGCTCTTGGCTTTTTTTTGTCTCCTGGTTTCTATGGAAACATCAGCGATGGCCAATGTTCCCTCAACCAAGCAGCGGTAAAAAAACATCATATTATTATTATTATGAATAATAACATTGTGATAACGACGTGATAATTTATAATTCAATGATAATTTTTAGTAGTATTATTAGCATAACATAATAATATGAACAACTAATATTAATAATAATAATATTAGTATATTATTATATTAGTATATTATAATATTAGTGTGTCTCCACCTAGCTGCTGGTTTGTGGTTCTAAAATAGTATTAGTATTTTATTTTAGCAGTAATAATAGTGTGTCACCACCTAGCGGCTGGTGTGTGGTTCCATAATATTCATAATACTATTAACACATTAATAACAGTGTGTCCCCACCTAGCTGCTTTCGCGTTGTTCCCTCCTCCATGAAGGTGATCCTCTCCAGCACCGCCCAGAACAGGACCCCCAGGGAGAAGATGTCCACCTGGGCCGTGTAACTCACGCCAGCCCACACCTCCGGAGCCATGTAGAAGTCAGAGCCGCAGGCGGACGAGAAGCATCTCCCGGCCGCCTCCCCCGGGCCATCGGTCACCTTGCTCAGACCGAAGTCGGCCACCTAGGGGAACCGGAGGAAGAGTTGACAGCTGAGAAGTCAAACTTCCACGGTGAATGCTAAAGGCACGTCATTTAAAGTCATGAAACAATATCTATATAGTTAATGAGGTAGGCGTTACATGAGTCATTCAGCAGACACTTTAATCCATAGCCACTTGCAATCAGGTCATTCAACAGGTAGACAAGAGAACTACAAGTCACCAGGAGTCATAAGTGCATTTTCCTCCCAACAAGCCATAATAATATATACATACATATACACATATCAAATACGTTACATTTCCTTCCTAACAAGCCTCAATTGGATACTCCCAAGAAGAACCAGTGCTCAGGTAAAAGTACAATAAATAGAAACAATAGAGCCAACAATAGAGCCAACAACACGCTAGTGCACAGGGTCGTGCTTCAGGAGTGTTCTGTTTCTGTGTCCTCGTCTACGGTCCAGATCAGATGTACTGAAGATGACCTTGGGAGTATCCAATAGAAGGTTCACCTACGACGTTAAACCCATCCACCCCTGGGGGCCCTCTACCTTGAAGACGGGGCCGGTGGGTGAGTCCTGGACAAGGACGTTGTCCGGCTTCAGGTCCCGGTGCGTGATGCCCAGACCGTGGAGGAAGGCCACGGCGGCACTCAGCTGTGCCATCACGCTGCGGTTCATTTGGCCGTCGGCCGGTCTGGACAACAGGTATTGGTTCAGGTCCCCTCCGTCGCATAACTCCATCACCAGCCAGAGAGCCCGGCAACAGGCCGGGGTCCCCCGGGGGATCACGGGCCCGTCCTCGTCCTCGTCCCCACTACTCCTCTTCCTCTTCCTCTTCCTCCCTCCGGGCTTACCGGGGCTCCTCAGCGGGGTGTCCGGGGTTCCCTTCAGGTTGGTGCAGTCCCGCAGAGTGGTCCGACGCAGGCTCTGGACCGAGGGCCCGGGGACCTTCCCCTTGAGGGCGCACTCCACAAGGTCTAGCGGGAGGCGGCCGGGTCTCAGGTCCCGCAGGGTCCGGGCTCCGGTCTGCAGGAGGGAGCGGTGCAGGGCGATGACGTTGGGGTGGGTCCGGGCCGTGGTCCTCATGGCCCACAGCTCCTGGAGGTGCAGCTCCACGGCCTCGGGGCTCCCACACGGCAGCCGCTTGATGGCCACGTGGCGGCCCGTCTTGGAGACGTGGCCCTCGAACACCACGCCGTAGCTGCCGCGGCCCACCTCCCGGCCCAGGGTGTACAGCTCCTCCATGCTCGCAGGCCAAAGGTCAGAGGTCACCCCTAAGGTCTCCTCTTAGACACCTGTTATCAGTTGCTGCAGTCCACTGCTACAGAACAAAAACGTCTGTAATAAGCATTCAAAATGACAATTATAATACATTTAAAACGAGGACGTCATACACTGTGTGAGGGTAACGTGAAAGGGAAAGCTGCAAA
>CM051019.1:17616684-17624184 GCA_027704905.1 Muraenolepis orangiensis
CTCCTCCTCTCCTCCTCTCCTCCTTGTTTCTTATATATGATGTATTGTTGTTACACTGTTCTAATGTAATGACATTATACAGGTCTTGAACTCAACTAGCGTCTGTGACGAGCAGGCTTGGTTAATACATATGATTCAGATTATTAGATGGATAGTAGTAGTAGAAGTAGTAGTATAGTAGTAGTAGTATTGTAGTAGTATAGTAGTAGTATAGTGGTGGTGGTGGTGGTAGTAGTAGCAGTAGTAGTACTGAACTACAGACCGGTATCCCTTTTGCCCTTCTTATCCAAAACTCTTGAACGTGCTGTCTTTAAACAATTCTTCAATTCGTCCTTGGCAGGTCACTCGACAGAAACTGCCCTTCTGGTAGTGACTGAGTCGCTCCATGTTGCTAGAGCGAATTTGCTCTCCTCGGTCCTGATACTCCTGGACCTGTCTGCACCATTCAACACTGTGAACCACCAGATTCTCCTCTCCACCCTTGAGGGGATGGGTGTCTCGGGCTCTGCTCTCTCCTTGTTTGCATCCTACCTGACGGGTCGCTCCTACCAGGTGGCACTGGGAGGGTCTGTGTCAGAACCACACCGACTGACTACTGGGGTTCCACAAGGATCGGTCCTGGGGCCTCTTCTCTTCTCCCTCTACACAACGTCCCTTGGTCCTGTTATCCTCTCCCATGACTTATTCTACCACTGCTATGCTGACGACACCCAACTGGTCATGTCGTTTCCCCCCTCGGACACGCAAGTGGAAACACGCATTACTGTGTGCTCAGCAGACATCTCAAAGTGGATGTCGATACACCACCTAAAGCTCAACCTGGATAAGACTGAGCTAGTGTTCCCGGCAATGGGCTGTCCGCACCGAGACCTGGCTGTCACCATTGATGATGCTGTGGTGACACCTACTCCGCAAGGAATCTGGGTGTGACCCTGGACGACCAACTGTCGTTCTCAGCAAACACTGCATTGGTGACACGCTCCTGCAGATTCCTCCTCTACAACATCAGGAGGATTCGGCCTTTTCTCACTGAAAAGGCTGCGCAGGTGCTCATCCAGGCTCTTGTCATCTCCAGGCTGGACTACTGCAACTCCCTCCTTGCTGGCGCCCCGGCATTTGCCATCAGGCCCCTGGAGCTCATTCAGAAAGCCGCAGCTCGCCTGGTGTTCAACCGCCCCAAGTACTCCCACACATCTACCCTTCTCCGGTCTATACACTGGCTACCTGTAGCTGCTCGCATCCAGTTCAAGACCTTGGTGCTAGCCTACGAGGCAGTAAAATGAACTGCTCCATCCTACCTCCAGGCAATGGTCAAGGCCTACATCCCAACCCGTCCACTTCGCTCGGCTTCTTTGGGCCGTCTGCTTGCCCCCTCGCTTAGGGGCCCGTGTGGCCGATCTACACGGTCACGGCTCTTCTCCATCATGGCCCCAATTTGGTGGAACAAACTCCCCACGGAGGTTAGGACTGCAGAGTCACTCCCCATCTTCCGCCGCAGGCTGAAAACCCATCTCTTCAGGACACACTTCCCGGATCCTTCCTCGTAGCACTAAGTCAATTATCTAAGTATATTACATATTATAGATAGGTAGATATTGTTGCATATTGTTTGCCAACTTAATGTACTTTTTCCCTTACACTTTTGCCTGAATTATTGTACTTCTACCTGAGCACTGGTTAGGTTAATGAAATGCACTTTTGACTTCTGGTGACGAGTTGTTCTCTTACCTTCCTTTGTTGAAACATACTATTGTAAGTCGCTTTGGATAAAAGCGTCTGCTAAATGACTGTAATGTAATGTAGTGTAATGTAGTATAGTAGTCATGGTGGTGGTGGTGGTGGTGGTGGTGGTGGAATAGTAGTATATAATAGTATAGTATAGATAATAATAGTATAGTAGTAATAGTAGTAGTGGTAGTAGTAGTAGTAGTTGTAGTAGCAGTAGTAGCAGTAGTAGCAGTAGTAGTAGTAGTAGTACTAGTACTAGTACTAGTACTAGTACTATTTTTGTATTGACAAAATGACATTGTACTCATCCTGTGGCTCCACACTAGCTGAGAGCATTCCCTCCCTCCCAGGGTCTTGACCTTTGACCCCGGGAGTAAACAGAGTACACCTTGATGGTCTATCCCGTTCCCAGCATCCTGTCTAGCGATGCGGTTCCCGTGGTAACCAGTTGTGCATGTCCCCTGACTGCGGTGAACTTCTCCAGGTGAGACATCTGCTGAGGGGTCCCGCTTCCTCCAGAAGAACCTACCGACCTGCCCACCCTATCAGTGAGAGACATACCCAGAGCCCTGGCAGCTCCTCTCCTCTTCCTCCTCTCTCCTCTTCCTCCTCTCTCCTCCTCTCCTCTCTCCTCCTCTCCTCCTCTCTGCTCCCCCTCCTTATCACAGCAGAACCCACGGCACTGCACTCCTCCACCTCCGGGTCCATCCATCACCCATCACCCAGGAGCTGTCTTCTGGACGTACTACGTACATTGAAGGAGGGTGAACGGTCGACTGTTTTCCTCATCGTCATCATTAACCCCTTCATGATGACAAGAAATATTTGTGTGAATGTCGAGAGATGAAACTCGCTTTGTTCAGATAAAAGCGTCAAATATAAGCGACAAAATGTGAAACGTGTAAACGTAACGAGAGAGAGAGAGAGAGAGAGAGAGAGAGAGAGAGAGAGAGAGAGAGAGAGAGAGAGAGAGAGAGAGAGAGAGAGAGAGAGAGAGAGAGAGAGAGAGAGAGAGAGAGAGAGGAGAGAGAGAGAGAGAGAGAGAGAGAGAGAGAGAGAGAGAACGAGAGGAGACACAAAGAGAGGCTGAATGTTGAATGTTGTGTGTGAAGTCAAAAGATGAAACTCGCTTTGTTCAGATAAAAGCGTCAAATAGAGAGAGAGAGAGAGAGAGAGAGAGAGAGAGAGAGAGAGAGAGAGAGAGAGAGAGAGAGAGAGAGAGAGAGAGAGAGAGAGAGAGAGAGAGAGAGAGAGAGAGAGAGAGAGAGAGAGAGAGAGAGAGAGAGAGGATGTAGAAAGAAAGAGACAGAGAGACTTGCTTCAAGTCCTGGTCTGATTCGTCCTCCTGTTATGTTCTCCCAACACAACTTAGTCCAGCGTGACCTTGGAGCTGGATGAGGTCGGGATGCGGGGGACCCCCCGCATGTTGGGTGGGGGAGAGGATGATGATGATGTCACAGCGATCCTTCCCACGTCACAGACCCCACCTGACCAGGTCTGCGTGTGCGTGTGCACGCGCGTGTGTGTGTGTGTGTGTGTGTGTGTCCAGGTCTGTGCGTAACACATCCACGGGGACCTCCCTCTCTTGGGGAGGTGTGGGCTGGAGGAGGAGGAAGAGGAGGCGGGGCGGGGGGGGCCAATATAAGATGCCTCTGAGGAGTGCGGAGGGAACACATTGGATGAATTCTCCTCCCAGCCTCTGAGTGTAGGAAGAGCAGCAGGAGCAGCAGCAGGAGCAGAGAGAGGGAGGACCCTTCCACAAGGAGGAGCCAGGTAAGGGGAGGCATGGGGAATGGAGAGGACTCCTTTAGGAGCCAAGGAGTAGGCATCGTTGTTTTAGGAAGACATATGTCTGTATGTCTCTCTCTCTCTCTCTCTCTCTCTCTCTCTCTCTCTCTCTCTCTGTCTCTCTCTCTTTACTTTCTATTTCCCCTCTCTCTCTCTCTCTTCTCTCTCTCTCTCTCTCTCTCTCTCTCTCTCTCTCTCTCTCTCTCTCTCTCTCTCTCTCTCTCTCTCTCTCTCTGGTTACCCAGAATGCTCAGCTTTTTCCATGTCTCTGTGAGTCCCTGAGGTGCCGTCAGCGCTAACCTCCAACACCTTGCTAATTAACCGGCAGCTCGCTGGTCCACAGGTGTGTCTGAAAGATAGAGTCATCACCTGGAGAGAGAGAGAGAGAGAGAGAGAGAGAGAGAGAGAGAGAGAGAGAGAGAGAGGGAGAGAGAGAGAGAGAGAGAGAGAGAGAGAGAGAGAGAGAGAGAGAGAGAGAGAGAGAGAGAGAGAGAGAGAGAGAGAGAGAGAGAGAGAGAGAGAGAGACTCTTCACGTGGAATTATGTGGTTTATTATTGGATAATAAAGGTTGTTTTTAACAGAGCAGAGGTGTGGACGTATGGTAGCTACACACACGTGTTATATTTCCACTGTAATATGACTTTTTAAGTGTCAAAGAACGGTCTGTCTTGGTGCGGCGGCCAGCGGTCTTGGTCTTGGCCGTTGGAGGGTTCCTCAACCATTTTTCCTGCTCCGTCTGGTGCGCGGCGAATCAATTACTTTGTAATTAATGTGGGATTAATTAAGAGCCACACGGTGAGGCAAGGCAGACACTGTTTTGTTTTCCCCTTAAACCGGGAACCGTGGCGATGGGAGTCTTTTAGGAGCGGATGCTCGTCCAGAACGGAGGAGGGAAAGAGCCGACCGATCAGATAGACTGGAACACACACACGCTTCATAGTCTCTGAGAACGTTAAGAATGTGTGTGTGTGAGGTTGTCTGTCTTTACTTGTTTACTCTCGTACGTCCATATATGTGTATATCTCTCGTTATAGAGATATACATATTTATATTGAAATGTATATGTATATATTCGTATGGATATGCACATCTATATATGTATATTTGTATGGTTAGTTGTATGGGTATTCATATGTATATTTGTATGGGTATGTATGTTTATTTTATATTGCTGGTTGGCTTTAGTTGCCTGTGGAATTAATCACGTTATTCTAGTATCATTCACAGAATGTATCCCTTTAATACAAATAGAGAGTACATTTATATATATATGTATAAATAGTTAGTATTGAGGGGAATGTACTGAAATAATAGTATAAATATATGTCTATATATACTGTCTGCTGTGACTCCCTGAAATTAACTGACAAATAAGAAACATTATGACCGAAACAATATTAAGGCTGGTCCTCCTTCTCATCTGCTCCTCATCTGCTCCTCATCTGCTCCTCATCTGCTCCTCATTCTGTTTTCACTCAACAAAGCTTTCATTCAATCACACGGCCACCGCCTGGCACCTCGATCACTCGGATTAAACCTCTCTCGCCCCGGCGCCTCCATCGCAAGGTTTAAACCTCTCTCGCCCACCGACCACCGTGACCAATGCATTCCGGCCACAGTCGACAGTTTAATAAGAAAAATAAGAAGCAGATGAGCTCCGATAACACTGGTTCTGAACACTAGAACACACTAGAACACGACAGGTTCTGAACACTAGAACACACTAGAACACGACAGGTTCTGAAGACAAGAACACACTAGAGCACTACCGGTTTTGATTACTAGAACACACTAGAACACGACAGGTTCTGAACACTAGAACACACTACAACACTACAGGTTCTGAACACAAGAACACACTAGAGCACTACCGGTTTTGATCAGTAGAACACTACAGGTTCTGAACACTAGAACACCACAGGTTCTGAACACTAGAACACTACAGGTTCTGAACACTAGAACACTACAGGTATTGAACGCTAGAACACTACAGGTTCTGAACACTAGAACGCTACAGGTATTGAACGCTAGAACACTACAGGTTCTGAACACTAGAACACTACAGGTTCTGAATACTAGAACACTACAGGTTCTGAACACTAGAACACTACAGGTTCTGAACACTAGAACACTACAGGTTCTGAATACTAGAACACTACAGGTTCTGAACACTAGAACACTACAGGTTCTGAATACTAGAACACTACAGGTTCTGAACACTAGACCACTAGAACACTACAGGTTCTGAACACTACAGGTTCTGAACACTACAGGTTCTGAATACTAGAACACTACAGGTTTTGCCGTAGAATCTTGTCTCGGCTCCCAAATATCATCAGCATCCAGTCACTGTTATGTACTGATGTTAATACTACACTACACTAGTAGTATCATATTATTACTACACTATAGTGTTAATAGTACTAGTATTACTAGTATTAGTACTTGTACCATTGTACCACCTTTATCACAGCTACAGTCTGTCCTTTATCACAGCTACAGTCTGTCCTTTATCACAGTTACAGTTTGTCCTTTATCACAGCTACAGTCTGTCCTTTATCACAGTTAGTCTGTCCTTTATCACAGCTACAGTCTGTCCTTTATCACAGTTACAGTCTGTCCTTTATCACAGCTACAGTCTGTCCTTTATCACAGTTACAGTCTGTCCTTTATCACAGCTACAGTCTGTCCTTTATCACAGTTACAGTCTGTTCTTTATCACAGTTACAGTCTGTCCTTTATCACAGTTACAGTCTGTCCTTTATCACAGTTACAGTCTGTCCTTTATCACAGTTACAGTCTGTCCTTTATCACAGCTACAGTCTGTCCTTTATCACAGTTACAGTCTGTCCTTTATCACAGTTACAGTCTGGCCTTTATCACAGCTACAGTCTGTTCTTTATCACAGCTACAGTCTGTCCTTTATCACAGCTACAGTCTGTCCTTTATCACAGCTACAGTCTGTTCTTTATCACAGCTACAGTCTGTCCTTTATCACAGCTACAGTCTGTCCTTTATCACAGCTACTGTCTGTCCTTTATCACAGTTACAGTCTGTGATTTATCACAGCTCAGACACACGATGTGTCTCGCCGCGAGTGTGTTGCTGACGGACCCTCACTCAAAGCAGTTAATCCCCAGGGGAGGAATTGAACCGACCACCCCTGTCTGTAGAACACAAGGATGTGGCGGAAGCTATTAGAGAAGACGGTTATCGCCACGCCGCCGGCTCGTCAGCACGGGAACGCAGACGCAAATATGGTCTTTATCCCGCCGCCGTTATCTCAGCAGGAAGTTAGCAAACAAATGAGCAGAACATACACAGAGGGGGGGGGGCGGGGGTAATGTTGTGGAATACGTTGAATCAGAGCCCAGCAGATATTGTTATATTATAGAAGATTAAAGTATCACAACACACACACAGTCACAGCATGAACGGGTGTGCTAATGGGGTGCTAATGATGCTCTAATGGTTTGGTAATGGTTAGGTAATGATGTGGACAGGATGACGTCATGATGAGGTAATGATATGTTAAGGATGTGGTCATGATGAGGTCATGATGAGGTCATGGTGAGGTCATGGTGAGGCAATAATATGTTAAGGATGTGGTCATGATGAGGTTATGATGAGGTCATGATTAGGAAATGATATATTAAGGATGTGGTCATGATGAGGTCATGATGTGGTCATGATATCTTAAGGATGTGGTCATGATGTGGTCATGATGAGGTCCTGGTGAGTTAATGATATATTAAGGAGGTGGTCATGATGAGGTCCTGTGAGTTAATGATATATTAAGGAGGTGGTCATGATGAGGTAATGATGAGGTCATGGTGGGGTAATGATGTGGTCATGGTGGGATAATGATGAGGTCATGGTGGGGTAAGGATGTGGTAATGCTATGGTAATGATGAGGCAGGCTAATGCTATAAGCGGCAGATCGGTAACGGTAGCTAAGGATGTGGTCATGACACGTTATGATG
>CM051019.1:17634184-17659184 GCA_027704905.1 Muraenolepis orangiensis
GACTCCGTCGATGACACAGTAGAACATCGACGTCCCCCCGACGTCATCGTCCCCCAAAAGGGTTGCAGGGAAATCGTTTATGCTACAAAGGCATGAAATTACGAAGCTGTCCTTCAAACGTGACAAGATAATGAGTCTCCATTTAGGGCCGTCCGTCATTTAGCCGAGAGTGGAGCGTCCTGCTACCTGCTGTCGGCAGCGCTCGGCACACCCAGACCCTGTGGCTTTTAAAAGCTCCACCACTTATCCCCAGGATAACAGAAAACACATTTGCGGGGAAAAATATATATATTAAAAGCAATCAAATGTTTGTTTATGGGGGGGGGGGGGGGGGGTGGGGGTGTCCAGCTGTGCACTGCGGCGGTCTGTCCTGATGAGATGCAGCTCACTCTCTGAATATTGAGCGAGAGTCTCTCTTTGTTGGAGGAGATAGCGGAGCATGGGGTGGTGTCTGTTCTGTTCTGATGCACCACAGCGCTGGGAGGAGGAACCACAGATACCACACAGCGTTCACAGTCTTACTCGAAGACTATAGACTGAGTCTCTTTCAGAGGGGGACATTTTTCAGAGGGGTACCATGGTGTCATGGTCATGGCATCTATAGGTGCGAACTTCAGCGTCCTATCGAATGGCCTCCGCCTGCTCCTGGTTGAGATGGATCTGAACTCACTGGAAGTGGATTTTCATTAAAAGCAGCTGCTAAATCATTACTAGTATGAGTCTGTTGGTCTGCTTGGTGCTGCTGCTCCATGTTGACCTACGGTCCAGAATGTCGTGTTCTGCGGCACAACACGGTCAACATCACAAGTGTATTAGCATGGCCCAGAACCATGAGCTGAGTGTAATTCATCTATACACTCTCTGCATGTCTGGCTTATGATTGGTCTGTTGAATTAGTTGGTTGAGTGAGTCTTTGGCTTATGATTGGGTGGTTGAGTGAGCCTGGGCTTATGATTGGGTGGTTGAGTGAGTCTCCGGCTTATGATTGGTTTGGTTGACCCGCTGTATCTCTCTCTCTCTCTCTCGTCCCGCCCTCCAGGTGTGCTACCTGGAGTGTTCGGGTCACCTGACCACGTTCCTCTGGGAGATGTGTAAGCAGGCTGGGGGGCGGCAGCTACAGTACCCCCCTGAGGACGTAGACACATCCCAGACAGAGGAGGTTCTCCAGGAGGGGGAGGAGCCACGTTACCCCAGCGACCAGGAGCCCTTCCCGCCGAACGCCGTCCAGTACGACTCCCTGCTGCTGGGGTCAGCCGAGGAGGAGGAGGAGGACGAGGAGAGGATGGAGGGGGCGGAGCTCTCGCTGGAGGGCGGAGTCAGGACGCCGCGCGACGTGTCCATTGACAAGCGCTTTGGTGGCTTCCTGCGCGGCCGCCAGGGCTACATGAAGCTGGTGGGCGCGGCGCCGCGGCTCCTCCAGAAGCGCTACGGCGGCTTCATCGGCGTGCGGAAGTCGGCGAGGAAGTGGAACAGTCAGAAGCGCGTGAACCAGCTCCTCCGGCAGTACCTGGGGCTCCGGAACGGCCGGGGGGGCGGTCGGGGGGGCGGCCGCGCTCTCGCGGCGAGGCATCGGCGGTCCGACCCCAACCTGTAGCCGACCGTCCGGTCTCCGTCGGCGGCCTCCCGCCGCCGGCCGTGCACTCGGGCCACTAAGACTCGGATGGTGGCGTTGGCCTCATCCACTCAACACCGTCGTTATGTTCAATAATAAATATCAGTGCATCTGGATGTCCTGTGTGTGGTGGTGGGTGTTATGAGAGAGGTTCAGAGGTCACGTGAAACACTTTCTCCCACGCGTTCTCATTTGGTCGCCGGCTGACGAGTGACCGCGACGTGTCGTCAGATCCGGTTTTGGCGCGCGCCGGAGGTTGTGGTCCGGTGGCGTTCCAAGGAGAAGACCCGTTATATGAATATTGTTTTGTTGGTTCATTGTCATTTTTTTCTCAGCTTTCCGTGAATTCGAGACGGGTATAAAAGATAAAGCCGTAAAAGAGCACAATAGACTCCAGTTAATTTAGAGTCTCAAACTGTGGATTCGCGGAATCCAATTTTCTGCATGAAAAACCTCTTTCCGTGGAACAAAAAAAAACGATAAGAAAAAATATAATGGTAATTTATCATTAAATGACTCACACATGTCCCTAAACTCTCTGAAGTATTTCCACTTCAACTTCTGAATCCGCAGGGGGTCTGGATAGAGTCGGGGACACAATCCTCTATATTCTAATCACCAATTTAATCACCATCTAATCACTATCTATCAGCACAGACCGCGACGCAGTGTGTGTGTGCGTGCGCGCGTGGGTGCGTTTAACGAGCGGGGGCTTAGATTCTGCCGTGTGCCGCTACCGCCACCTAGCGGCTACAGGAGGAACACGTTAAACTAAACCTCTCCTTAAAAGTCAAGTCAATCACTAAGATGGTTCCCCCTATTCATTTATTTATTTGAAACGTCACCAGGGTCGGGAAAAAAAAAAAAAGATGATGATGGATATGATGAAGATCTATTCAGACATTCAAAAATATTATATCAAAAGTAACGCCTTTGGTTCATGGAGACGGAGTGTTCTATAATGCACCGATCTGAATGTAAACTGTTATAATAAGATGAATATTAAGAATATTCTTCATATTATAATCAGCAGGACACACTCACGGATCAGCACTTTAGAAGTGTGAAACCCACATGTGAACCCCACTCATTTTTACTGAATGTGTCCGACTGTGAGGGACTGTGTGTGAGATGACGTGTGTGTGTGTGTGCTAATCTGACCTGTGCATGTGCATGTATGCCTGTGTTTAATACCCCCCCCCCCCCCTCACACACACACTCTTCCATGGTTCATTTCTGTGTTAATATGAGAACTGTAGAGACAACTGTAATAAACTAGTTTGATATTTCTCCTGTGGGCATTTTGTGCAGAGAAACACCACATTAGCGGTTCATAGGCAGGGTGTTTTTATTGTGTCCGTGTGTGTGTGAGAAAGACAATATATATTATACATTTCTTTTTTTTTTATGTCACATATTTTATTGCCGTTACAAATTGCGTGGCCTACAGCTCGACACCATATGGAAGAACTGAATCTAGCTTATTCTCGTGAATTTGTACGTCCACAAAGTGCCGACAAACACATACACACACACACGCAACAGCTGGAAGAAATGACAGGTATAAAATACGTATTCATAGGATCATAGCACGCTAAATAAAGTCATAGAACATATATCAGGGGAGAGGGGGTGTGTTGGGGGTCGCTTTAGTGACGTCACACATCACATGACCACATCTCTGTAGCTAGCACCGAGGCAGGGGTCAGGTCGACTCAGACGGAAATACTAAAATATATACAGTCAAACTTGAAGGAAAAAAATACTTTTAGGTTAGTTTCCTCTCATCCAAAGGTCTTGATTCACTCATCCACTTCTCTCTCTCGCTGACTCTCTTTCGCTACCTCTCTCTCTCTCTCTCTAGTCAGGGAAGCGTTGGCAGGCTTTCTTCCACCGGCAGGCGGTGCACCACTGGTCCTTCCTCTCCACGCCGTAAACCTTGCGACACTTTTTAGCCTCCCCACGCGCCTTCCTGTCAAGACAGGAAGTTCCAGTTAGTCCTTTATCAAAGTTATAGTCTATCCTTTATCATAGTTAGTCTATCCTGTATTACAGCTACAGTCTATCGTTTATCACAGCCAGTCTGTCTTTTATCAAAGTTAGTCTGTCCTTTATTACAGCTCTGTGTCTAACCTGAAGGAGCAGAGATTGCGTGAGGGAGATGCTGTGACGGCCTGCAGCCTGCTGGGGGCGCTGTTGTTCTGGAGCCACTGCTCACCCACGCTGACTGATCGACACCGGGGCTATACACACACACACACACACACACACACACACACACACACACACACACACACACACACACACCACACACACACACACACACACACACACACACACACACACACACACACACACACACACACACACACACACACACACACACACACACACACACACACACACACACACACACACACACACACACACACACACACACACACACACACACACACACACACACACACACACACACACACACACACACACATCTGAGGTCATGGGCAGGTAAATATCTCTGGAATGTAAATACACCGGAAACTTCTTGATTCACGTAGGGGTTAGATGGTACAGAGACAGGTCAGTAAGGAGCAGGTAGGGGTTAGACGGTACAGAGACAGGTCATTAAGGAGCAGGTAGGGGTTAGACGGTACAGAGACATGTCATTAAGAAGCAGGTAGGGGTTAGACAGTACAGAGACGGGTCATTAAGCAGCAAGTAGGGGTTAGACAGTTCAGAGACAGGACATTAAGGACCAGGTAGGGGTTACACACACACACAGTGACACACACAGTGACACACACACGAGAGAGAGATCTGAGGTCATGGGCAGGTAAATATCTCTGGAATGTAAATACACCGGAAACTTCTTGATTCACGTTGGGACGTCATGGCAGAGAGATTTACAATTTAGGTCAATCAGCAGACGCGTTAATCTAAAGCATATCGTTTTACAGGGAATGTTTGTAGAGACAGGTCATTAAAGAGCAAGTAGGGCTTAGACAGTACAGAGACGGGTCATTAAGGAGCAGGTAGGGGTTAGACAGTACAGAGACGGGTCATTAAGGAGCAGGTAGGGGTTAGACAGTACAGAGACAAGTCATTAAGGAGCAGGTAGGGGTTAGACGGTACAGAGACGGGTCATTAAGGAGCAGGTAGGGGTTAGACAGTACAGAGACAAGTCATTAAGGAGCAGGTATGGGTTAGATAGTACAGAGATAGGCCATTAGGAGCAGGTAGGGGTTACACACACACACACAGTGACACACACAGTGACACACACACGAGAGAGAGATCTTGGGCAGGTAAATATCTCTGGAATGTTAATACACCGGAAACTTCTTGATTCACGTCAGGACGTCATGGCAGAGAGATTTACAATATAGGCCAATCAGCAGACGCGTTAATCTAAAGCATCTCGTCTTACAGGGAATGTTTGTAGAGACGGGTCATTAAGGAGCAGGTAGGGGTTAGACAGTACAGAGACGGGTCATTAAGGAGCAGGTAGGGGTTAGACAGTTCGGAGACGGCTCATTAAGGAGCAGGTAGGGGTTAGACAGTTCGGAGACGGGTCATTAAGGAGCAGGTAGGGGTTAGACCGTACAGAGACGGGTCATTAAGGAGCAGGTAGGGATTAGACCTGGGCATTGTCCGGCCCTCGGGCCACATCCGGGCCATTGGCCGGCCCTGTCCGGCCCGCGTGACAACAATCGTAAATTATAACGTAAATAAAATAGTATACATACAGAAAAAAAAGTGCAAAATAAAAGCAATACCGTTGTATTATCTGCATGGCATAAATACATTTCTGACTGTGTTTTGCTTTTATTTATTTTTTTTCTATTTCTGTATGCGCGCATCACGCATATCCTATATATTTAAGCCAATCACATGCGTGTGTCACCACGAGGGTGGACCTAATGCGTTTCCAACGTAGTGTAACATATAGGCGGTTTGCGGAGTCGGGGGTGTGTGACAGTTCAGAGTTCATGTCCATCAACATGGCTTCTGGAAGTGGCGCTCCCGCTACAAGTGTAAGTGAAGTATAATACCCAGACTCCGCAAACCGCGTATAATTACGCTACGTTGGAAACGCATTAGGCACACCCTCGTGGGGACTCACGCATGTGATTGGCTTAAAATGAAGCAGACATCTGATTGGCTGAAGACACTCGCCTCTTAAAAAAAAGTGTGTGTGAATCTAGCGGCGTCAGGCGAGTCTCAAATCCACAGAGCGATCCACAAATGCAGAGATTCACACACAGAAAGCGTTTTTTTTATAAAAATGTAAATATGTTTGTGAAACTTTTTTACATTTATAAAATGATATGTTTTTGTGTGTGGATGGAGACATTTATATATAAATCCGGAATTACATTTGTGAATCGTTCTGTGCATTTGTGTATCGTTCTGTGTGCTTTATTTCTTTTTGAGACTGATCTGACCCCATAACTACCTGACCAAGCACACCGATAAATATAACAACTTTTCTGACGAAGAGAGGGAAAGGGAGGCGGATGCTTTGCTAGCTAATGCCTAGTTCCCACTGTCGTGCGATCCGTTACGAACGCCACGATTGGCCATTCGTAGCTGATCGTGGGTTTTCTCTGACATTTCAGGTTTGGATACGAGGTGATGCGAGTCGACACGTTCTGATATGATTTGTGGCGCTCGGATGCGATCTGGTCACGATTTGTCAATTTCAGGTGTTGATCTGTGACGCACGGTCTGATCTCCCGTTCAGATACGATCACATACGTTCCGATAGGATGAGCGTTCGTGTAACAACGTAACTACTCGTATCTACTACGCATTTACTCGCATCAACTCCTATCTGATCGGGAGTCATTCGTGTCAGGTGTTGAGCAATGGGACCCGACAGAGCGTGACAGACCACGGGGCAGACCGAGGTACAGGTGGTGATTACATCTCCACACTGGCCTGGGAACGCCTCGGGATCCCCCAGTCAGAGCTAGTCCATGTTGCCAGGGAGAGGGAAGTTTGGAGTCCCCTGCTGGAGCTGCTACCTCCGCGATTACGGATAAGCGGGAGAAGATGGATGGATGGAGAGCTTAACAGCGCGTGACAGATCGTAGGAGATCGCAACACATCTCAACAGTGTGCTGTTTGTCTTGTCTAAGATCGATCCCGCTCACCACGATTTGGAAGAACTATTAGATGCGAGCTGTCGCGCTTTGTTACGATGCAATACGATCTGATACGATGAACCCGATTGACAATTGATCGTAGAAAAATGTTGAACCGCTCAAAAAGTTTCTCCGATTAACACGATTGCCACGACTGACCTCAAGATCTTATAAGGTCTGATAGGATCTCCACGATTAAGACCACAATTTCAATCGTGCCGCGAATCGTGATAGTGGGAACTAGGCATAAGCTGCAAATCCAACAAGGACTTTTTAGAAAACAGTGCACATCCAGGGATACTGCTGTCAAGACAAGTTACGTCTTATCCCACAACATCGCCAGAAAAGGCAAACAGTTTTCTGACGGAGAGTTCATTAAGGAGTGTTTGCTGGACTCTGCAGCTCTTATATGCCCGGAGAAAAAGGAGTCATTTGAGAATGTGGCCCTCTCCCGACACACTGTAATACGGAGGCTTTTTTTTCATTGGCCTTGGATGAAAGCTGCGATGTACGTGACACTGCCCAGCTACTCATGTACTCATTACCATGCACTTTACTGCAACATTTGCACTCTGGTTAGAGGCTAAATTATTTTCGCTGTAATGTACTGTGCAATGACAATAAATTTGAATCTAATCTAATCTTAAAAACCTTACCTAACCTACATAGATTAGGTAAGGACTTTAAAATCACGGAGGCTGCCAGCCATGCAGCCAATGAAAGGGACAACAACAGTGAGTGATTTATTCACGGAGGTAAATGCCTGTTTGGACAAGTTGAGACTGAAATGGGACAAGCTGGCAGGCGGGACAACGGATGGTTGTCCAAATCTGACGGGGAAAAATGTTGGACTTTTAAAAGAGAATGCAGGACAAAGTGTCAGAAATTAGCCCTCAACCGAAATTGATATTTTTTGCATTGCATTATTCATCAGGAAGTGTTGTGTAAGTCAGTGTTAACAATTAACCATGTGGTTGATGTCGTTATTAAACTTGTTAACGTCATCGGGGCAAGAGCATTTAGTTGCACTATTGGAGGAGAGTGAGACTGAGACATGGTGACATATGGTGGCTCAGCCTGGGCAAAGTGCTCACACAAGGATGGGACCTGAGAGAAGAGATTCAAGGCTTTGGTGTGAAGAAAGGAAAATAAATCCCACAGTTTTGTCCTTTGGCCTTCGCATATCCACCTCAGACATTCTGCCACATTTCAGGGCACTTGTTAAATCCCAAGACGGACGTGATTGTTCTCACTGAATTAAAGTAAATGGAACTGAAAGACATCAAAGGCACACATTGCTTTTTGTTCAAAGTGTATAAAGTTTTATTATTGCATGGATGTTGTGTGATTTTATACCTTTTGTGTGATTTGATTGTGCTTTTATTCTGAAAACGTGTTTCATTTTGTGATGTTAACAGAGTAATTCATATTTTAGTTTGTTTAGGTTTTATTGTCATAATAAATTGTACTTATAAACCTTTAATCCTTTGTTGGATCCTTGATTAACCAGTGTTGCTCTCAGCCCTTTCCCCTCTCCCTCCCCATTACATCATTATTGTTTTTACTGTTTATTACTTCTAAAGAAGTATTTTCCTATTCAACCCACACCACAATTTCATATTCATTGTAAGAGAATATCCTTATTCTTATGATAACCAGTAACAGCTAATACAAATATATAATGTACTTCATTTTACAATGGGTGAAAATGAATATTGAGCAGACTTAAGTTAAATTTATTGTTGATGCGGCCCTCCAACGCAGCTCGCGTTTCCCATGTGGCCCCTTGCAAAAATGAATTGCCCACCTCTGGGTTAGACAGCACAGAGACGGGTCATTAAGGAGCAGGTAGGGGTTAGACAGTACAGAGACGGGTCATTAAGGAGCAGGTAGGGGTTAGATTGTACAGAGACAGGTCATTAAGGAGCAGGTAGGGGTTAGACAGTACAGAGACGGGTCATTAAGGAGCAGGTAGGGGTTAGACAGTACAGAGACATGTCATTAAGGAGCAGGTAGGGGTCAGACAGTACAGAGACAGTCAGTAAGGAGCAGGTAGGGATTAGACAGTACAGAGACGGGTCATTAAGGAGCAGGTAGGGGTTAGACAGTTCAGAGACTTACTGTGTTGGATTTGTTTTCAGGGGTTGAGGAGGAGGGGGTCCAGGCCTGGGGGGTCGGGGTCCAGGCGGAGACAGACACAGGACATGCCTGGAGACAGAAAGATATACAGAGACCGGTAGGGGGTTAGAGGTCATTTACAGGTAAACTGAGGACACTCAGGTTCAAACCCAGACACTTTCAGCTGGTAGTCACACCCTAGCAACTATACCACACCCCAAATAACCATAAAGCTCCATATTACAGCCGGTAGTAAAAGTTTAATAACCACACACACACACACACCCCCCCCCCCCCCCCTTACCTGGTACAGGTGTTCCGAGTGGATCTGCCAGAAGCTGCTGGGGGCGGAGCGGCTGAGGGCGCTGGCTCCACCCACACCGGTCCCACAGGTGGAGTGGGCGCGGGGTCTGAAGGGAGGGAGGGGGAGGCCGGAGGCCGGAGGGGAGCCGCAGGGGGTCCAGGCGGGCTGAGGGGGGGTGGCCTGGGTCGGGTGCGGGGGCATGGGCGTGGCCCGTGCCGGAGGAGGCGAGGCTAGCGGTTCGGGGGTGTCGCCGGAGAGCCTGGTGTAGTAGAAGTCCTCCTCGCGCTGGGACTCAGACCCACCGCTGTGTGAGGGAGGTTTTCACCGTTAGTCACTTTGAATAGAAGCCACGTTGTTGAATGTTTCGAACACTTTGCATGCCAGCGCCACCATGAGGTGCTGGCGCTGGCATGCAAAGTGTTTGCAAAGGTTTTTTCAAAACATTCATCGTAATCTTCAAGACTAACGGTGACTTGGTTCTACAGGTCTCACCCCAGGTGAAGCATCCGGATGTGTCTCTTGATCCCAACCGAAGAAGTGAGGACTTTAGCGCAGCCCGGCCACAAACACTTATATATCCCCCGAACACAGCACTGTGAGGGGAAGACAGAGAGGGAGAGGGAGGGAGAGAGAGAGAGACAGAGCAATTAGTATACCTCAGCAAATAGCTGTCATAAGTACACCTGGGCTTTCATTTATGGTTCTGCGTAATTAGCCAAATACACAAATTTTATGACATCTTTATAACTAAGAAATACTGTGCAGCTGTTACCGTGACGATGACAACAACGTCACCAGGACCTACCTTGGCCTTCTTGGCGCCAAGCTCCTCACACTGCTCCGGCTCCATGTGCAGCCCTTCGTCTGGGCTGCTGTCCATCTCGGTGACGGACGGCGAGGGGGCAGGACTGACGCTGCTGGGGTCCCAGCTCCAGAAGCCGCTGCTGCCGCTGTCAGAGAGCTCCCCTCCCCCGCCACCGCCACCGCCCCCTCCCCCGCCGCAGTCCATGTCCGCCGACCACGGCCGCTCCGCTGGAACACAGGAAGAAATCGGCACGACGACACTTTAACACAGGGAGAGGAGGTCGTCGTGACGACAGTCCATCCATCCTATGCTCCTCGTTATCGCTCTTACAAGATTCAAGATTTGCCATATGCAACAATGCACAATGGAATGCTTAAAAAATACTATACACAATCAAAAAGAACATAAAAGGGACTGAAGGACGATATGTACATGTGTAGAATTGTGCAATTGGCATTTAAAAGCATTTTAAAGTGCAGAACAGTGCAGTAACTGTAATGAGTCCAGAAAGTACAGCACAAGTATGACAGTGTAACGTTAATGACAATTAACGATTATGATAGTGGCAGCACTCCTAGCAGTTCAGTAGGCGCACTGACGGTGGATAAAAACTATTACACTTATACTCAACTGTTATATGCTTTGTTCTCCTGCTGAGTAAATACCTGTGAAAGGGTGAGGGTGAGGTAGTGAGACAGGCAGGAGGTGAGACAAGGAGACAGACCTGGTTCTGGGTGGAGGGGCTTCTGGACCACAGAGCTGGACGACAGGCTGGTTAGCACCATGGCCGCCATGATGGCGTCCATCTCAGCCGACTCTGGGCTGCGGAACCTGCAGCGAAGTAGAGACACTACAGATGACCTGGTTTAACACCTGGCCTCGTTACCCACTATCTGTTTACCTGTTAACCTCTACCTGTTGACCTGTTAACCCCTACCTGTTGACATGTTAACCCCTACCTGTTGACCTGTAAACCACTACCTGTTGACCTGTTAACCACTACCTGTTTACCTGGCTACCTGTTAACTCCTACCTGGTGACCTGTTGACCACTACCATCCGTAGAAGGTTGCTCACCTGTATGGAGCCTCCCTATTGACTGACGTGTTGCCCATGGGCATGGTGGGAGCTGTAGTTTGTAGATGATAAGGTGCATGCTCCAGCGCTGACGGTTTGCCCTGAATGCAACCACGCATGTACATCTATACACACACACACACGCACAAAATGATCTTTCATTTTTATATGTTCCCTCAGGATAAATAAAGTACAGGGCTGACATCTTGTCTTCTTCTCACCATCTCTGGTCCCAGGGGGTCATAGGTCATAGGACGCGAGCAGGCTGGCTCCCTGTCCACCACTGTCTCCACTTCCTGGCCGTCCCCAGGTCTGCTGGCAGCCATGATGCCCCCTGGTCGTCCCACAACTCTTTGCCCGTCCGCCCACAGGAAGTAGCCTGTCTGCCCACAGGAAGTAGCCAGCAAAGGGTCCACCACCAGGTCAAAACTTACCCACTAGTGACGTCACAGAAGGGGGCGTGTCCACTCAGATGATATGCAATGGGTAGACCAGCCGAATCAGTTGGACGGTACCAACTGGTGGGCTGATCTGTCCATCATACAACCAGGTGAACACGCCCATGTGTGATGTCACAAATGGCTCAACATCACCAACCTGCTGTTAAAATACGACATCATAACATGGAATAAATAATAATAAAATAATAACCTACTAACTACTATGTGCACGGCCGATGTAGTAAATGTGTCATTATATATCACATATGATATTGTATTGAATGGAAAGCTGGTTGTGGTGGGGGTGATGTGTGTTCTCGCGATGATGGACAGAAACCACAGGACTTTATGATTATTATCCGTTAGGATGCCGGTCGGTGAGCCGTTTAAAACACCACGGAACGACACCTAATCCACCCAAAAACATCACGTCTAACCGTACATTAGTACAGAAACATGGGGCGTTCAACGGTTTACCCGACATTATCCAGCCAATCAGCGTGGAGCACCGGTAGTAAACAAGTGACTCTGATTGGTTGAGAGCGGATCCGTTAGACACACCCCTCCTCCCCACAACGTGTTCTGACACGAGACACCGGGCCGAACACAACCCGTCCGTTAGTACGACGTCTGGTCTCGAGACCTCCCGTCGGTAGACGCGTTACTCAAGGACGTGTTGTGTCGGGTGTGTATACCGAGTATACCCGACACAACCGGGTGTACCGCGTTAAAACCCGATGTTCACGTCCGTTAACATCGACACATCTACCGACACACGTTCTACGGACCGGAAACCGCGAATCCCCGTCGTGTTTACAAAATAAACAACAACAACACCCACCCACCCACCCGGCGAACCGTAGAGGGGGTGGGGGGCTGTTGTTGACGTCACATACACACACCGTGCACCTAAACACTGCGTCGCGCGCTTCGTATGACGGTGCCCCCAAGCACGCGCTAAGGTGTAAACATATATAAAGTGGGGTAAATACCGACCTCCGATCCGTGGTGTCTCCTCCACCGGGGGGATCCTGGTGCTGGTATCCCGCCTGCCGGCTGCCCGTGCCCGCGGAGAGAGCGAAGGGGGTTGGGTCGCCCCGGTTCTTCTCTCTCTCTCCGCTCCTACGTATGAGCTCATGACGGACCAATGGCGTGGCGCGCAGCTGGGGCCACGAGCGCCACGCACCCGGACCGGCCGGCCAGCCGGGCACGAGCAGCTGAAAAGCCGGGACGTGCACGAGCACGGCCGTGAACGGCCGGGTGATGTAGGTGAGGGGTGACACACGCACGCTCACGCAAACATGCACGATGCTCGCCAAACCAGAAATATGGGTGGCGGTGCTGTTGTTGGGATGCAGAAGAAGTAAACCATGTTTTTATATATATATATATAATATATATACACATTTATAATATATAAGTGTGTATAAGCAAAGTAATGTGTGTGTGTGTGTGTGTGTGTGTGTGTGTGTGTGTGTGTGTGTGTGTGTGTGTGTGTGTGTGTGTGTGTGTGTGAGAGAGAGAGAGAATTTCGAACAGATTTAGACCAGTGGTTCCTAACCTTTTTCCATGGAGACCTCCAACTGATATACTGTATGAGAAAATCTGAGCGCCCCCCCCTCCCCCTCTTCCTTATTATCTATATATTCCATTACCAACAATAATTATATACATTTTTAATCATACTAATTATTAAAACATTTCCACTATGAACACATCTGGTTACATTTTTTACTTTTGTCCTTTTTGCGACGTGTTCCATGCAATATTGTTTATTCTGAGGTTGTGATATTTTAATGTATATTGAATAGTGTCTTTATTCTGAGGATGTGATATTTTAATGTATATTGAATAGTGTCTTTATTCTGAGGTTGTGATATTTTAATGTATATTGAATGGTGCCTTTATTCTGAGGATGTGATATTTGAATGTATATTGAATGGTGTCTTTATTCTGAGGATGTGATATTTGAATGTATATTGAATGGTGCCTTTATTCTGAGGATGTGATATTTGAATGTATATTGAATGGTGTCTTTATTCTGAGGATGTGATATTTGAATGTATATTGAATCGTTTCGGTGGTGGTCAATGAGGGAGATGAGAACCAGTGTTTTAAAAGTGGTTTATTAGTACAGTTTGTAACCAAACTAAGCCGTATAAACAATAGTCAAACCATGGCTACACTAAGCAACATCAGCTCTCCGTTACGTGAAAGCAACAAAAAAACACAACAAACGCATACTGAAACAAATCATCCTAGGACAGAACCAGAACCAGCGTCGGCTCCCAACCGTTTAATCGTTGACCCTTCATCACCATCAGCATCATCATCGTAACCGTGACAACCTATTACACCTGTCGTAACGGTGATAACGGCATGTAACCTGGCTGGTCCAATGAGGATCCATCAATCGATGAGAGAAAGGCAGTAGGGATAGGGTATTCATCAAGTGGAAGGTGGAAGAGGAGGATGAGGATGGTGAGGATGATGAGGATGACAGTGATGTAGATGATGGCGACAGCACCATTTCACAAGTAAGGGTCGGGTTTGAATGAACTCCGCCCTTTAGAGTTTGAGGTACAGAGTATGGGATGTGGTTTAGGGTGAAGGGTTAAGGGTCAGAGGGCTAGAGCTAGGGCTGATTGGGTAGGTGCCAGGGTGTACTGAGTCCAGGGGTAGGGATGGAGGGAGAGGGGGATTGTGGGAGATGTAGTGCATCTAGTTGACGTTGGTCCCCTCAGGGGAGGGATGTAAGGAGAGGGGGTTTGTGGGAGATGTAGTGCGTCTAGTTGACAGTGGTCCCCGGTCTCTCCAGTGTGCTGACCGGCATTTCGGTATGGTTACGCCAGGTGGTGAAGTCACCATTAGCATTCGGCTGCTGTTGGAGGGAAACCCACTATTAGACTTTGCTAATGCTACGAGATACAGTCAATGCTACTAGATATAGCTAATGCTACGAGATACAGATAATTATTCTAGATCTAGATAATGCTACTGGATATAGAAAATGCTGCTAGGTATAGATACTGCTACTAGATATAGATATTGATACTGGATATAGATACTGGTATGAGATATAGCTATTGCTATTAGGTATAGATAAAGCTACTAGAGGCAATACTACTTTATATTGATAATACTATTGACAATACTATTAGATATTGATACTACTACTAGATATTGATAAAAGTTATAAATATTGTAATGGCTACTACTATAATTATTATTATTATAATTATGCTGTCCATACCTCAGTGTTAACGTTGTATGCGTTCTCTGGGTTCCTGTAGTACAGATGGATAGCAACATGTTAGCATTAGCACATTTCATGGTTTGAACAGCGTTACTCCTTGAATGAAAACTATGTTGTATGATTTTGACTCTATCTGTCTGTCTGTCTGTCTGTCTGTCTCTCTCTCTCTCTCTCTCTCTCTCTCTCTCTCTCTCCTACACCCTTTCTTTCTCTCACACAAATTCTAAAGAGCTTTATTGGCATGGAAACTAAACATTACATTGCAAAAGCAGTTTAGAAATTAAACAAAGGCAAAATAACAACAAGTAAGACAAAAGGTAAGGTCTCTCTTCCCCCGTCTCTCTCTCTCTCTCTCTCTCTCTCTCTCTCTCTCTCTCTCTCTCTCTCTCTCTCTCTCTCTCTCTCTCTCTCTCTCTCTCTCTCTCTCTCTCTGTCTCTCCCCCCCTCTCCCTCTCTGTATCTGTTGATAACCTCCTCTCTCACCAGGTATGTGTGGTAAGGTATGTTTGGCATGATGGATGTATGTTTGGATGTGGGCACACAGACACACACACACACATGCAAACACCTGTGTGTGTGTGTGTGTGTGTGTGTGTTCTGTGTCAGTGAAGTGATTCAACCCCCATTTATTCTAAAGTTCCTTTTGAGTGGAAGATGAAAAATTATAATTCATCAACCAGTCTCTTTCACAAAGGCGCCTCCCTTCGCCACGACAACGCCTATCTGGTCCAACCCGTCTCTCTCTCTTTCTCTCTCTCTCTCTCTCTCTCTCTCTCTCTCTCTCTCTCTCTCTCTCTCTCTCTCTCTCTCTCTCTCTCTCTCTCTCTCTCTCTCTCTCTCTCTCTCTCTCTCTCTCTCTCTCTCTCTCTCTCTGTCTCACTAACAGCCAACAAACAACTAACACATCACATGCTAACACAAGTTAGCCTACAAACTCATCTCATGTTATGCGCAAAGAAAAAAAAACAGTTTCTGTGTCTCTCTCTAAGACAACAACAAGGTTCTTACCGGCGACACCTCGCGCAGAGTGTGAGGAGTGTGATGCTGAGGGCGAGGAAGACCACCGTGGATAAGATGGTCAGGGCTGGTGATGAAAACCAGGTGGCAGAGCTGAACCCCAATTGTACTGGTGCCATGCTGCCCTAGAGAACCAGAACCAACACATGAGTTAGGGTCTCTTTATGTACCAGAATCAATGAGACAGGATAGAGATATAGATATCAAACTACACACACTGAAATGTAGAACTACAACTGTAAAATGTAGAACTACAATACAACACTCACATGTACAACTACAACTGTAACATGTGGAACTACACCACTCACATGTTTAACTCCAACTGTAACATGTATAACTACACCTTTACGTGTATAACTACAACTGTAACATGTACAACTACAATACAACACTAACATGAACAACTACAACACTAACATACAACATATTGTATTGTAGTTGTACAATGTACAACTACAATACAACAACTAAGTGATAGCTTTAAAACAAGAAGAGTCATTTTGAATGTATTCCCTATTAACCGGTGAGCCACACAAACCAATCACTTTTCTAATCATTAAACCAAGTCTTATTAATAAATAGTAAGTATAGTATATAGTATAGTATATTATAGTAGTATGTGAATGATGAATATATGCGCTGTTAATAATCGCTCACCTGTAGTCTGAACCTGTAGTCTACCTGAGCTGAGAGGAAGTGGTATAATGAATGGTTTCACTCATACACCTGTTAGGGTTATGATCCATACCAGGGAGGGAGGAAGGGTGTGTGTGTGTGTGTGTGACAGAGCAGGGCTAGGTCGTTGACCGTGCTCCTAGTCTCTGTTCTATTGTCTCTGTTGTGTCATGTCCCGGCTGCCATGCCTTGCGATGAGCAGGAATGCAGGGAGGTATGTTACACAGTACTGGTACTGTGGCATTGTGGAGACACACACACACACACACACACACACACACACACACACACACACACACACACACACACACACACACACACACACACACTCAAGTTAAGTTTATTGTCACTTCACAGTTATAGCAGAAGTATAAAGCAGTGGTGTGAAAATCTTATGTGCAATACCCGACGACAGACAGCAGGAATAAAAATAAAATATCAAAAAATAAAAATGCAATTTATAAAATGCAATATATCGGCACAGAAAAAGAGCAATATGTATATATAAATCGATGTAATAAAATATACATTGTTATATGCTATACGCCCTTGTTCAGCAGCCTGATGGCCTGACTGTGGAAGCTATCTCTTAGTCTAGTACTCCTACTGCTGTTGCTGCTACAACTACTACAACTATTATTACTACTAAATAATATACTACTACTACTACTGTTACTATTACTACTTCTACTACTACTACTACTTTCTTAATATTTGTGGATTAGATATGACGAATGAAATCAATTCTATATATATTGTATTATTATTATCCTGTACTTCCTGTGGGCTTGTTTACAGTTTTTCCATACCTGGTGTATTGCGTCTATGAAAGTGTCAGGAGAGATGTGAAACGGACTGACGTGTGTTGGGCGTGTTTCTGCTTGACTGCATATTTCAACACCTATAGGGGATTTGGAGACTACTACTGCTACTACTAGACCTACTCACTCTTTGGGTGAGTAGGTCTAGGCCGGGTGACCGGTTGAACAACTGAACAACGTCAACTAACTTGTGGCAACACGAGTTGCGACTTATTTGTTTTCAAGTTCATTTGTTTTCCCGATATGCTGACGTAGTCCAGGAAGAACACAGACTAGTGAGTGACCCACCCCCCCCCCCCCAAGTGGGTCAGAGCAAGAAAAAGGAGGGGGAGATGAGTTGGAAGAGGAGGCGAAAGAGAAGGATAGAAGAGGAGAGTAGGCTGAGCAGGTGCAGTAGGTGAGAGAGCAGAGGAGAGGAGGAGGAGGAGGGAGGAGGAGGAGGAGTAAGCATTCCAATGTACCTGTTGGCAATTGACCAATCAAATATCTTGTATCTTGTATCTTTTAGGAGCAGGGAGGGGGAACAGGAAGTCAGGGGTTAATGAGACAGCATGACAGCTGTCCTCTGAATGCGACACATCTCAGGCATGTCATCGGGTGTGCATGTCCTGATGAGAGGTCGGGAGGCCGGTATGCAAACCATCCTGCGCGTGTCCCCCTGTGTGTGTGTGTGTGTGTGCGTGTGTGTGTGTGTGTGTGCGTGCGCATGCGTGCGTGTGTCTGTTGTGTGCGCACACACATCAACACTACCTAGCTCACCAACCAGATGTGTGTGTGTGTGCATACAGCCAACGCCCTAATGCTGTTGTGCAAACATGCAGTCCATATAAACATACCTTACTATTCATAACTGTAACTTATTTTATATTTTACACATCTCTATACAAATATATTTAGCTGTGATACACATTTAAAGAAGGTATAACCCCCTGAGGGCATTGGTTTTGTTTCATTACATTACCCCAAAAAGGTTTTTGTTGGATCTCTGATGCAATTGTTAGTCTCTTATGCGTTTTTCAAAGTGTATACATGACATATGACGGTTTAAATGATGAACTACAGTTTAGTTTATATTAATAATAATATTACAGGATCTTCTGTGTATTGTGGTAACGTGTGTAACCGACAGGGGGCGTTGTTCTGCCTTTTATTTACATCGCTGCTTTGGTGACGGACTGAAATACCCGCCAAAAAAGTTCTCCGTTTTATAACATAAATCCTCCTTTTTATAATACAAAGATCTATTTTGGAGCAATGTTCACATTCTTTTTTGCACTTTTTATTCCCTTATATTTAGTGACGTTAAACATTTAATTGTATGATTGTTTGGTTTTATTTATTGTTAATTTGAGTTTTGCTAAATCGAATTATACATATTTTTGTGTTTGAATTGTGCCCTGTGAAGCACTGTGGGCCGCATGTTGTATGAATAGGTGCTATATAAGTATACAGTTGAAAGATAAACACGCTGTTGGTTACTAGCCTCGTAACCCGCCGCCTAACATCTGTTCAGATATCCTCACCTCCGGGATGCGCTACAGGAACCTTTGTTCCAGATTAGATTAGATTAGATTCAAATGTATTGTCATTACACATTGTCAAATACAGTACAGCGAAAATAATTGAGCATCTAACAAGAGTGCAAAGGTTGCAGTAAAGTGCAAGTCAATCAGGCTCAGGAACAGCTTCTTCCCCTAAACTGTCATCTCTCTGAACTCTGAACTCTGTAGCACGATGATAGCCCCCCCCCCCCCTCTCTGAACTCTGAACTCTGTAGCACGATGATAGCCCCCCCCCCCTCTCTGAACTCTGAACTCTGTAGCACGATGATAGCCCCCCCCCTCTCTGAACTCTGAACTCTGTAGCACGATGATAGCCCCCCCCCCCTCTCTGAACTCTGAACTCTGTAGCACGATGATAGCCCCCCCCCTCTCTGAACTCTGAACTCTGTAGCACGATGATAGCCCCCCCCCCTCTCTGAACTCTGAACTCTGTAGCACGATGATAGCCCCCCCCCCTCTCTGAACTCTGAACTCTGTAGCACGATGATAGCCCCCCCCCTCTCTGAACTCTGAACTCTGTAGCACGATGATAGCCCCCCCCCCCCTCTCTGAACTCTGAACTCTGTAGCACGATGACAGCCCCCCCCCCCTCTCTGAACTCTGTACCACGATGACAGCCCCCCTCTCTGAATTCTGAACTCTGTAGCACGATGACAGCCCCCCCCCTCTCTGAACTCTGAACTCTGTAGCACGATGACAGCCCCCCCCCTCTCTGAACTCTGAACTCTGTAGCACGATGACAGCCCCCCCCCCTCTCTGAACTCTGAACTCTGTAGCACGATGACAGCCCCCCCCCCCCTCTCTGAACTCTGAACTCTGGTGACTACACCCTTTCCCCATCAATGTCTTCAACAGCCTTGCACTGTAATCATAACTCCCTACTGCCACCTATAGTTTACATAATTATTGTTTAAATACCTGTATGATAGTCATGTACATTTTTACTGTACTTACAGTATATATTTATATATATATATATATATATATATATATAAATCTTCAACTGTTGATGTAACTACACCCCCCTGCTCACTACCTTCTGTATATACATGTATATATATTTGTCTTGTTGATGTAATTGCATACCCCTGCTCACTACTTATTGATACTTCTTACCTGTATGTATATATATATATATATATATATATACCTATAATTCTGCACATATCTCATACCTACTCTATACATTATTTTATACCTGTTTTTATACATAGTAGACTGTTTTTACATCCTATTTAACAACTGTGCATTATATATTACCATGCACTTTACTGCAACATTTTCACGCTGGTTTGATGCCAAATTATTTTCGCTGTGATGTACTTGTGCTGTGCAATGACAATACATTTGAATATAATCCAATCTAATCCAATCAAATAGTAATATCAATGATGAAATATTATCAAATAATATAAAGAAATACCGGTAATATAAAATAATATCAGACATATAGAAATAAAATCAGAAATAAAGAAATCATTTGAAATAATATCAAATATAAAATAAATAATGTCAGAAATATATAAATAATATCCAATAAAGAAATAAGAAGATTAAAGGCCAATGAACTGTTTCTCTTCCTCCATTTGTTCGCGGGACTTTGGGAAGCGGCATGTGGTTCCGCAAGAGACGTCGTCCTCTGATTGGACGAACCTCTGCTTTCCCCGCCGAACATGCAAAACGAAGCTACGCTAGACGTTCGGACCAATGGGGTTGCACGTTCTGGTACCACGTGGGGGCGAAGTGGCGCGAAAACCCCTGTATTGTGTTTCTGGAAGACAGAGACGAGCGTGGTCCTCCATCGCGTCCTCTACTCTAACCCGAACCATAACCCTATATTACTATAATATTACTCTGATATTATAAACTTCGCAAGACAGAAATACTTAAATATTCAAAAATACTTGAATAAAGATGGCCAACGAAGACATTAATGACGTTGAGATGAGGGAGGCTCAGAGGGAGTATCTGGACTTCTTGGATGACGAGGTAAGTCCACTTAAAATAACATTATAATACTTTTTCTGAATGTATATTACTGTATAACTTTATTAATGTATATAACTTGATATACATGTATAGCACTGTATATACTGTTTTGTGTTGACTCGACCAGAGACCATGCGGGCCACATACAAAGGTCCGCTTTGTAACCAACACTTTATATAACTATAATAAACTAGTAGTCGTAATAATTGTCATTGTTTTGTTATGGAATATAATGATTTTTCCCCGATTGGGTAAGGGTTAACATGAACTTTAAAACCCAGAACCGCCCATAAGTGATCCACAGTGGTTCTGTTAGTCCTGAGCAGTGGGTAGTAGTAGTAGTAGTAGTAGTAGTAGTAGTAGTAGTAGTAGTGTGTTGTTGTTGTTAGGTTTGAGTAATGGTGGTTATGTTAGTCCTGAGGAGTATTGGTGGTGGTCCTAGTAGTAGTTATGTTAGGCCTGTGTAGTGGTGGTTCGGTTAGGCCTGAGTAGTAGTGGTTCTGTTAGGCCTGGATGTTGTTCCTGCACTGTTCAGAGGTTATGTTGGATGCCTGATGGTTTGGCTGTGGTATATTTTCCTGGTCAGGGATGCAGTAACCAGGAATATAATTGGTGGTAGTCAGGGATGCAGTGTGGTGTTTAGGGATGCAGTGTGGTGTTTAGGGATGCAGTGTGGTGTTTAGGGATGCAGTGTGGTGTTTAGGGATGCAGTGTGGTGGTTAGGGATGCAGTGTGGTGTTTAGGGATGCAGTGTGGTGTGTAGGGGTGCAGTGTGGTGGTTAGGGGTGCAGTGTGGTGTGGTGTTTAGGGATGCAGTGTGGTGGTCGGGATGCAGTGTGGTGTTTAGGGATGCAGTGTGGTGGTCGGGGATGCAGTGTGATGGTTAGGGATGCAGTGTGGTGGTCGGGGATGCAGTGTGATGGTTAGGGATGCAGTGTGATGGTCGGGGATGCAGTGTGGTGTTTAGGGATGCAGTGTGGTGGTCGGGGATGCAGTGTGATGGTCGGGGATGCAGTGTGATGGTTAGGGATGCAGTGTGATGGTCGGGGATGCAGCGATGGTGGTCAGGTCGGGGATGCAGTGGTGGTCAGGGATGCAGGGATGCAGTGTGGTGGTCAGGGATGCAATGGTCAGGAATGCAGTGTGATGGTCAGTGATGCAGTGGTCAGGGATGCAGTGTTGTGGTCTGAGGCTGTGGACTATATTTGGACATGATAAAATGTGCATTGAGTGTGTATTGAGTTTGTTTTGTTTGTTTGGTTCTGCATCACAACCAATTGATCTGTGTTTACTGGGTGAGTAGCAGGACCAGGGCGTGTACCAGACCAAGGTCCGGGACATGATGAGTGATAACAAGGCCCGGCTACTGGTCAACATCAACGATCTAAGAAGACGCAACGAGACACGGGCCGCCAAGTACGTCCGGGGTCTTCTTACCACACGCGGTTCCCGTTAAACTAATGCTAATGCTAATACTATTACTATCGTCATTAAGCATTGTTATTATTAATAAGGAAGTGGGTACAGACAGGCTGATAACTGATAGAAGCTGAGGCCCACATCTGTTTATGGTCTTAACTTTCTACATACCTTTTTTTTTTATTTTTTTTTTGTTTGGAAAGGAACATGTATTCACATCTATTAATCACATTACGGTATGTTTGTACAACAACGTACGTGCATGCATGATATCCATCCGCTAACGTAAGACTGTGTGACCTGCAGGCTGATGAAAAACGCGTTCGAGGAGCTGCTGGCGTTCCAGCGGGCGCTGAAGGACGTGGTGGCGTCGGTGGACGCCACGTACGCCAAGCAGCACGAGGAGTTCTTCATCGGCCTGGAGGGAAGCTTCGGCGCCAAACACGTGACGCCGCGCTCGCTGACCGCTCGCCTGCTGGGCGGCATGGTCTGTGTGGAGGGTATCGTCACCAAATGTGAGTCTGGGAAATGTAGTCCTAATGTCGTCTTGTATCTTAATCTCGTACTGCACATCTGGGTAATGCAGTCTGGTCTCTAACATGCTGGACATCTGGGTCATTTATCTGGTGGTGTTTTTTCGTGTCTCCAGGTTCCCTGGTGCGTCCCAAGGTGGTGCGCAGCGTCCATTACTGTCCGGCCACCAAGAAGACGATGGAGAGGAAGTACACCGACATGACTTCACTGGAGGCCTTCCCCTCCTCTGCTATATACCCCACCAAGGTAACCTTCTAACGAGCTATATACCCCACCAAGGTAACCTTCTAACGAGCTATATACCCCACCAAGGTAACCTTCTAACGAGCTATATACCCCACCAAGGTAACCAGCTAACTTGTGCTATATACCCCATCAAGGTTACAAGCTAACTAGAGCTATATACCCCACCAAGGAATTAACTAACTTAACTAGAGCTATATACGCCACCATGTTAACCAACTAACTAGAGCTAACTTAACTAGAGCTATATACCCCACCAAGTTAACCAGCTAACTAGAACTAACTTAACTACAGTTATATACGCAACCAAGGTAACTAACTAACTATAAGTAACTTAACTATAACTAACTTAACTAGAGCTTTAAACCCCACCAAGGTAACCAGCTAACTAGAACTAACTTAACTACAGCGGTATACCCCACCAAGGTAATTAACTAACTAACCAGGAAAACCACTAACTCAAAAATAGTATAAAAAAAAAAAAGTATAACCAGCTACCCCATCTAGTAAACAACCAATCAGGGCTCTTGTGGTCACACCTGGTCACATGGTCTCGTGTCCCCGGTCATCCCCAGGATGAGGAGAACAACCCCCTGGAGACGGAGTTCGGCCTGTCGGTGTACAAGGACCACCAGACGGTCACGGTGCAGGAGATGCCAGAGAAGGCCCCGGCGGGCCAGTTGCCCCGCTCCCTGGACATCATCCTGGACAACGACCTGGTGGACACCGCCAAGCCCGGGGACCGCGTGCAAGTCATCGGGACGTACCGCTGCCTGCCCGGCAAGAAGGCAGGCTTCACCTCCGGGACCTTCAGGTTGGCACGGATGGCATAGATGTTGCTATTAACCCCAGAGTACGGGGTATTGGATCAAGCTGAAGGGTAGGAGGAGTTGTAGGAGCAGCTGTAAGGTAGGGTGGAGGGGGGTTATGAGGAAGAATAGTGGGAGGGGGTCTAGGAGGAGCTGGAGGGGGTGTAGGGTAGGAGGAGCTGGAGGGTAGGAGGAGCTGGAGGGTAGGAGGAGCTGCAAGGGTAGGAGAAGGTATAGGACGAGCTGTAGGGTAGGAGGAGGTGCAGGATGTTACGCAGGAGGTGACGGCTGTACTAAACCTCCACAGGACCATCATGATCGCCTGCCAGGTGAAGCAGATGAGTAAGGACACCGCTCCTGTTTTCTCCGCAACCGACATCGCCAAGATCCGCCGCTTCAGCCAAACCAACGCCAAGGTGAGCCAGTCGCCATGACAACGCTCTCAAACGTGGGACCCTAAACCCCGGACTGAAAACACTGTCCGCCGTCGTTGGAATCAGAATGCCTTTATTGTCAATGAAATGATGAAGCGATCCGAACTGTCACATGTCTGACATTTCTTTGTACGACTGCATTTATTTTTATTTGCATACTTTTTTTGTGTTTTTATTACATTTTTAAACACACAAATTACATTCTTTCTATATTACCTTGATCAGAGCAACTGTAAAAGGAATCGAGGAATCAAAAATACGTACGTGGTTTCATAATGGTTCCCACGGTTCTGAGCGTGCGCTAACCATTTCCCACGATGCCTTGCAGGACATGTTCGACCAGCTGTCGCGGTCGCTGGCGCCCAGTATCCACGGCCACGCCTACATCAAGAAGGCCATCCTGTGCCTGCTGCTGGGCGGCGTGGAGAAGGTGCTCCACAACGGCTCCCGCATCCGCGGCGACATCAACGTGCTGCTCATCGGTACGCGCGCCGTCTAGGCTCTGTGGGGGAGCCGCTAGCGCAGCGCTAGCCCCGTAGTGTCCATCAATTGATCTAATGCCGTTAAATGTCCCTTTTTTTTTTTTTTTTAAACGAGTGTCCGATAATTCCTATAATGTAGTTGAACATATCGCTCTTTAAATCAGTGTGCGGTGATTTAAAGGCCAGTATATTACACAACATTACAGTACTGTCATTTAGCAGACACTTTAATCCAAATCGACTTACAATAGTAA
>CM051019.1:17664184-17669184 GCA_027704905.1 Muraenolepis orangiensis
GTGCGTGCGGCACTGTCGCGCATGCAGGACGACAACCAGGTGATGGTGGCCGACGACATCATCTTCCTCATCTGAGGAGGATGAGGAAGAGGAGCTGCCACCGCTCGACTCTTTCAAAAATGACTTTGGAAAACAAACGAGGACAAAACGTTTATATTTGTTAAACGGAAAATATTTGAATTTTTTTCCCCGTTTTGTTACGATGGAAAGCCGGATTTTATTGTGAAATGTGTTTTCAAAAGGTTCTAGAGAACCCGAGAAGAAGGCTTTTATTTAGTCTGTTGTGTTGTCGTGGCGCCGGGTGTCAGGCGGCAGGCGGTGTTCTTGCCTCCGTCCAACAGTTCCAGAGAGAACTGTGTCTTTGGCTGCCTTCGGCTCTTCTGATTGGCCGCCTCTTAATGAGAGAACTCTAATTGGAGTTAAACGCCACAAAGTGATTGGTTAACGTTGTTGGTGATGATGTTACCTGTAGTCATCCCAGAATAGTCGTGTCGGGGGGAAAAACAAAAAAGTGTTCGTTATTTAGAGTATTGTGTAAATATATTTTAGTTTGAGGTATATCAGGGAAATGGTTCTATAAGTGTTGTAACCTGAACAGCAAATTATAAAAAAAACCATTTCTCCCTTGCTCATGTGTTTTTATTATTCCCTAACCACCTTTAACCTTTATACAGCCTCCTTCACATGACCTCTAACCTTTTCATTCTCATTTGGGTCCACCAGTTGTATAGGTATGTGTCGAGCCCTAGTCATGACCAGAGAGCTGGTAGCCATGTTTGTAGTCCAGACAGTATGGACGGCTCCAACTGACCCAGGAGGTTTCAGAACCACAGAATCGAATGTGTACTGTGCTCCAACACGAGTATTCGAATGAGACTTGATCTAGATTTGAACGTCATTTGTAGCAGATTGAGTACCAAAAGCGTATGTGGCTGTGTGTTACATGAGTGTGTGTATTTATGTGCGTCTCTCGGAAATGACTAGCAGAGATTAAAGTGGAAATAGCAGTTTATTTTGACAAACGAAACAACACCCACTCAGTGTTCACGGCCCAGCGGAAGGCAAACACGTTAAACTCAACGATCGGCAGCCTGACACGTCTTTGACCTCTGAACTGTGCTTTCGTAATGTCACCTTCAATCGCGTCAACGATCAGAAAGAAGCAACAGAACTACCATGCAGACGATGGGACGTTTACAAAATATGAATTTTAATGTATGTTTTATGTACCTATCTCCCCCACATGTAGAAAACTGACTTGCTTGCTTGCTCTAAAGCTGCAGAGAAACATCCCTCCATTGCAGACACGCCCCCTTCTCCAAAACACACCCCCTTTCTCTAAACATCGCTCAGCCACACCCCCTTCTTGAGAACACACCCCTTTTCTCTGAAACATGCCTCATCACAGACAAGTCCCCTTTCCAAGACACACCCATTTCTTCACAACATGCCTCCATCAAAGACATGCCCCCCTTTTCAAGACACGCCCCCTTCTCCAGTCACGCCCCTTCTCCCTTCTTCAAAACACATCGCCTTCTCCACAGACACACCCTCTTCTCCAAGACACGCCCCCTTCTCCTCTATCGACACGACTCCTCCTTCAGCTCCTTGTTCTTCCTCACCACCTCCGCGTGCTTGTCCTGCACACACACACACACACACACACAAGAGAATAAGGGGAGGTAGGGGGTGGGTCTCTGCCTCCCACTCCCTCTCACCCTGGCAGAGTGCGTTTACCTTCTCCTGCAGCCGCTCCAACATGGCGGCCAGCCGGGCGTCCCGGTTCTCCTTGTTGCTGTCCATGCGCTGCCTCAGGCGCTCCTTGGCGTTGCGGATGAAGTTGTTGTTCTCCTCCATCGCCTTCTGCACCACCTCCCGCTCGTGCTCCCGCTTCTCCGCCAGGTGCTTCAGCAGCTCCGCCTCCTGACACTAGGGGGCGAAGGAGAGCAATATATGTATTGTGTATGTATATATATATATATATATATTAAAAACCCTAGAAGCAAACCTTCACCTGTGTACCTTACCCTGTGACCTCACCCTATGACCTCACCCTATGACCTAGCCCTCACCCTATGACCTCACCCTATGACCTAGGCCTAACATTTACATTTACATTTAGGGCATTTGGCAGACGCTTTTATCCAAAGCGACTTACAAGGTGTACATTTGTTGAAGCAACCCTAACCCGATGACCTCACCCTATGACCTAGCCCTCACCCTGTGACCTCCACCGAACCCTAAAACCAAACATCTCTCACACCTTTCTCCGCTCCTCTGCAGCCTCTAGTTTCTTCTGGATGTCCTGGAGGGAGGGGTCTCTGCGGGGGGTCAGCGTCAGGGCCCCGTTGAGGTCGGGGACGCCCTCGAAGGACGGGGGCCGCAAGATCACCTGGAAGGCCTGACCGGACGCCCGCTGGTTGAGCTGGATCACCTCCACGTCCCGCATGGACACCAGGCCCAGGTCCACTGCATCTGGAACACAACCAGGACCGGGTCATAACCAGGGACGGATCAGAACCAGGACCGGATCAGGGTCGGGACCAGACTGGAACCTGATCCGAACCAGGACGAGATCAGAACCAGGAAAAGGACCCTACAACCAAACATTAAAAGCAAACACTAACTCCAGAACCCAAACCAGAACCGGAACCAGACAAGAACCAGAACAGAACAAAATAAAACTTAATAGAATATGGAATATAGAATTATTAAGGCCACCAGTTACTACTGCGCTACACCGCCCCTAGTGGTGAGAGGGGGAACTGCTCCTCACCTTCTGCCTTATAAGAAGATGTGCCGAGGGTCTGAGGGTTGATGCAGGAGCAGAACAGAGACAGCAGGGGGAGCTCTCTCACCTTCTCTCTGTAGGCTTGGAAACACACACACACACTTCTAAGCCGGTCTGTAAAATACTTTTATCCTTATATATTATGCTTGAAAGGGGTTCATTACTCACACACACACTCACACATACATGTGACATGGCTTTTTCTTACTTACCTGCAAGAGTCATCTTTCTATCTGTCTGTTTTATGTCTGTCTGGTGGCTATTCTCCCTCTGTGAGAGAGATAGAGGAAGAGAGAGGGAGATAGAGAGAGACAGACAGACAGACAGAGAGGGAAAGAAGTGTGAGAGAGGGCAAGAGACAGAGGGAGAGAGAGAGAGAGAGGGTGAGAGACAGACAGAGAGAGAGGGCGAGAGACAGAGGGAGAGAGAGGGCGAGAGACAGGGAGAGGTTAGGATTAGGGCTTCATCCAGGTGTGCAGAGTTCATCTGCAGCTCTTCATCAGATCACCTGATGGTACAACAGTCATATCCTGCCTACTTCTAGTTAGTATATATATATATATATATATATTACTATAGTAGTATATATGTATGGTATGTATGTATGGTTTATTCACTTCCTGTGTACCACTAATTTACTTCCTGTCACCTTACTGGGTACTAAGACTAGGCACCTTCAGTCAACTAATCACCTTCCAGTGTGATGTCATCAATTTAACACAACACTGGGTTGATATACAACACATCTCTCCCTACCGCGCTCTCTCTCTCTCTCTCTCTCACACTCTCTACTCAACCTCTCTCTCTCTCGCTCTCTCTCTCACACTCTCTACTGTTAACACATATAGACTCTCTCTCTCTCTCTCTCTCTCTCTTGCTCGCTCAGTGCTGAGGTTACTTAATAATACATGACACCGAAGTATGCAAACTGCACCTCTCTCTCTCTCTCTCTCTCTCTCTCTCTCTCTCTCTCTCTCTCTTCACTGCACCAGGCCTGTCCCGCTCACATTGCACTCACACACACACACACACACACATCTAAATATGTAACTGTAGCCTCAATATGTTATTATAATATCTAAATATTTAACAGAAGAGATGTCAATATGTATGTAGAGATGTTTCACCAGCATTAAACCACAACTATTTAACACCACAATAAATACTATATTCAACACCGGTGTAAATATTTGTAATAGTAGAGATAGAAGGATATTTAACATCACAATACAGATATTAAACACCACAATACAGATATTAAACACCACAATAAAGATATTTAACACTACAATACAGTCATTTACTCCACAATAAGGATGTTACACACCACGGTTGATCTATTTGACACCCCATTCAAATACATTTAGCCCCACGCTATACGTATGTAACACCACAATAAAGATATTTACCAGTAGAGATGGAACAATATTTCACCCCAGAGTAAAGATTCAAGCACTTATCAATACTCACCCCACCTCTTTTCCTCTGTCTGTGGTGCTGAAGCTAAGATTCTAGTGGTCCCGTAACTACGGTTACTGTCTGGCGCCTCAGAGACAGGTGCCAGGCAACAGCATCTCTGCTGCCTGGATGACATCACCAGGGAGCACTGTGATTGGTCTGTGGCTCTGCCAGCATCTCTCAGCCACAGCCAATAGGAGCAGCCTCACTATTATGACACAGACAACACAAATAATAGTTATGATAATGAGGACATTACAACAATAGTATTAATTATTCAGATTCTGATTGTTCTGAATATTATTATTAGGATTATTGTGATAGTTATTATAAGGTAGACCCTCATTTAGTTCATGCAACAAAATGAGGACACGAGAGAGAGAGAGAGAGAGAGAGAGAGAGAGAGAGAGAGAGAGAGAGAGAGAGAGAGAGAGAGAGAGAGAGAGAGAGAGAGAGAGAGAGAGAGAGAGAAGAGAGATAGAGAGAGATAGAGAGAGAGAGAGAGAGAGAGAGAGAAAGAGATAGAGAGAGAGGTCACTGTCACAAACTTGGGTGTGTCCTTTTGTTCCCCTTTCCTCTCCTCTCTCTCCTTTCATCTCTCTCCAGAGATGCAGAAGGTGAGGAGCAGTTTAGCTCTGGATGAGATCATCACTTCCAACACACACAGTGTGTGTGTGTGTGTGTGTTTGTGTGTATAATGATAATAATAATAATGATTATATATATTTAGACATTTTAAATTAATATAACA